>CM038141.1:283556434-283954047 GCA_021437245.1 Aegilops speltoides
TGAAGGTCTATTCTTCGCTGATCGCGAGAGCTTGTCATGGGCTGTTGGGACACCCCGCAGGTATAAACTTTCGAGAGCCGTGCCCGCGTTATGTGGCGATGGGAATTTGTTAATGTCCGGTTGTAGAAAACCCAAGTTGACCTTAATTAAAATACATCAACGCGTGTGTAACCGTGATGGTCTCTTTCCGTGGAGTCCGGGAAGTGAACACGTGTTGGAGTTATGCTTGACGAGGTTGCTATAGGATCACTTCTTGATCATACTTTTATCGACCGTGCTTTGCCTTCTCTTCTCGCCTCATTTGCGTATGTTAGCCGCCATATATGCTAGTCGCTTGCTGCAGCTCCACCTCATTACTCCATCCTTCCTATAAGCTTAAATAGTCTTGATCTCGTGGGTGTGAGATTGCTGAGTCCTCGTGACTCACGATACTTCCAAAACCAGTTTGCAGTGCCTATGTTACCGAAAGCAGGTGACACAACCAAGCTCAAGGAGGAGCTCGATGAAGATCTTGTTCATTGTGTTGTTTCGCTTCAGTTGATCAAGAGTGGAGCCCGCTTGGGTCGATCGGGACCTTTGTCGATTTGGGGTTCTTCTTTTATTTTGGTTCCGTAGTCGGACCTTGATTGTATCTAGATGATGTAATGCTTTATTCATGTAATTGTGTGAAGTGGCGATTGTAAGCCAACTATGTATCTCTTTCCCTTATGTATTACATGGGTTGTGTGAAGATTACCTCACTTGCGACATTGCTTTCAATGCGGTTATGCCTCTAAGTCGTGCTTCGACACGTGGGAGATATAGCCGCATCGAGGGCGTTACAGCAATGCTTTAGTTTTCTCTGCTACACTCTTAAAATTGCATGTGTAGGTTGATTGTTGGACTTGTGCTAGTTGCTAAAATCTGCCCACAACTAAAATTGGGAAAATGTTAGATTTTTATTTGGTCAAGTAGTCTAATCACCCCCCTTCTAGACCTACTTTCGATCCTACAACACATATTTCTGACTACGGACCTGATGGCCATGTATCACACACATCTTGTTTGGTTGAACTGTTTCTATTGTCTTGACTCATCGCAAACAGTTCGTCCGAGTGAACTATATGCCCTCCATTGCACACACCTTGATCTCCCTGACCGTTTCTTGTGTTGCCTAATCACAGATAGTTCATCCTAGTGAATTGTATGCCGTAGATCGCACACACCCTCATCTGTCTGACTGTTTCTATTGTTCTGGATCATCGCGAACAGATCATATGGATTATCCGTATGCCATGCATCGCACACACAACTCTGATCTGAATCGTGTTTGATGTCTGCGCCATCGCAAACAATTTGTATCATTTTTTACGATTCTCTTACACCATCCTTTGCGATTAATGCATCGCACACAGTTTCGCCGAAGGGTCTCTGATTGTAGTGTCGCGTTAGCAGCTGATAACCCACAAGTATAGGGGATCGCAACAGTTTTCGAGGGTAGAGTATTCAACCGAAATTTATTGATTCGACACAAGGGGAGCCAAAGAATATTCTCAAGTATTAGCAGCTGAGTTGTCAATTCAACCACACCTGGAAACTTAGTATCTACAGCAAAGTGTTTAGTAGCAAAGTAATATGATAGTGATGGTAACGGTAACAAAAGTAAAGACAACAAAAGTAATGTTTTTGGTATTTTGTAGTGATTGTAACAAGATGTTACGTAAAAGTAAATAAGCGAGAACCAAGATATGGAAAACTCAGAGGCACCGGATTAGCGATGGATAATTATGCCGGATGCGGTTCGTCATGTAACAAATCATAACATAGGGTGACATGTAACTAGCTCCAGTTCATCAATGTAATGTAGGCATGTATTCCGTATATAGTCATACGTGCTTATGGAAAAGAACTTGCATGACATCTTTTGTCCTACCCTCCCGTGGCAGCGGGGTCCTATTGGAAACTAAGGGATATTAAGGCCTCCTTTTAATAGAGAACCGGAACAAAGCATTAGCACATAGTGAATACATGAACTCCTCAAACTATGGTCATCACCAGGAGTGGTCCCGATTATTGTCACTTTGGGGTTGTCGGATCATAACACATAGTAGGTGACTATAGACTTGCAAGATAGGATCAAGAACACACATATATTCATGAAAACATAATAGGTTCAGATCTGAAATCATGGCACTCGGGCCCTAGTGACAAGCATTAAGCATAACAAAGTCATAGCAACATCAATCTCAGAACATAGTGGATACTAGGGATCAAACCATAACAAAACTAACTCGATTACATGATAAATCTCATCCAACCCATCACTGTCCAGCAAGCCTACGATGCAATTACTCACACACGGCGGTGAGCATCATGAAATTGGTGATGGAGGATGGTTGATGATGACGACGGGGACGAATCCCCCCTCTCCGGAGCCTCGAACGGACTCCAGATCAGCCCTCCCGAGAGAGATTAGGGCTTTGGCGGCGGCTCCGTATCGTAAAACGTGATGATTTCTTCTCTCTGATTTTTTTCCCCGAATGCCAATATATGGAGTAGGAGTTGGCGTCGGAGGGCCACTAGGGGGCCCACGAGGTAGGGGCGCGCCTTAGGGGCGCCCACCCTCGTGGGACGGGTGTGGGCCCCTGGTCTTCATCTTTGCGAGGATTTTTTATTGTTTTTTCTAAGGTGTTCCGTGGAGTTTCAGGTCATTCCGAGAACTTCTATTTTCTGCACAACAAACAACACCATGGTAGTTCTGCTGAAAACAGCGTCAGTCCGGGTTAGTGTTGGGGAACGTAGTAATTTCAAAAAATTTCCTACGCACACGCAAGATCATGGTGATGCATAGCAACGAGAGGGGAGAGTGTTGTCCAAGTACCCTCATAGACCGAAAGCAGAAGCGTTAGAACAACGCGGTTGATGTAGTCGTACGTCTTCACGGCCCAACCGATCAAGCACGAAACTACGACACCTACGAAGTTCTAGCACACGCTCAGCTCGATGACGATCCCTGACTCGATCCAAAGGTGTCGGGAAGAGTTCCATCAAGACGACGGCGTGGGACGATCTTGATGTTCTACCATCGCAGGCTTCACCTAAGCACCGCTACAATATTATCGAGGACTATGGTGGAGGAGGGCACCGCGACACGGCTAAGAGATCTTGGAGATCAATTATTGTTGTGCCTAGAGGTGCCCCCCGCCTCAGATATAAAGGAGCAAGGAAGGGGCGGCCGCCAAGGGAGGCGCTGCCAGGAGGAGTCCTACTCCCACCGAGTAGGACTCCTCCTTTCCTAGTCCAACTAGGAGAGGGAAGGAAGGAAGGAGAAGGAGAAGGAAGGAGAGGGAGGAAAAAGAGGAAAGGGGGGCCGCCCCCCTAGTCCAATTCTGTTTGGGCTAGGGGGGCCGCCCCCCTAAACCATATCTAGTAAAGTATGATTACAACGTTCGGACACACCATTACATTGTGGTGTTCCAGGTGGCGTGAGTTGTGAAACTATTTCACATTGTTTCAAATGAAGACCAAACTCGTAACTCAAATATTCGTCTCCACGATCAGATTGTAGAAACTTTATTTTTCTTGTTACGATGATTTTCCACTCTGAAATTCTTTGAACTTTTCAAATGTTTCAGACTTATGTTTCATCAAGTAGATATACCCATATCTGCTCAAATCATCTATGAAGGTCAGAAAATAACGATACACGCCGCGAGCCTTGACACTCATCAGATCGCATACAACGGTATGTATTATTTCCAATAAGTCAGTAGCTCGTTCCATTGTTCCGAAGAACGGAGTTTTAGTCATCTTGCCCAAAAAGGCACGGTTCGCAAGCATCAAATATTTCATAACCAAGTGATTCCGAGAATCCATCTTTATGGAGTTCCTTCATGCGCTTTACACCGATATGACCTGAACGGCAGTGCCACAAATAAGTTGCACTATCATTATTAACTTTGCATCTTTTGGCATCAATATTATGAATATGTGTATCACTACGATCGAGATCCAACAAACTATTTTCATTGGGTTTATGACCATTTGAAGGTTTTATTCATTTAAACAGGATAACAATTATTCTCTGACTTTAAATGAATAACCGTATTGCAATAAACATGCTCAAATCATATTCATGCTCAACGCAAATGCCAAATAACATTTATTTAGATTTAACACTAATCCCGAAAGTATAGGGAGTGTGTGATGATGATCATATCAATCTTGGAACTACTTCCAACACTCATCGTCACTTCACCCTCAACTAGTCTCTGTTTATTCTGTAACTCCTATTTCGAGTTACTAATTTTTAGCAACCAAACAAGTATCAAATACTCAGGGGCTACTATAAACACTGGTAAGGTACACATCAATAACCTGTATATAAAATATACCCTTGTTCACTTTGCCATCCTTCTTATCCACCAAATATTCGGGGCATTTCGCTTCAAAGGACCATTTCCTTTGCAGTGTAAGCACTCGGGTTTCGAGCTTTGGTCCAGCTTTGGGCTTCTTCGGGAGTGACAACTTGCTTGCCATTCTACTTGAAGTTCCCTTTCTTTCCCTTTGCCCTTTTCTTGAAACTAGTGATCTTGTCAATCATCAACACTTGATGCTCTTTCTTGATTTCTACCTTCGTCGATTTCAACATCACGAAGAGCTCGGGAATCGTTTTCGTCATCCCTTGCATACTATAGTTCATCACGAAGTTCTAGTAACTTGGTGATGGTGACTAGAGAACTCGTCAATCACTATCTTATCCGGAAGATTAACTCCCACTTGATTCAAACGATTGTAGTACCTGCATAATCTGAGCACCTGCTCACTAGTTGAGCGATTCTCCTCCATCTTTTAGCTATAGAACTTGTTGGAGACTTCATATCTCCCAACTCGAGTATTTGCTTGAAATATTAACTTCAATTCCTGAACATCTCATATGGTCCATGACGCTCAAAACGCCTTTGAAGTCCCAATTCTAAGCCGTACATGGTGCACTAAACTATCAAGTAGTCATCATATTGAGCTAGCCAAACGCTCATAACGCCCGCATCCGCTCCTGCAATAGGTCTGCTACCTAGCGTGCATTAAGGACATAATTCTTCTATGCAGCAATGAGGATAAACCTCAGATCACGGATCCAATCCGCATATTGCTACTAACATTTTTCAACACAATTTTCTCTAGGAACATATCAAATAAACATATGAAAGCAACAACGCGAGCTATTGATCTACAATATAATTTTCAAAATACTACCAGGAGAATTAATCATATTACTTAAGAACTCCCACTTAGACAGACATCTCTCTAGTCATCTAAGTGATCACGTGATCCAAATCAACTAAACCATGTCCGATCATCACGTGAGATAGAGTAGTTTTCAATGGTGAACATCACTATGTTGATCATATCTACTATATGATTCACGCTTGACCTTTTGGTCTCCGTGTTCCGAGGCCATATCTCAGATATGCTAGGCTCGCCAAGTTTAACTCGAGTATTCCGCGTGTACAACTGTTTTGCACCCGCTGTATTTGAACGTAGAGCCTATCACACCCGATCATCACGTGGTGTCTCAAAGACGAAGAACTTTCGCAACGGTGCATACTCGGGAGAACACTTCTTGATAATTAGTGAGAGATCATCTTAAAATGCTACCGTCAATCAAAGCAAGATAAGATGCATAAAGGATAAACATCACATGCAATCAATATAAGTGATATGATATGGCCATCATCATCTTTTGCTTGTGATCTCCATCTCCGAAGCACTGTCGTGATCACCATCGTCACTGGCTCAACACCTTGATCTCCATCGTAGCATTGTTGTCATTACGCCATCTATTGATTCTACGACTATCGCTATCGCTTAGTGATAAAGTAAAGCAATTACAGGGCATTTGCATTTCATACAATAAAGCGACAACCATATGGTTTCGCCATTGCCGATAACTCGTTACAAAACATGATCATCTCATACAATAAAATATAGCATTATGTCTTGACCATATCACATCACAACATGCCCTGCAAAAACAAGTTAGACGTCCTCTACTTTGTTGTTGCAAATTTTACGTGGCTGCAACGGGCTTAGCAAGAACCGTTCTTACCTACACATCAAAACCACAACGATAGTTTGTCAAGTTGGTGCTGTTTTAACCTTCGCAAGGACCGGGCGTAGGCACACTCGGTTCAACTAAAGTGAGAGAGACAGACACCCGCCGGTCACCTTTAAGCAACGAGTGCTCGTAGTGGTGAAACCAGTCTCGCATAAGCGTACGCGTAATGTCGGTCTGGGCCGCTTCATCTTACAATGCCGCTGAACCAAAGTATGACCTGCTGGTAAGCAGTATGACTTATATCGCCCACAACTCACTTGTGTTCTACTCGTGGATATGACATCTATGCATAAAACCTGGCTCTGATACCACTGTTGGGGAACGTAGTAATTTCAAAAAAATTCTTACGCACACGCAAGATCATGGTGATGCATAGCAACGAGAGGGGAGAGTGTTGTCCACGTATCCTCGTAGACCGAAAGCGGAAGTATTAGAACAACGCGGTTGATGTAGTTGTACGTCTTCACGGCCCGACCGATCAAGCACCGAAACTAAGACACCTCCGAGTTCTAGCACACGTTCAGCTCGATGACGATCCCCGGACTCCGATCCAGCAGGGTGTTGGGAAAGAGTTCCGACAGCAGGACGGCGTGGTGACGATGTTGATGTTCTACCATCGCAAGGCTTCACCTAAGCACCGCTACAATATTATCGAGGACTATGGTGGAGGAGGGCACCGCACACGGCTAAGAGATTTTGGAGATCAATTATTGTTGTGCCTAGAGGTGCCCCCATGCCCCCGTATATAAAGGAGCAAGGGGAAGGGGGCGGCCGGCCAAGGGAGGGCGCGCCAGGGAGGAGTCCTACTCCCACCGGGAGTAGGACTCCCTCCTTTCCTAGTCCAACTAGGAGAGGGGAAGGAAGGGAAGTAGAAGGAGAAGGAAGGAGAGGGAGGAAAAAGAGGAAAGGGGGGCCGCCCCCCTAGTCAAATTCGGTTTGGGCTAGGGGGGCCGCGCGCCCTGCCTCCTCTCTTCCACCACTTGGCCCATGAGGCCCATTGCTTCTTCCTCGTATTCCCGTAACTCCCAGGTACCCCCGAAAATACCCGAATCACTCGAAACCCTTCCGATGTGCGAATATAGTCATCCAATATATCGATCTTTACGTCTCGACCATTTCGAAACTCCTCGTCATGTCCCTGATCTCATCCGGGACTCCGAACTCCTTCGGTACATCAAAACTCATAAACTCATAATATAACCGCCATCGAAACCTTGTTGCAAGGACCCTACGGGTTCGAGAACAATGTAGACATGACCGAGACAATTCTCCGGTAAATAACCAATAGTGGAACCTGGATGCTCATATTGGCTCCTACGTATTCTACGAAGATCTTTATCGGTCAAACCGCATAACAACATACGTTGTTCCCTTTGTCATCGGTATGTTACTTACCCGAGATACGATCGTCGGTATCTCAATACCTAGCTCAATCTTGTTACGGGCAAGTCTCTTTACTCGTTCCGTAATACATCATCCCGCAACTAACTCATTAGTTATAATGCTTGCAAGGCTTATAGTGATGTGCATTACTGAGTGGGCCCATAGATACCTTTCCGACAATCGGAGTGACAAATCCTACTCTCGAAATACGCCAACCCAACATGCACCTTCGGAGACACATGTAGAGCTCCTTTATAATCACCCGCACGCTAGACGCTTTGGTAGCACACAAAGTGTTCCTCCGTAAACGGAGTTGCATAATCTCATAGTTGTAGGAACATGTATAAGTCATGAAGAAAGCAATAGCAACATACTAAACGATCAAGTGCTAAGCTAACGGAATGGGTCAAGTCAATCACATCATTCTCCTAATGATGTGATCCCGTTAATCAAATGATAACTCATGTCTATGGTTAGGAAACTTAACCATCTTTGATTAACGAGCTAGTCAAGTAGAGGCATACTAGTGACACTATGTTTGTCTATGTATTCACACATGTATTATGTTTCCGGTTAATACAATTCTAGCATGAATAATAAACATTTATCATAAAATAAGGAAATAAATAAAAACTTTATTATTGCCTCTAGGGCATATTTCCTTCAGTTAGTTCCATTCAAATCATACAAGTTAGAGTCCAAAACAAGGGCAAAAGTGTTTGGAAAAGTAGATACGACAGAGACGTATCAACTCCCCCAAGCTTAAACCCTTGCTTGTCCTCAAGCAATTCAGTTGACAAATTGAAAGAGAAAAGGAAAAACTTTTACAAACTCTGTTTGCTCTTGTTGTTGTAAACATGAAAAGCCAGCATTCAAGTTTCAGCAATTATTATGAACTAACCATACTCACAATAACACGAGGTCTCACAATTACTCATATCAAGAGTATAATCAGCTAGCGAGCCATAATAATAAAACTTGATGACAACACTTTCTCAAAATAATCATAATATGATATAACAAAATGGTATCTCGCTAGCCCTTTCTCGAGACCAAGAAACATAAATGCAGAGCACCTTTAAAGATCAAGGACTCACTAAACATTGTAATTCATGGTAAAAGAGATCCAAATAAGTCATACCTAATATAAACCAATAATAATGAATGCAAACGACAAGGTGTTTCTCAAATGGGTGCTTTTAATAAGAAGGGTGATGACTCAACATAAAAGTAAATAGATAGGCCCTTCGCAGAGGGAAGCCGATTTGTAGAGGTGCCAGAGCTCGGTTTTGAAATAGAGATAAATTATATTTTGAGCGGCATACTTTCATTGTCAACATAACAACTAAAAGACGCATTTATATCTTCCATGCTAAACAGATTATAGGCGGTTCCCAAATAGAATGGTAAAGTTTATACTCCCTCCTCCACAAGCATCAATCCATGGCTTGCTCGAAACAACGAAAGTGCCTCCAACATTCAACGGGTCCTGTGGGGAGTTTTGTTTGTAGTTATTTTGATTTCGCTTTGCACGAAGCATGGACCGGGCATCCCAGATACCAGCCATTTTCTCGTGAATGAGGAGCGGAGTCCACTCCTCTTGAGAATAACCCGCCTAACACGGAAGATAAGGGCAGCTCTAGTTGACATTTGAGCTATTCGAGCATGCAAAATGTAATGTTTATTTGAAGGTTTAGAGTTTGGCACATACAAATTTACTTGGAACGGCAGGTAAATACCGTGATATAGGAAGGTATAGTGGACTCATATGGAATAACTTTGGGGTTTAAGGAGTTTGGATGCACAAGCAAGATTCTGCTGAGTACAGTGAAGGCTAGCAAAAGACCGGAAGCGAATTAATCGAGAGAGCGACAACAATGAAACATGCATTAAAATTAATTTACACCGAATACAAGCATGAGTAGGATATAATCCACCATGAACATAAATATCATGAAGGCTATGTTGATTTGATTCAACTACATGCGTGAACATGTGCCAAGTCGAGTCACTCAATTCATTTAAAGGAGGATACCACCCCATCATACCACATCATAATCATTCTAATAGCATGTTGGCACGCAAGGTAAACCATTATAACTCATAGCTAATCAAGCATGGCACAAGCAACTATAATCTCTAAATGCCATTGCAAATATGTTTACTTCATAATAGCTGAATCAGGAACGATGAATCATCATATTTACAAAAACAATAGAGGTCGAGTTCATACCAGCTTTTCTCATCCCAATAAGTCCATCATATATCATCATTATTGCCTTTCACTTGCACGACCGAACGATGTGTATAATAATAATAAGAGTGAATGTGCATTGGACTAAGCTGGAATCTGCAAGCATTCAACTCAAGAGAGAAGACAAGTAATACGGGCTCTAAGTTAAATAAACAATCATGCATATAAGAGCCACTAAGCATTTTCAATATGGTCTTTTCAATTTGGAATGTTATACATAGATCATCATTGCATATCATATTTTGTTGCATTGTTGGCTCGATCCTAGAAATTCTACGCAACTCAAGGACCCACGGAGAGAGTTGGGGATTTCGTTATTTTAATATTTGAGTTTTCTCAAATTTTGAAAATAGGATCATTTGATTTTATTTATTTTATCTTCAATTATTTCTACTACCAAAAATTCAGAGAGGGAATAAAATGACTTTCCCAAAATAAAGAAATAATGAAGATTTAATAAAAAATCAAATAAGATTTATTTTGGAGTTTTTCGCCTTTTATTTGAATTTAGGAAAAATGCGCGTTCTTCAAAATTGCATTTAGGCCCCAAATAAATGTTCATCTTGTCCGGCTTGATTTTAGAAGCCGGGGGAAATTTATTTCGGGATTTTTGGAGTCCGTTTAGTATTTCTTTTTATTTTTCTTCTGTGCGGAATTGTTTAAAAAAAACGCGAACCGCCTTTGGGCCGTGCTCGAAGGGACTCGCCGGGCGCTTTTAAATAGCGCCGCCCGAGCCCTCCCCAGGCCGTCGCACCGCCGCCAAATTTCACGCCTACCAAACCCTAACCCTAATGCGCCGCTGTCATTGTCGTCCGAGAGCCGCCGCCCGATTCGCCGACCCGCCGCCGAGGTACGCCGCCGCCTTTTTTCGCGTCGCGGTGTTTCTCAAAACCGAACGGTTATCTTCGGTTTTTTTCGATTTATTTTATTAGATCGATTTTTTCGTTCGGTTATTTAGTGAGCGTTTGCTCGCTCGCTCGCTTTTAAAGAACATGTTCGCCGATTAGTTTAGTTAATGAATGCTCGCTCGTTAACCCGCTCGCTGCTTTTTCTTTTCTCGATTTAATCCGCGATTTTTACGATCGCGATTCTGATCCGATTTTCATTTTAGCTTAATTTTTCGCTCGCTTATCGGGATCAGCGATTCAACCGCCTCGAGTTTCGTCTCGAAACCCTCTTTCCTAATAATCAACTTAAACAAGTTTTTGCTTCGTAAAATTGGCTTAGATCCGATTAGTAAAACGGTTGTTTTTTTTCGCCGCTTGACTTTCGCTGCTTTGTTTGATTTGATTCTTTTTGCAAATCGGAGTTCTTAAGTTGAACTTTCTGGTTAGATCTCTTATTTGAGTTTTACCTGTGCATTAGATGAGTACTTATTGTATGCTTGTTTGTTTGTCTGCGATAGAATACCCGAAGTGCGCCGCCTGTTACTTCGAGTCTCTAGGTTTCGCGGATCATCAGTAAGGCAAGTAACACTTTGATCATATCACTTCTCATACCCAGTTTTATGCATTAGATCAATCCTCAGACATTGCATGATTAGGATCTAATTAAATTGTGGGTTATGGGAAGTAGATGAGGTAGTACCTATTACCTGTTTTATTATCAAACCTTTGGGAGTTACTTCTACATTTGCTTATTATGCCATGCTATGCTAGTAGACGTGGATTGGGTGAGTGTATCCATGACAGATGTGAGTTTGTTAATTTAATGGTTTATTTAAGGTGGCAACTTAAACACACATCTGGGTGGATTGAGGCACCTGGTTTCCAGGACTTGCCTATTTTTCTTCGGACCGCCACCCAGGCTCAAAGGGATCATGAGATTATTCATGCTAGAAACTTCCGTGTGCAGCCACATGCTATTATGGGCTCTAGCATAGTTGACTAAGTCGTCATGAACTCTTACAGGTAGACTAGCGATGTAGGGATGTAGGTTGGTGCAGTCTACCCTCTACGAAGGTGCAAGCGCTTCGAAAGACTATGTCTCGGCCATCCGCTTCTCAAACACCATGTAGTCAAGAGAAACCAAACGGAGGAGATCGAGTCATGTGGGGAAAAGTGCCCAAACCTCTGCAGAGTGTATAAACTAATCATGGTTAGCCGTGTCCCCGGTTATGGACGTCTTGAGTATCTAGTACTTGGATATCATGTGAATCTCATCATGTTACTTCTAATTTATATTGTTGGGATGTTAATGAGTACTTTTAATTGGGATTGAGAATGTTGTCAACCATTCTCAATGTTTAACAACCACCATGATAGTTAACTAAATTTATTCCTTTGCAGTAGGGAAAAATTGGCTTTACGCAAAACTGTAACCATAGAGCTTTTCCACCAGCCAAATATGCATGTAGTATAGCTTATTCCATTGTTATTCTCTATGTGTTACATTGCCAAGATATTCCATGTGTCGACCCATTTTCGGCTGCAACGCTTCATGTTGCGACTTTTCGCATTTACGAATAAGGTGCTTTTAGGTCGTGGTTCTATACTCGATGATGCCGTTGGAGTTGATGGACTCGCTTATCTTCCAAGTCTTCCGCGTTATCGTATTTAGATGGCCTTAAGCCATATTTATTTCAATAAGTTCTCGCTGAGACATTCGATGTAATAAGTGTGTGATCGCTACTCATTATAAATCCTCCAAGTCTCGTGGTGGTGTCAAGATTATCGATCCAGGATGACACTCGAGCACAAAGATCGATCGCTTTGAGGTCCGGTCGCTACAATTTACACGGGAAAGCTCCCAACAAGCAAAAGAAGAACGGGAAATATTTTTGGTTTTTCTCTTTAATTCTACTACAAGCATGGAAAGTAAACTAACTATTTTTTTGGTTTTTTTCTTAAAGTTTATCAAACACACAAGAAGAAAGCAGGAAAAAGAAAATAAACTAGCATGTATATTACAGTGAAAAAGTATGAGCACCGACATCTAGCAATGAGTGTGTGTGAACATGAATGTAATGTCGGTGGGAAATACGTATTCCCCAAGCTTAGGCTTTTGGCCTGTTGGTCTAGTGCCGTGGATAGCCTCATGGATATCTCGAGGTGAAGTCAATACATCTTGTGACGAAGAAGGCTCCGGCCGCCATCGGCGGCAGCCTCCTCTCGATCCCAAGAATAAACAGATAGTCGTGGAGGCTCATCTTGTGGTTCCAGTTCCGGGGCTGGTGCAGGATTTCGATAGGCTTGAACAGCCAACCATGGAACGATGTGAGGTTCTGCAGACAAGTTAAACAAAGAAGGAGCAGGCAAAGTAATAGTTTTAGGGTGATGTTTATCAAAGTATAATTAATATTTGAGCTCCCATTCGCGACTCTTAACAAGAAAATCATGCGCTATCATACTCTTATAATCTAAATAAGCACGGGGCAGCGATGTTTCTTCTTTCTCCTAATGCCTAATACGTATCTCAAAATGTTCAGCAAGGCGTGAAGCATAAATGCCTCCAAAAATGGGGCCCTTAGTACGGTTCAGACTTAACCGTCTAGCAACAATTCCTCCCATACTAACAGAGTTATTGCGGTATAAACCATGGAACAAAATAGTAATATCAGAATACTAAGGTTCCCACGCCTCAAGGCCCAATCAAGCAACGACTAGCAAATAAGGCAAAGTAGTGTAAAAGAGGAAAATGTATGTTAGTGATCCTTGCGTCGTAAACCTTCCTGGTTTCTCCCACAGTGATAGTGTTAATAAAAGCTTCTACTTCCGTTACGGTGGGGTTCATCCGAGGTGCCCTCAAAGGGTATTCTCGCAAACCTCGCAGAATTCAGCTAATGTCATCTCTTTAACAACGCCATATAAATGAAACTCTCTTGTTGGAGGTGATTTCTTAGGGGAAAAGTAGAAGTTTTGCACAAAAGTATTTGTGAGTAAGAGATACTGATGACGTTGGTCGTGGAGGAAGTCGGTGAGGCCAGCATTCTCAATCAATAAATAGAAATCTTCATAAATCCCAGCTCTCCTCAAGAAGTCATCGGAAGGCCATTCACACGGCCGGACCTTCATGAAAGGGGCAAATTGAATTTGGGCTTCTCCTCTTCTTCCTTTTGTTTTTCCTTAGAGCTTCGGCTCGACGAGCCCCTCAAAAATTTCTTCATTATTTCTAAAACAATCTGAAATTTTTAGTAACTTCAAATAAAAGTGAACCAACTTCAATAAAATTGATAGCAACAACTCCCATAAGTGCCTAGAGCCTATATAAAGAATTGGAACTACTTGGAACCATATAAATTTGACAGGCAAGCTCAAGAACATGGTCACCTATGCATCACAAATTTTCAATGAATAAAGCACTAGAACAAAAACTAATTGGACCAATGGAGGAGTCACATACTAAGGAACGATCTCCCCCAGCAGTTTTGCGAGAGGTGCTTTGAGCAAGGAGATCGAAAATCGCAGCAACGGGGGCTGGAACTCGTGCTTGAGTTGGTTTTCGTGTTTGTGTGAGGCAGAGGAAGAAGATGGGTGCAGGGATAAGTGGAGGAGGGCCACCGTGGGACCACGTGGCAGGGGGGCGCGCCTAGGGGGTAGGGCGCGCCCTCCACCCTAGTGCCCAGGTGGCAGCTCCCCCGTGGTAATTTTTGCATAGTAAATCCTCAAATATTCCCGAAAAAAATCATATTAAATTGGCATGGCATTCTGAGGACTTTTATTTTCGAGTTATTTTTATATTGCACGGATAAGTCAGGAGACAGACACAAAAATATTATTTTACTTTATTTCTACTAAATAACAGAAAATAGAAAGAGGGTACAGAATGTTGTGCTTCTAGTTTCATCCATCTCGTGATCATCAAAATGAACCCACTAACAAGGTTGATCAAGTCTTGTTAACAAACTCATTCCAAATAATCACGGAACCGGAGAAATTTCGAATAACACTAAGTTACCTCAACGGGGATATGAAAATCCCCAACAATAAGAATATCATACTTTTTCTAGACAGTAGGGAGAGGAAATTCAAAACCTCCAAATATAATCGATGGAATTTTTCGAATAGAATTGATACTATAAACTTGAGGTTGTTTTCTCGGAAAATGTACCGTGTGCTCATTACCATTAACATGGAAAGTGACATTGCCTTTGGTGCAATCAATAACAGCCCTCGCAGTATTATGAAAGGTCTTCCAAGAATAATAGACATACTATCATCCTCGGAATATCAAGAATAAAAAGTCCATTAAAATAGTAACGATGCAACCACGATAGGCACATCCTCACAAATACCGGCTGTATAGCAGCTTGATTTATCAGCCATTTGCAAAGATATTTCAAGAGGTGTCAACTTATTCAAGTCAAGTCTACGATATAAAAAGAGGGGCATAACACTGACACCGGCTCCAAGATCAGCATGGTATAGTAGGTACTCCTGGATCTCCAAGTTTCTTTGGTATTCCACCCTTAAAAGTATAATTAGCAAGCATGGTGGAAATTTCAGCTTCAGGTATTTTTCTTTTATTAGTAATGATATCCTTCATATACTTAGCATAAGGATTTTTTTTGAGCACATCAGTTAATCGCATATGCAAAAAGATGGGTCTAATCATTTCAGTAAAGCGCTCAAAGTCCTCATCATCCTTTTTCTTGGATGGTTTCGGAAGAAAAGGCATGGGTTTCTGAACCCATGGTTCCCTTTCTTTACCATGTTTTTTGACCTTGAAGACTGCAGGGTTCACACCCCAGCAATTTATTAAAACTTAAAACAGTATGTAGAGCAAAGAGTTCCTTAAGAAAAGGAACAGGGCAGAAAGGAAAATAATAAAAACTGTACAACCTAGTCTAAACTGAGAAAGAAAACTCTAACTAAAGTAGTAACAAATGCAGGGCCCCTCAAGGAGGCAGGAAATCAATCCATTTGATCAAAGCCTCCCTGTGTCTTGACTTGATTCTATGAGCCAAGAGAGAAATGTCCTGGACAAAACCATTTCTCCACTGCCTGAAGGTAGGTCTGATATACCTGAAGACTTTATCATTCCTGACCTTCCAAATATTCCACCAAGTTAGGAAAACCACCTCAGAGAAGAAAGGCTTATAGAAATCCTTCCTAGCATGACGTGCCATATCCTGAGTATTGAGCCATGTGATTTGTAGATAGTTCCACACTCTCATGCTAAAGTTGCACTGGAAAAATAGGTGATTCCTGTCTTCAAGAGCTCCTGTGGGACAAAGTACACATTCAGGCCCATCATTAATCTTCCACTTCCTGCGTTGAATCATATCCTTGGTGTTTACTCTGTCCATAATGACCAGCCAGGCAAACATTTTAATTGTCATAGCACAGCAGGATTGCCAGACCCAACATAGAATAGGGTTGGTAGGAATTGGCTCATGAACCAAGTCATAATATTTCTTTGCTGTGAACCCAGCTTTCTTCTCATGTTTCCATTGCCAGCAATCATTAGAAGCAACATCCAAGGACATCTCAGACAAAATTCCAGACAGGTGATTAAACTCCCTATAGGCCATTTCTGACAATGGCAAAGAGAACATGCTCTGAAACTCATCAGTCTGCAACACTTCCATAACTGAGGAATTCTTTTGTAAGCAGAAGGAAAAAAGCCTGGGGAATCTATCTTGGAGTGGGATGCAAGAGTTATCAACTTCCCAAGAATCAGACCAGAAAAGCAAAGAGTCCCTTTTCCAACAGTTACTGAAGAAACAGCCCTGAAATTATCCATTAGTTTACAAATGTCCCTCCACCAGAAGGAGCCACACAAAGCAGTGTCATGAGGAACCCTCTGATAATAATAACTGTCCTAGATCAAATGAAGCCATGGCACATCTACTTTGTTATAGAACTTATTGAGGAATTTCATTAACAAAGCTTCATTCTACAGACCCAGGTTGAGTATGCCAAGCCCACCCTTAAGTTTGGGTCTACAGACCAAAGGGCAAGCAGCTAGAGAATTCCCCTTTTCCTGGCCATGCTTTCTCCATAGGCATTGTCTCTGTATTCTTTCCAATTGTTTTAAAATCCCTTGTGGTATTGATAAACTACAAAGGAAGAAGATTGGCAATGAAGAGATAACAGAGTTTACCAACTGTAACCTGCTACCTTGGGGCAGAAACCATGAGCTAGCAGTCAATCTTCTTTCCATACAGTCAACCAGTGGAAGCAGATCCACAATTTTGGGCCTAGTGGTACCTACTGGCAATCCCAAATATGTGAATGGCATAACCCCCAGTTGGCACCCAAACTGTGCAGCTAGAGCATTGGCAAAAGTGGCATCCACATTGATTGGATACATTGAAGATTTGTGGTAGTTAATCTGCAAACCAGTTGCCAGGGAGAAAGAGTTTAGAACTGTTTTAAGCACCTCCAACTGAACAGAGTCAGCAGACACAAACAGCAGTGTATCATCAACATACTGAACCACTCGGTAGTTAGGATCATGAGTTACTAGGGGTAAAGAGAGAAGTCCTTTACTGAGATGATCATTAATCATAGTCTGCAACAGATCAGCAGCTATCACAAATAGCAAAGGTGAGATAGGATCACCTTGCTTTACCCCACACTTGCACTTAAAATGGTTTCCTGGAACCCCATTGAGCAAGATTGAAGAGGTTGCAGAGGACAACAATTGTTGTATCCAGGATATCCATTTATTATCAAAACCCTTTGCCACCAAGATCTTTATAATTGCCTCATGCTGTATGGAATCAAAAGCTTTTTCAAAATCCAGCTTGAGTAACATGATTGGCTTTTTTGACTGATTGCACTGATGAATGTACTCAAATGTCCATGCAATACAATCCTGAATGGTTCTTGACTTGATAAAACCATATTGATTTTTATGAACACATTTGGTAATTTCATCTTGAAACCTGTTAGCAGCAAGTTTAGTGAGGAATTTCAACCCCACACTTGTCAAAGATATTGGCCTAAAATCACCAGCAGTTTTAGGTGACAACTTCTTAGGGATCAGAGTTATGTAGGCCTCACTGAGATTCTCGAGCTTAGCAGTTCCAGCATGAAACTCATTGACCAGAGCAATAAAATCACTAGAAATGATTGGCCAACACTTCTTCATGAAAAGGCCATTAAAACCATCTGGTCCAGGAGCCTTGTCAATGGGCAATTCCTTGATAACCTGCTCAATTTCCTTGACCTCAAACGGCTTAGTGAGAACATCCAGTCCCTGCACCCTAGAGATAATAGAAAGGATGTCAGTACCCAAGAAAATTGGTTTCGCTGTTCCCATTCTGCCCTTAAAAATCTCCAGAGATTCCTTTGCAATTCTGTCATGCTCAGTAGAAACTGTTCCATCTGACAACTGAATAGTGGCAATGGAATTTTTTCTATATCTCTCAGTTGCCATTGCTTGAAAGAATTTAGAGTTTTCCTCACCCACTTTTATATATCTAATAGTGCATCTCTTCTTCCAATATAAGAATTGCAGATGGAGAAGATGATGATGGTGCAACTTCACCAATTTTCTGAAATTGGATTCAGTTAAGAAAAGAGGCCTAGAGTCTTCCAAATCATCCAACCAGAAAATCACCCAGTTACACTTCTCAATCAGAATTTTAATATGTGACAAACCCTTCTGCCATTTCTTAAGAGAAAATCTCAAAGATTTGAGTTTGTCCATAATAATTGCTGATATGTGAGCTTTGTGAGTATGTTTTTGCCACACCTGTTGAACACACTCCATAAAACCAGGTTGATGAACCCAATAGTTTTCAAATCTTAAAATGTGAGTGAGGGAGTCCTGGACTAGGGGGTGTCCAGATAGCCGAACTATCATCATTGGCCGGACTCCAAGACTATGATGATACAAGATTGAAGACTTCGTCCCGTGTCCGGATGGGACTTTCCTTGGCGTGGAAGGCAAGCTTGGCAATACGGATATGTATATCTCCTACCATTGTAACCGACTCAGATAACCCTAGCCCTCTCCTGTCTATATAAACCGGAGGGTTTTAGTCCGTGGGACACGTAACAACAATTATACCATAGGCTAGCTTCTAGGGTTTAGCCTCCTTGATCTCGTGGTAGATCTACTCTTGTACTACCCATATCATCAATATCAATCAAGCAGGAGTAGGGTTTTACCTCCATCGAGAGGGCCCAACACAGGTAAAAACATCGTGTCCCTTGTCTCCTGTTACCATCCGCCTAGACGCACAGTTCGGGACCCCCTACCCGAGATCCGCCGGTTTTGACACCGACATTGGTGCTTTCATTGAGAGTTCCTCTGTGTCATCACCTATAGGCCCGATGGCTCCTTCGATCATCAACAACAACGCGGTCCAGGGTGAGACTTTTCTCCCCGGACAAATCTTCGTATTCGGCGGCTTTGCACTGTAGGCCAATTCGCTTGGCCATCTGGAGCAGATTGAAAGCTACGCCCCTGGCCACCAGGTCAGATTTGGCAGTTTGAACTTCACGGCCGACATCCGCGGAGAATTGATCTTCGACGGATTCGAGGCACAGCCGTGCACGCCGCACTGTCATGATGAGCATGACCTAGCTCTGCTGCCAGACAGTGCCTTGGAGGCCGCACAAGAGTCCGCTCCGACCCTTAACTCGGAGCTGACTGCGCCGATCGAGGATGGGTGGCTAGACACCGCCTCGGGGGCTGCTTCCTCTACGGTGATGGAGCCGAATACCGACCCTGTCCTTAGTGAAGCTCGTGACTCCGAGGTGCCGGATCCCTCACCGGACTCCGAACCTCCCGCGCCCCTACCAACCGAATCCGATTGGGCGCCGATCATGGAGTTCACCGCTGCGGACATCTTTCAGCACTCACCTTTTGGCGACATCCTGAATTCACTAAAGTATCTCTCGCTATCAGAAGAGCCCTGGCAGGACTACGGTCAGGACGGTTGGGATGCGGACGACGAAGAAATTCAAAGCCCACCCACCACCCACTTTGTAGCCACTGTCGACGATTTAATCGACATGCTAGACTTCGACTCCGAAGACATCGATGGTATGGACGACGATGCCGGAGACGACCAAGAACCAACGCCCACGGGGCACTAGAAAGCCACCTCGTCATATGACATATATATGGTGGACATCCCAAAGGATGGGAATGGCGAGGCAACAGGGGAGGAAGACCCCTCCAAGAAACAGCCTAAGCGCCGGCGTCAGCGGCGCCGCTCTAAATCCCGCCACAGCAAGAATGGAGATTCCGGCACCGGAGACAATAACACCACAGGCGGTGCGAAGACAACCCTCCAAAGAAGATTCAGCACAGGAGGACAGAGAAGCCAGCCCTCACGAGAGTGCGGCAGACGAAGAGGTAGAGGACAATAATTACATGCCTCCCTCCAGAGACGAGGTAAGCCTCGACGATGATGAATTCGTCGTGCCTGAGGATCCCGTCGAACAAGAGCATTTCAAACGCAGGCTTATGGCCACGGCAAGTAGCCTCAAGAAAAAGCAACAACAGCTTAGAGCTGACCAAGATTTGCTAGCCGACAGATGGACTGAAGTCCTTGCGGCCGAAGAGCACGAACTCGAACGCCCCTCCAAAAGCTACCCCAAACGCATGCTGCTCCCCCGATTAGAGGAGGAAGCATATAAGCCTATATCACCAGCGCAGAATACGGCTGACCGGACACCTCGAGGCCGCGACAGAGAGGCCTCTGGGCCCTCCACTAAAGCCGTACCCCGGCATCGCTCAAAAAGTACAAAGCCACGGGGAAATGCGCCAGACTTGCGAGATATATTGGAGGATAAGGCAAGACAATCAAGATCGATCTATGGATCACGTGGGCGCCCCACGATACGCGAAGACAACCGTCGCGCCGGATACAGCAAGTCCGGCCGGGCCGAACACAGTAGACAAAGCTCGTTTGAGCTACGTCGTGATATAGCCCAATACAGAGGCGCCGCACACCCACTATGCTTCACAAATGAAGTAATGGATTATCAAATCCCAGAAGGGTTCAAACCCGTGAACATTGAATCCTATGATGGCACAACAGACCCCGCGGTTTGGATGAAAGACTATCTCCTTCATATCTACATGGCCCACGGTGATGATCTTCACGCCATCAAATACCTCCCACTCAAGCATAAAGGACCAGCTCGGCATTGGCTTAACAGCTTGCTAGCAGAATCAATTGGGTGTTGGGAGGACCTAGAAGCCGCATTCCTTGATAACTTCCAGGGCACGTATGTGCGACCACTAGATGCTGATGACCTAAGCCACATAATTCAGCAGCCAAATGAATCGGCCAGACAATTCTGGACACGGTTCTTAACCAAGAAAAATCAAATCGTCGACTATCCGGATGCGGAGGCCCTCGCAGCCTTCAAACATAACATCCGAGATGAGTGGCTTGCCCGGCACCTAGGACAGGAAAAGCCGAAATCCATGGCAGCCCTCACATCACTCATGACCCGCTTCTGCGCGGGAGAGGATAGCTGGCTAGCCCGCAGTAACAAGCTCAAATAAAATTCTGGTAGTCCGGATACCAAGGACTGCAATGGCAGGTCGCGTCGCAACAAACACAAACGCCGCATTAACGGCGACAACATTGAAGATACGGCAGTCAACGCCGGATTCAGAGGCTCCAAACCCGGTCAGCGGAAAAAGCCATTCAAAAGAACTACTCTGGGTCCATCCAATTTGGACCGAATACTCGACCGCTGCGCTGCGGATACACAAGACTTCAAAAGCCAGCCAATCACACCAACAGGGATTGTTGGGTATTCAAGCAGGCAGGCAAGTTAATTGCCGAAAACAATGACAAGAGGCTGCATAGCGATGACGAGGAAGAGACCTAGCCTCCGAACAATAGAGGACATAACGGTTTCCCCCCACAAGTGCGGACGATGAACATGATATACGCAACCCACATACCCAAAAGAGAGCGGAAGCGTGCACTCAAGGACGTATACACGATGGAGCCAGTCGCCCCAAAGTTCAACCCATGGTCCTCCTGCCCGATCACTTTTGATCGAAGGGACCACCCCACCAGCATTCGCCACGGCGGATTCGCCGCATTGGTTCTAGACCCAATCGTCTATGGGTTTCACCTCACTAGAGTCCTAATGGACGGCGGCAAGAGTTCTAACCTGCTTTATCAGATACAAAGGCGCAAGATGGGCATAGACCCTCAAGGATTAAACCCACAAAGACGACCTTAAAAGGTGTTATACCGTGTAGAGGCCAATTGTACAGGCTCGCCATACATCGAAGTGGTCTTCGGATCCCCGGATAACTTCCGAAGTGAGGAGTTAATCTTTGACATAGTACCATTCCGCAGCGGCTATCATGCTCTGCTCGGATGAACCGTGTTTGCAAAGTTCAACGCAGTGCTGCACTACGCATACCTCAAGCTCAAGATGCCAGTCCCTCGAGGAGTGATCACGGTCAACGGAAACATCAACGCCTCTCCGAACGGAGGAGCATACAATGCTCTCGCGGCGCGTCAGAGCAGCCTCTTAAGGCATTTCTCGGTCCGCCAAGCGTTTAACGGACACTACTAAACGCGCCAGAGTAACCTACAACAAGACCACCGGCACATTCCGAGCATGCGTGGCAATGCGGCCCCAACCCCAGCCCTCGCAAATTTGTAAGACCAAGATTCACAGACATCATTACGCCTGGAGATACCATGGGCATAGGGGGAGGGGCACGACCACGGCAGGCCCAGAGTGCGGCTCAACCACACCAGGGGCTCCCAAGTGTGTCATCATTTTTCTTTCTTTTCTTATCCACAGGACTCCACTTACTAGAGGCCCTGTCCGGCAGTAGACCTGCCGAACTCACGATGCAACAGCCAGGGAAGGAGAAGAGCTGCGACGAGTATCCAGGTGGTCTCCATTACGAGCATTATACCTATTTTATATACACCATTCCGCAGCCTACCCCTGGAGGGGGACATGCTAAATAGTTCCACCCATTGCTTATCGCACTATTTGTATCGTTCTGCATTCATGGCAGTATTTTTTGAATAAACAATGCATCGCCTTTTGCCTATAATTACATTCCTTTCTTATACATATGTTCATTTATGACATGTTGCATCCGTACACTTTGGTACGGCAAAATACACCAGGGGCTTAAGTTCCCCACATCATGGTGTGATAAGTCCGAACACTTTCACAAGTGTGGCACCCCAACTTATAGCACTATATGCATCGGCTCAATCATGTCTTGGGTCAATAGTTGGGTTTGCCTGGCCCCATGTTTTGGTACCTTACGCCCGTTATATCGCTAAGGTAGCGCTGGGAGAACCATCGCGATTGCGCCTCAGCTTGAGCTGGGCGAGCGCCTCGAAGGAGAAAGCTAAACTGGTCGTCATGATGAGGCGAGAGCCGGTCGCTGTTCGAGAGGTTTTTGAGTCCCTAAAGACTTATGCCGCTAGAGCGAGGAACCGGCTTTGTCCGCCCAGCGTGATAGCGCCTCAATTCGCCTTCCTAACACTAGGGGCTTCACCAAATTTAAAATTATAGAATTCTATGGCTAAGGAGAGTGTTCAAGCATTATAAGTCCGGTTGCCTCGTTCATTGTGTTGAGCGCCTCCTAGATGGACCCAAAATGGGAACAAGAGCGCCAAGTTTATCCCAAGACCCCAAAGACTGTGGCATGGGGGCTGAAACCGACGACTTGCCATCTCTCGATTTGATAAACGATCGCATAGAAGGTAATATTTTAAATTAACAAGCGTTGCTTAGCGATATGAACAAAGTTTTCAGCGCACGGGATAACAAAATGCGAAGTCTACTCAAATATTACATCTTTGGAGCACTCACCCGCAATAATGCGGGCACCCTTCAGGACACCCTTATAATACATCTCGGGTGTGCGATACTCCTTGCCCGCCGGTGGTGCATCCGTCACAAGCTTCTCAGCGTCCATCCTGCCCCAGTGCACTTTAACACGGGCAAGGGCCCGACGGCACCTTCGATGCAAAGTGAATGCTTGATGACTTCAACCCATGGACAAGCATCCACCAACCGCCGCACCAGTCAAGTAGCTCCTGTGCATGGCCTCTTTGGGCCAGAGCCGAACTATGAGGCCCTTCATGGCCTGTTCGCCACCTTAGGAGCTCGACCAGCCGCTTCACTGGTCGCTAAGGGCACTGGATGTCCGCCTCAAAGATACTAAGACCAAAACACCTTCTCCGCCGAGCCCTCCTCGGCTCAGAGAAAGCGGCAGCATCGGACACGCTTATGGGGCAGATCTGCGAACGCCCCGAGAGCTCCGAATTGGGTAAGTAATGTAATTCACTTTTACATGCTTGCTTTGCATGAAGAATGCCTTACCCGCCGCTATTTTCTTCAATGCCTCGATTTCCTAGAGGGCCTTAGGGCTTCGCCTTAGCGGCTTTGGCACTCTCAAGAGCCGACGAAGCTCGACTCTCGAGTCTTCGAGTCACGCCCAAATTCTCGTGTTTTACCACGAGCCCGGAGCTCTTGCTGTACCTCCTACACCCGCCTCCTACTTCTCTCGCCCGGCGATTCTCAAGTCAAGATTATGCTCGCAGCGGACACCGCCTCCTTCGTGGTCGCCACCTCATTCATAGCCCCTGAGTACCCACGCTATCCTTGTCATTTCTCTTGCAACCAAATCCTTTTCTATAAGGTACAACTTTAATACGGTGTTACTCACCTTCCTTGTCCTCGAGCTGCTTCTTGGCACGGCCGAGCTCGCCTCGACCGCCGAGGCTCTGCTTCAAGGTATCGACCTCCGTAGTCAAGGCGGCAGAGGTCAAGAACGCAGATCTGCATTCCCATATTGACATATTTTTAAGACTCCTGCAGATATCTGTTTAGATCCTCATCCGCTTTTCTTTCCGAACACCGAACCGAGCATCGAGGCTACCGTCTATGCGGTATTATATTACATATCTTGAAATTCTTACCTCAAAGCCTCGTTAGAAGGCTGTCAGAAGCTTCACCAGCCCGCTTTTGGCGAATAACCTTCCAATCACCGCACTCAGACATTGCGGTGTTCTTCTTCGATGGAAGCGCCATTGAGCGCCTCAAAGAAGTTATCCGCGCCGGTTGGACGGAGGCCGCCGGCATCACAATCTTGCCCTTCTTACGAAGGGGCCACCCGCCGAACTCCGGAACCACAGAAGGTTCCGGTGCGGAGTCCGGTCCAAACTCCGGAGGTTGCCTCATGCACCTCCGGGCCTCCTCTTCCGGTGGGTCCTTTCCGGATACCACCTTGCCGTCGTCGGCGTCACGGAGGGAGGAGGCGGCCGGAAGTGAAGTACTATTCACATCCGACGTGCCCAAGGACCCGCTTGACGAAGCGGGAAGATCATCCTTGGGCGGACTAGAGGGTTGTATGCGGCATTAGAAAGACACCATGTGACAAAAAGAAAAATTATGAAGTTATTTGGAGTCTGGATACTTATGATCTCGCCAGGGGCTTGGCCCTTGAGGGCCACTCCTCGTCACCGCGCCGACGCTGGCGAACTGTCCGGGAAGGGTCCTTCCTTCTGATTCCCCTCGGCCTCCCTCGTTGGGGAGGCCTTCCTCTTCTTCTCTCCCCACCGGGAGAGGCCTCTTCTTCTCCTCCCGTCCTCGTGGGAGGAGTACGCCTCGAGTCATCGGACGATGAACTGATAACACTGACGCCGAACTCCTCTGAGTTCCCGTGGCCTTCTTCTTGGCCTTCTTCTCCGGCACCACATAAGGCGCCGGGACCAGCAGCCATGTTAAACGGGCGTCCGCTGGGTCTTCTGGAAGAGGGGCCGGACAGTTAACCTGTCTAGACGTCTCCTACCAGGCCTGTTAAAGGTATTGGGAGTTTAGATCCCACATAGAGTCAAACTATGAAAGCAAGTGTCCCATAAAGGATAACATGGCTTACCTCGCCAGCCGGACGCTGCGAGCTGAATCCGCGATCTTCGGTAGAGGATGCGGGAGCCTTGGCGCCCTTGAACAGCACCCTCCGGACATCTTCGTATGTAGTGTCGAAGAGCCCGCTCAAGGTCTGGTGCTGTGGATTGAACTCCCACAAATTAAAGTCCCGCTGTTGGCAGGGGAGAATCCGACGGATGAGCATGACCTGGATTACGTTGACAAGCTTGAGCTTCTTGTTCACCAGGGTTTGGAGACAGGATTGAAGTCCGGTCAGCTCTTACGAATACCCAATAGCAGGCCCTTCTCTTTCCAGGAAGTGAGCCGCATTGGGATGCCAGATCTGAATTCGGGGGCCGCTGCCCATTTAGGTAGAGGTGAGATATGCGGACTTGGGCGCTGGAGCTCGAGTGCGCGGAGATGGATAAGCAAAGGAGGAAGAAGGCGTAGGTAAAAAGGTGGATCCTTATCCCCTTATATATGGGCGGACGAAACTATGCATCCCCACCAGCCTGGTAAAACTCGCTTATCTCCCAAGCGCCACAATCAATGGCGCGGTTGGGTTACCCACGTCCGTATTGATGAGAATCCCGGAATAAGGGAACACGATCTCTGCCTCGACAAGACGTGCCAAGGAAACCACTTCGCTAAACGTGCTGAGGTGGTATAATAAAAACGATTCGAATAAAGGCTTGGCCGTGGTGTGACATCACGCCATGAAATACGTCAGCAGATTGAACTTGTGTAAATATTATTCTATCTACGGTGGTATGTGGAATTTATTTTGCAGAGCCGGACACTATCCCGGTGTTCACAATCTTCTATGAATTATTCGAGGAGGAACCCGCCTTGCAATGCCAAGACAATATCGTGCGGACTGCCGTCATTGAAGCCTGGTTCGTGGGCTACCGAGGAGTCCCGACTAGGGGTGTCCGGATAGCCAAACTATCATCATCGGCTGGACTCCAAGACTATGAAGATACAAGATTGAAGACTTCGTCCCGTGTCCGGATGGGACTTTCCTTGGCGTGGAAGGCAAGCTTGGCGATAAGGATATGTAGATCTCCTACCATTCTAACCGACTCTGTGTAACCCTAGCCCTCTCCGGTGTCTATATAAACCGGAGGGTTTTAGTCCATAGGACACAGAACAACAATCATACCATAGGCTAGCTTCTAGGGTTTAGCCTCCTTGATCTCGTGGTAGATATACTCTTGTACTACCCATATCATCAATATCAATCAAGCAGGAGTAGGGTTTTACCTCCATCGAGAGGGCCCGAACCTGGGTAAAAACATTGTGTCCCTTGTCTCCTGTTACCATCCGCCTAGACGCACAGTTCGGGACCCCCTACCCGAGATCCGCCGGTTTTGACACCGACACTTTTGGGATGCTGGTGCATATTGAAACCACACATGGAACATGATCTAACGCAGTTTTGGCAAGGGGAGTGACCTGAGTATTTGGGTAGTGGTCGATCCAGCTAGCATAGGTAAAAAACCAGTCCAACTGCTCGAGAAGAGGGAAATCCTGCATATTAGACCACGTGAACCTTCTTCCCTTTAGAGGTAATTCGAGCAGACCCAAATGACCTATGATCTCATTAAAAATAAAAGTATCATTAATATCGCCACCCGGAAGATTTCTATTATCAAGAGATCGTATGAAGTTAAAATCTCCCAGCAAAAGCCAATGCTGCTCAGGTTCCACTTTTAAATTATAAAGCCAACTGACAAATTAATCCCTTAAGACACCTTGACAGGGTCCATAAACATTGACCAGGTACCATTTGTCATCATTATGCACAGACTTGAAACTAACCACAATCCCGTAAGGTTTAGCTTCAATTAAAATCCCTGAGAAAACATCTGAACGCCACACTGCTAAAATACTGCCAGAAGCTCCCCTTGAAGAAGATTCAATAAACTGACCAAAACCCACAGGACAGATGCTCTTAATTAAACTACGAGGGCACTCCGAGAGCTTAGTCTCCTGCGGACACACAACTGCACACTGGCTTTCAATTACTTTCTGCCTAACCGCACGCTGCCTTGCTTCAGAATTCAATCCACGGACATTCCAACAAAGAACGTTCCAGCTACGCTGAGGGAGTCCTGGACTAGGGGGTGTCCGGACAGCCGGACTATCATCGTCCGCCGGACTCCAAGACTACGAAGATACAAGATTGAAGACTCCGTCCCGTGTCCGGATGGGACTTTCCTTGGCGTGGAAGGCAAGCTTGGCGACACGGATATGTAGATCTCCTACCATTGTAACCGACTGTAACCCTAGCCTCCTCTCGTGTCTATATAAACCGGAGGGCATTAGTCCGTAGGACACAACATACATTACAACAATCATACCATAGGCTAGCTTTAGGGTTTAGCCTCCTTGATCTCGTGGTAGATCCACTCTTGTACTACCCATATCATCAATATTAATCAAGCAGACGAGGGTTTTACCTCCATCGAGAGGGCCCAACTCGGGTAAAACATCGTGTCCCTCGCCTCCTGTTACCATCCACCTAGACGCACGCTCGGGACCCCTACCCGAGATCCGCCGGTTTTGACACCGACATTGGTGCTTTCATTGAGAGTTCCTCCGTGTCGCCACCGATAGGAAGGATGCCTCCACCCGCCTTCAAAGACGGTATTTTCGCCAAAGGGGCCTTGGCCGCCGGCCAAACTATCCGGCTAGGTGGTTTTCTTATGACCGCTTGTCCGCCATCGCCTCGACAATGACTTCTCAAGTCGCCAAAAGCAATCTTAGCGTCATACTCGAATCCGCCGAGCGCTTGGATCCATGTCGGGACCCGACTCAATGTCACATCGATCTAGCTCGTAACACCTCATATCACTTTGCGGCCTCACGCACGGTATCCCCACGGTGTCGCCTTACCTTGCTGCGGGACCGCTTTGCCTTTTGGCACACGATATGATAGTGTCGCTAGCATCCATATGAAAAGGAGCCCGGCTGACATGGCTAGTTGTAAACCCAAAGTGGCACAGACTTACAGGACAGCATCCATGACCCGAAGATCGAACGTGTCGGTCATCGCAAGTAAGTTCCGGCTGTAGCACTGGGCTAGCAGACTCGTAAACCGGCTGTAGCGGGCTAACAGGACTCCGGACTCAATGCGTGACATTTCCTGGGATGTATACAGAACGAAGAAGGACACATGCCGCCAGCCTAAGTGTTCCGTAGCAGAGCAAGCTACCATGGCTCAAAGGAATCACTAGGAGACATTTCCCGTAAGAGAGGCTACTAAAGATAAACAACTAGATAGTCGATCCCACACATACCAAGCATTTCAATCATACACACAATATGCTCGATATGTGCAAATACAACAAGGCATCACAACATGACTCTACGACACAAGTATTTTATTTAAAGGCTCAGAGAGCCATACATAGCATACACACAAGTACGGGTCACACGACCCACATTCAAGTCATACAAGCATACAAGCCAACAATGAAGTGTTTTGTCCGAGTACGCATAACTAGTAAAATAAAAGAGGCTTGGGTAAGCCTAGCTATACTACATGGTCCTTCACTTGCTCGTGGTCACCACCGGGCCTTAGTCTACTCATCGATGTCAACGCCTATGAAGAACCCGTCGGAAGGGGTTGTGGCATCTTCTAAAAATGTAAATTAAAGCAACATGAGTACAAAGGTACTCAAAGAAGACTTACATCGATCCTACATACATGCATATTATCAAGAAGGGTTGGTGGGGTTATTGCAGCAAGCCAGCTTTGACTCATGGCTAAGCTATCCTCGAGACTCCAACTTGAAATGGTTTTATGACTCGAGTCCACTACTCACCACTTCAATACACTACCGAGGATCCACTGCCTTCCTACTAAGAGCCATCCTCGGCACTCACGCTTATCTTGAGGCTTTTAGTAGTTTCCATTTACTTGTCTATGAACCGTATAGGCAACTGCTAGTCCTTTATCATGGACGCTGCTATTCAATAGATGACGTTAACCCCGCAGGGTGTACTTCTTCATACATGTTTCCACCACTTAGTGTCTTCACACGACATGTGCTCGGCAGACTTCAAGCGAAAGCCGACGTGGGTGTAGACCACGACCTACCTAGACACTCAAGTCTCTAGTCCGTGTTTATCGCCTATTTGGGTTCCATCTATGAGGAGATCCGCCAAGTTTCGCCACAGCCCCAAACGATGTGAGTAGGGTTCCCGAGACACCAAACGAGCATCCGTACACCGTACACGTACCTACCGCATCACAGCCCACCCCTACGGTCAGCGCTGTCCATGGCCTCCAGTAGGCTACAAACACCAGAAACTACTTGCAACTCCTGGACAGAGGACTAGGGTGAATAAGAAGTCGAGCGGGGTCATATTTCAGAGCCCAATGTATGGTAGTAGCTGATTCTTAAATCACACATACAGATCTCAGTGCTTAAGGACGGCCTCAATGAAACAACCCACCATGTACTCCTACATGGCCTCTCATCGATACCTTTACCAAATCATGTTCAACACCTTACTCTCATACTGACACGATCATTTCACTCTAGCCCATCACCCAGATGAACCAGACCTGACACGACTCTAAGCATAGCTGGCATAGCAAGGTAGGGACAACACAATCATATGGCTCAATCAACTCCTACACATGCTAGTGGGTTTCATCTAGTTACTGTGGCAATGACAGGTCATGCAGAGGAAATGGGTTCAACTACCGCAGCAAACAGCAGTTTGAATCGCGTTGTCTTAATGTCGTAAAAGAGAGCAGAAGCGAGAACATGGGATTTTATCGATATGATCAAATGGTTGGTTGCTTGCCTGATGGGTCGGTGCACTGGTATTGCTCTTCGTTGGGGTTATCACGGTACTCCTCGGGGGCAGTACCTGCCGCAGAGAGCACCGATACACAAACATTACCAAACAGTATGCAACAATATGATGCATGCATGAGACATGGCAAAATGAGTGTATTTGGCTAATGCAACTAAGAACAGATGGGTTTGAGCTAATTTGAACCAAAGATTCAAAGTTCAAACTCATAAGTTGCCATTTAAAGTGCTTTATCTTGTTCTGTGATAAACAGCAGGTTAGCTTGTTTAAACATGCATGAAACCAGTACATATGGAAAGATTGGATTTTTCTAATCATTTTTCATATATAATTTGTTTCATTTGGAGTTACAGATTAATTTGTATGATTTTTTGAAGTTTGTAGCATTTTCTGGAATTTCCTGTGTAACAGTAATTCTAGTAAATAAATTACTGCGTCAGCCTTACCTCAGGATGACGTCAGTGGTCAACGGGCTGGTCCAGGTCAAACTAACCAGTGGGTCCCGCATGTCAGTAGATAATTAAACTAGCTGAATTAAGTTTACTAAACTGGGTTAATTAGCAGAGGGGTCCCACATGTCATAGACTCAGGGGAGTCAACCTGTGCCCTCCCTGGTCAAGGTCAAAGTCAACCACACCGGCGTCTAACCGCCGGCGAGGCCGAACACGGCGGCGGGAGTGGTTTTGTGCATTCCGGCGACCAAACGGGCGGCGGAAGGCATCTACGCGTAGCTGAGATCGAGCCGCGGCTATTGGTGGTGGTGGTTGAGCTCGAGGTTGCCGGAGTTGGTGCCGACGACGACTTTGGCGGTCGCCGGAGTCGGGTGAAGATGGATCCGATGCTACGGGACACGGTGAGGCCTGTGGTGAGGTGTGTTGAGCCCCTGAGGTCGCGGTGAGTATGTTAGACAAGGAATGGTGGCCGGTGGTTAGCCGGAGGCACGTCGGCGACGAGCTCCGTGGCGGCGCGTGCGGGTGAGCTACGTGTGCTCGCTGTGTTGCACGAGAGCGAGAGAGAGAAGGGGGAGGAGTTAGCTAAGCTCACGGCGGTCTTGAGGGAACAGACGGCATGGTCGGGGACGAGCTGGTGCGGCGGCGACGGCGAAGGGGATCTCCGGCGATGGCGGTTCGGTCGAGGTCGGTGCAGCGGCTTCGGGGCACGCGAGCGCTCGGGGCTCGGCTAGCTCGAAGGAGTAGAGGGCGGCGAAGCTTCTAGACACGGTGGCAGTGCGTGGAGATGACGGGGAGCACGACTACGGCAGCGGTGCGGCGACGGTGGCGTCGGTCATGGCTGGGGAGCGCGAGGGAGAGGAGCTGGGGGCGAATGGAGGTGTCCACGGGGTTCGGGACGCGACGTGGAGCTCGTCCAGGCCAGCTAGGCGGCGAAAGGGGGAAGCAGGCGACGGCAACAGCATGTGCGGCGCTGCGGTGCCGCTGCCGAAAGCACTGCTACTGCTGCCAAGCCAAGCAGCTCATTGCTGAGCGGTGGCTGGCTGGGCCGCAGAGTGGGCCTCGGGTGGCGCCAGTAAGCTTTTTCCTTTATTTACATTTCATTTTTATTCGTAAGTTTGTTGAATTTCTAAAAATACCTAGGCAACTCCAAAATTCACCAAACTGCACCTGGTCCTTAGTTGGAATATTTCCAACATGGAACATTTTAGTTTGGGATTATTTGAGCATTTGAAATATTTTTATAAATTTTAAATGCCCAAATTCAAATACTTATGATTTAATTCAAGACCTTAGGATGACTGAGGAAACTGTGCATCACTTTTGGCAGAGGTTCTGAGCCAAGACAAAAATGATGGACATTTTAGAAGGGCATTTCAGGTTCATCGAAAATATTTTTAGTAAACCCTAGTTTGATTCAGAGGGGTCAGGGTTCTGTCATCCCCATTTCGTGTTTCGTTAAATGAAATAGACATGATGCAACACTCTAATGCATGAACTAGCTAGGTGTGACAACCCACCCCACTCAAAAGAATCTCGCCCCGAGATTTAGGTTCCTCCGAAAGAAGGCGGATATTCAAGTCGAAGACGATCCTCCCTTTCCCAAGTAGCTTCCTTCTCGTAATGGTGCGACCATTGAACCTTGAGAAACTTGATATTATGCCGTCGAGTGGTACGCTCGGCTTGATCAAGGATACGAACGGGGTATTCTCGATATGTGAGATTATCTTCAAGATCAAGCGTTTCGTGGTCCACTCCACGGATAGGATCCGAGAAGCAACGCCTGAGTTGAGAAACGTGGAAGACATCGTGGACTTTGGAGAGATGCGGAGGTAGTTCAATTGGTAGGCAACTTCTCCTCGCTTGGCAAGAATGCGAAAGGGTCCAATGTAGCGAGGAGCCAACTTGCCTTTGATACGGCGATGGGTTCCTTCAGAGGAGTAACCCAAGATAAGCCTTCTCGTCAACCTCGTAAGTCATAGCCTTATGTTTTCGGTCATATTGACTCTTTTGACGAGATTGGGCTGTTTTCAACTTTTCACTTAACGATGCGAACTTTCTCTTACGCTTCTGGATCATATCCGGGCCAAAGAATTGTCTTTCCCGGTTTCCGACCAGTTAAGAGGCGTTCGACACCTTCGTCCATAGAGAACTTCAAAAGGTCCTTTGCCCAAGCTAGATTGATAGCTGTTGTTATAAGCAAATTTGGCAAATGGAAGGCATTTCTCCCAATCCATTCCGAATGAGATAACAGAAGCTCGAAGCATGTCTTCTAAGATTTGTTGACACGTTCTACTTGACCACTTGATTGAGGGTGAAAGGCAGTGCTAAAGGAAAGGCGGGTGCCCATCGCGTTTTGGAAACTTTCCCAAAATCGAGAGGTGAAGAGACTTCCTCGATCCGAGTTAATTTCCAGTGGAACACCATGGAGAGACACTATTCGGGAGATGTACAAGTCTGCTAGCTGGCTAGCGGTTATACTCTCGCGAACAGGCAAGAAATGAGCTACTTTGGAGACACGGTCGATAATGATTTAAGATAGCATTATTCCTCTCTTGGTCCCGGGAAAACCGTGATGAAATCCATACCAATTTTATCCCATTTCCACTCAGGAATAGCTAGGGGTTGAAGGGTGCCAGCAGGCCGTTGATGCTCTGCTTTTACACGATGACAGACGTCGCAATTAGCAACAAATTGAGCAATGTCTCTCTTCATCCTAGTCCACCAGAACCTCTGGCGTAGGTCCTGATACATTTTAGTGCTACCGGATGAATGGTGAGAGGAGATTCATGAGCCTCCTTAAGGATCAACTGCCGTAAGTGTTGATTCTTGGGAACCACCAGTCGGTTCTCAAAATATACAACACCACGATCATTTGTAGAGAAACGTTTAGCATCTCCGCTAGCAATGTTCTCCTTGATTCGAGATATTCCTTTATCTCGTTTTTGGGCAGCGATGATTTGATCCGTAAGAGTAGGTTTCACCACCAAGGTGGAAAGAAATCCTTGAGGAACGATGTGAAGATTAAGCTTCCGAAATTCCTCGTGGAGAAGTGGTTGACTTTGTTGCAACATCAAGTTGTTGCAATAAGATTTACGACTTAGCGCATCAGCCATGACGTTGGCTTTTCCTGGGGTGTACGTTATTCCTAAGTCGAAATCTGTGATCAACTCGACCCAACGTCTTTGCCTGAGATTCAAATCTGGTTGGGTGAATATGTACTTCAGACTTTGGTGATCGGTGAAGATTTCGCAACGACACGAGGAGGTAATGTCGCCAGTTTTTTAGTGCATGGACTACAGCCGCAAGCTCTAGATCATGAGTGGGGTAGTTTTCCTCATGTGGGTGTAATTGCCGTGAAGCATAAGCAATTACGTGTCGATCTTGCATGAGAGTACAGCCTAGTCCTTGTCACGAGGCGTCGCAATAGATAACAAAGTCCTTGGAGAAATCTGGTGGTACCAACACGGGAGCAGAAGTTAAACGTCTTTTCAGTTCCTGGAAACTGTGCTCACATTGTGGAGTCCACTCGAACTTTTTATCTTTCTTGAGGAGTTCAGTTAGAGGTTTAGCAACTTTGGAGAAGTTCTCGACAAAGTGGCGACAATAGCTCGCTAAGCCAAGGAAACTCCGAACTTGCTTGACCGATTCAGGTGGAGTCCAATTAAGGACGGCTTGAACTCGCTCGGGGTTGACAGCAATACCTTTACCATAAATTACATGTCCTAGATAGGTCACTTCTGGCAACCAAAATCCGCATTTAGTAAACTTGGCATAAAGGCGATGCTCTCGAAGTTTCATCAACACTAGCCTTAGATGTTCGGCATGTTCTTCCTCGTTCTTGGAGTAGATGAGTATATCATCGAGGTAAACCACGACGAATTTATCCAAATACTCCATGAAAATTGAGTTCATTAACCGGGAGAAGGTGGCTGGAGCGTTGGTTAAACCGAAGGACATGACGGTGTACTCAGATTGGCGTAACGAGTAACAAAAGCCGCTTTTGGGAATGTCCCGTTCGGATTTTGATTTGATGGTAGCCTAACCTCAAATCCATCTTAGAGAAGACCGAGGATCCCGCGAGCTGATCATACGATCGTTGATCCCGGGGAGCGGATACTTGTTCTTAAATGTGACCAAGTTGACGGGTCGATAATCTACAACCATCCGGTCCGTACCATCCTTCTTCTTGACGAAGAGGACGGGGCAAGCCCATGGAGACGAACTAGGACGGATGAAACCCTTTTTCAAGGACTCATCGAGTTGTTTCTTAAGTTTGGCTAGTTCTAGGGGTGCCATCTTATAGGGTCTTCTAGAAATTGGGACAGCTCCTGGAATGAGATCTATCACGAACTCAACATCTCTGTCAGGTGGGGCACCTGGCAATTCTTCTGGAAAGACATCCGGAAAGTCACGGACTACCGGAACGTCTTCGAGGTCTGGCAATGGACTGGCATTAAGGGAATATAGCTGTCGCTTGGATATTCGGGTCAATACATTGACTATCTTTCCCAAAGGGTGCGTAAGTTGAACTGTCATAGAGAAGCAATCAATCTTGGCATGATGGGCTGACATCCAGTCCATACCCAAAATGATATTGATGTCCGAAGATTTAAGAGCTATCAATGATGCAAGGAAAACAAGTCTGTCGACCTGAATTTCATTATCATGGGTTACACTAGAAGTTTGCCATTTGGATCCCGGGGTTTGAATTACCATGGAGGTGGCCATGTCACAGAATGCGGTGTTGTGCAAGCGAGCATAGCTTTCGGATATTAATGAATGAGATGCTCCAGTATCAAAAAGAACAGATGTCGGGTGGCAAATAACAAGGAGCGTACCGAGGACGACGTTGGGATCCTCTTGGGCCTCTTCAGCTGAGACACAATTCACATGGCCACATGCAGTAGTGGCCGGCTTGGCATAGAACACCTTCCCTGCTGGCTTGCCACGGCCAACAACTTTTCCAGACTGGTTGGGGTTGGTCTGAGGACAATCGCGCATGTAGTGGCCTGATTCCCCACACTTGAAGCACGTCACGGGGCTGGTGCGTGGAGGAGCATTGTTGGTTGGCCCACCATAGGGCTTAGCTGGTGCATACTGCTGAACTGGACGAGGCGCCTGATAGGATGGCCTCGGTGTGAATCTGGGTGGCAGGGCAGTATTAGGCACCCACACCCGGCGCTTCTGTGGTCCAGCACCGGATGAGGAACCCATGTCACGACCATGCTTGCGTGTTGCTTCGAAATCAGTCTGACCCATCTCAGCACTGATGGCTTTGTTCACAAGTTTCTGAAAAGAGGTGCACTCATGCAGACGGAGATCTCGGCGAAGCTCGGGGCTAAGTCCCTTGCGGAACCTTGCCTGTTTCTTGGCGTCAGTGGAGACCTCTTCGGTGGCATAGCGTGCGAGGTTACCAAACTCCCTATTGTAAGCGTCCACAGAGAGACGACCTTGAGTGAAATTGCAGAACTCCTCACGTTTACGATCCATGAGACCCTCCGGAATGTGATGTTCACGGAAAGCCTCGCTGAATTCTGCCCAAGTAGTGACATGGCCCGGCGGGCGATAGCCATGTAGTTCTCCCACCGTAGATCAAGGGCCTTCAAGATGATATGCAGCAAAGGTGACCTTATCATCCTCGACTCACGTCAGAGAACACAGCTTGTGAGTAATGCTTTTAATCATCGGCGTCGAGAGGCTCGACGGAGTGGTGGAAGGTAGGTGGGTGTAACTTGATGAAGTCACTGAGCGACACCAAGTTATTCCTCTGATGATGTGCTGTATTCTGTTCGATGCGCTCCAACAAACGGTTGGTCTCCGTTTGTTTCTCTCGCCTCGGCATAACTTCGGCCAGAGAAGGAGGGTGAGGCAGGTTTGCTTCTCCAACTCTGCTGCCTTCGGCCTGCTCTGGCGGAGCAGGGTTGTTGCGGGTGTTAACCATCCTAGGAAAAACATGACAAGGGTTTAGTCTAGGATGATAAGATTCTGACATAGAAATGTAGAATGTAATGGATAACTCGGAATGCAAGATGATCATCCGTATGACATGGTAGGTACAGAAACTGCTTCTTTATTCCATCGTCATACACACCATACAAGGTTTAGTACAAGACCAAACAAAGTACTACTATGGTGAAAGGAAGATTACATCTCATCGGAGGCATACCAAGCTCCTATACATTATTTTTCTTACACCTCCGGAATTGATACACACTAAGTCATATTCCACAAGTCACGCAGGACGGTGGAGATACAACTATTACAATACTAGTGAGACTACTACTAACTCAGACGTCTCCGTAGTAGTTCTCATAGAAGTCTCCTCCATAACCTGGAAGTTCAACGTGAGCGTCCGGAAACAGACGGTCCTGAGGAGCCTGTGGACCATAAGGGCAAGGGTGAGGTCTTGGACCAACAAATGGTGGCCTGCGGGGACCACGAGGTGGGGTGATGCCCCCCACATCACGCCAATCCATCATGTCTAGCAGAGCAAATCTAACAGGATACAGGTCTCTCATATCCATATATCCAGCTTGCACAGCCGGTGCAAACCGAGTCAAAGTGGCCCAGTGATCGGCACGGGCATTGAAAAGCTCCATTCTCAAGGCCTGACTCTCTCGGTCCTTATCTTCGAGCAACTCGGCAGTGGTGCGGGTTAGTGAGTCCTCCTGACTGGAATCAGCATAGATAGCCCGGAGATACCCATGCGCTCCAGGAAGTGAACCTGGCATATACCGGAAGTCGGTGTTGCGAAGCAAGCGATCCCGACTCGTATGATGGTCATCATAGAATAAGCAGATCTTGCACCGCCATATCAATAGTAACACCAAGTCCATAGGAACAAAGAAGGGCCTTGGTGGAACCAGATAAGAGGGAAATATCCCGACAAAGCGTAGATATCTGGCTTTGATTAAAGTCTCGGAACTGCTCTTCGATCGTGTATTCGGGAACCAAGGGTAACCCGTCCTCGATCATTACCCGGACTAACATAGCCGTATGACCGGTCACACCAATGCATCTGGTCAGACGAACCACTTGGTTTTGGTCACGAGTGGCCATCTGAAAGCATAACCACAATGCAGAGGTATTAGAATTTCTGGCAGAATTTGGACAGCATAACGGCTGTAAATGCTCAAAAAGGATTTGAGACATTTTACAAAGAATTGCATAGCCACTCAACAATATCATATCAAGGTTCTGGTCCAACTTAGTAACACAACAGGATAGTAGAACTTAACTAGGCTTGTAATCATCAAACCTATAAGGTACTACTGATTAGTAACACGTGAACCTGATAGAGAGAGGAGGTCCTAATCCTTAACCCCCGGTGGAAGAATGGACTGACTCAGATCAGAATGCCATGAGGTAAAGGAGTAAAAAGAGCCTTACGAACCATCCCACAATCAATTCCCCTACATATAACTAAAGCATTTCTAGACTCAACATCGACCAGTTTGGCTTGGAGAACCTACAGCAGTCCGGCTCGATGCCAACGCTGTCAGACCCCGACTCAATGTCACATCGATCTAGCTCAGTAACACCTCATATCACTTTGCGCCACACGCACGGTATCCCCACGGTGTCGCCTTACCTTTGCTCGGGACCGCTTTATGCCTTTTGGCACACGATATGATAGTGTCGCTAGCATCCATATGAAAAGGAGCCCGGCTGACATGGCTAGTTGTAAACCCAAAGTGGCACAGACTTACGAGGACAGCATCCATGACCCATCATCGAACGTGTCGGTCATCGGCAAGTAAGTTCCGGCTGTAGCATCGGCTAGCAGACTCGTAAACCGGGCAGTGGCGGCTAACAGACTCCGGTACTAATGCGTGACATTTCCCGAAGGACATACACAGAACGAAGAAGGACACATGCCGCCAGCCTAAGTGTTCCGTAGCGAAGAGCAAGCTACCATGGCTCAAAGGAATCACTAGGAGACATTTCCCGTAAGAGAGGCTACTAAAGATAAACAACTAGATAGTCGATCCCACACATACCAAGCATTTCAATCATACACACAATATGCTCGATATGTGCAAATACAACAAGGCATCACAACATGACTCTATGACACAAGTACTTTATTTAAAGGCTCAGAGAGCCATACATAGCATACACACAAGTACGGGTCACACGACCCACATTCAAGTCATACAAGCATACAAGCCAACAACGGAAGTGTTTTGTCTGAGTACAGACAACTAGTAAAATAAAAGAGGCTTGGGTAAGCCTAGCTATACTACATGGTCCTTCACTTGCTCAGGATCACCACCTGGGCCTTAGTCTACTCATCGATGTCAACGTCTATGAAGAACCCGTCGGAAGGGGTTGTGGCATCTTCTGAAAAATGTAAATTAAAGCAACATGAGTACAAAGGTACTCAAAGAAGACTTACATCGGATCCTACATACATGCATATTATCAAGAAGGGTTGGTGGGGTTATTGCAGCAAGCCAGCTTTGACTCATGGCTAAGCTATCCTACGAGACTCCAACTTGAAATGGTTCTGCACTCGAGTCCACTACTCACCACTTCAATACACTACCGAGGATCCACCTCCGTCTTCCTACGGAAGAGCCATCCTCGGCACTCACGCTTATCTTGAGGCTTTTAGTAGTTTCCATTTACTTGTCTATGAACTGTATAGGCAACCAAGCAGTCCTTTACCGCGGACACGGCTATTCGAATAGATGACGTTAACCCTGCAGGGGTGTACTTCTTCATACATGTTTCCACCACTTAGCGTCTGCACACGACATGTGCTCGGCAGACTTCAAGCGAAAGCCGACGTGGGTGTAGACCACGACCTACCTAGACACTCAAGTCTCTAGTCCAGGTTTATCGCCTATTTGGGTTCCATCTATGAGGAGATCCAGCCGAAGTTTCGCTCACAGCCCCAAACGATGTGAGCAGGGTTCCCGAGACACCAAACGGGCATCTGGTACACCATGCCACGTACCTACCGCATCACAGCCCACCCCTACGGTCAGCGCTGTCCACGGCCTCCATGAGCTACAAACACCGAAACTACTTGCAACTCCCCGGACAGAGGACTAGGGTGAATAAGAAGTCGAGCGGGGTCATATTTCAGGGCCCAATGTATGGTAGTAGCTGATGTTGGGGAACGTAGTAATTTCAAAAAATTTCCTACGCACACGCAAGATCATGGTGATGCATAGCAACGAGAGGGGAGAGTGTTGTCTACATACCCTTGTAGAACGAAGCGGAAGCGATCACAACGTAGAGGAAGTAGTCGTACGTTCTCCTCACGATCCAACCGATCCCAGCGCCGTTACTCCGGCGCCTCCGAGTTCTTGAGACACGTACAGCTCGGTGACGCTCCTCGGGCTCCGATCCAGCAAAGCTCCGGGGAGAGAGTTCCGTCAACACGACGGCATGGTGACGATCTTGATGTTCTACCGACGCAGGGCTTCGCCTAAGCACCGCTACGATATGACCGAGGTGGAATATGGTGGAGGGGGGCACCGCACACGGCTAAGGAACGATCTCAAGGATCAACTTGTGTGTTCTAGGGTGCCCCCTTCCCCCCGTATATAAAGGAGGGAGGGAGGAGGTGGCCGGCCAAGGGGGGCGCGCCATAGGGGAGGGGGAAACCTACTCCAAGTAGGTTTCCCCCCTTTTTCCTTATCTTATTTGGAGGGGGAAGGAAAGAGTACTAGTATTAGGAAGTAGTACTAGTAGTAGTATTAGGAAGAGGGGGAAGGAGAAAGGAAAGGGGGGGCCGGCCCCCTTCCCCAATTCGGTTTGGGCTTGGGGGGGCGCGCCCCCCTCCTTGTTCCTTCTCCCTTCCACCTACATGGGCCCAATAAGGCCCATATACCTCCCGGGGGGTTCTGGTAACCTCCCGGAGCTCCAAAGTTCTCCGGAACCTTTCCGGTGTCCAAATATATCCGTCCAATATATCAATCTTTATGTCTCGACCATTTCGAGACTCCTCGTCATGTCCGTGATCATATCCGGGACTCCGAACTCCTTCGGTACATCAAAATACACAAACTCATAATATAACCGTCATCGAAACCTTAAGCGTGCGGACCCTACGGTTCGAGAACAATGTAGACATGACCGAGACACGTCTCCGATCAATAACCAATAGCGGGACCTGGATGCCCATATTGGCTCCTATATATTCTACGAAGATCTTTATCGGTCAGACCGCATAACAACATACATTTGTTCCCTTTGTCATCGGTATGTTACTTGCCCGAGATTCGATCGTCGGTATCCAATACCTAGTTCAATCTCGTTACCGGCAAGTCTCTTTACTCGTTCCGTAATACATCATCTCGCAACTAACTCATTAGTTGTAATGCTTGCAAGGCTTAAGTGATGTGCATTACCGAGAGGGCCAGAGATACCTCTCCGACAATTGGAGTGACAAATCCTAATCTCGAAATCGCCAACCCAACATCGCCTTTGGAGACACTTGTAGTACTCCTTTATAATCACCCATACGTTGTGACGTTTGGTAGTACCAAAGTGTTCCTCCGCAAACGGAGTTGCATAATCTCATAGTTATAGGAACATGTATAAGTCATGGATAAAAGCAGTAGCAACATACTAAGCGATCGGTGCTAAGCTAATGGAATGGGTCATGTCAATCGAGATCATTCAACTAATGATGTGACCTTGTTAATCAAATGACAACTCCTTTGTCTATGGTTAGGAAACTTAACCATCTTTGATTAACAAGCTAGTCAAGTAGAGGCATACTAGTGACACTCTGTTTGTCTATATATTCACACATGTATTTTGTTTCGGTAATACAATTCTAGCATGAATAATAAACATTTATCATGATATGAGGAAATAAATAATAACTTTATTATTGCCTCTAGGGCATATTTCCTTGATCTCCCACTTGCACTAGAGTCAATAATCTAGATTACACAAGTAATGATTCTAACACCCATGGAGTCTTGGTGTTGATCATGTTTTGCTCGTGGAAGAGGCTTAGTCAGCGGTTCCGCAACATTCAGATCCGTATGTATCTTGCAAATCTCTATGTCTCCCACACCGACTAGATCCGGATGGAATTGAAGCGTCTCTTGATGTGCTTGGTCCTCTTGTGAAATCTGGATTCCTTCGCTAAGGCAATCGCTCCAGTATTGTCACAGAAGATTTTCATTGGACCCGATGCACTAGGTATGACACCTAGATCGGATATGAACTCCTTCATCCAGACTCCTTCATTGGCTGCTTCCGAAGCAGCTATGTATTCCGCTTCACATGTAGATCCCGCCACGACGCTTTGTTTTGAACTGCACCAACTTACAGCTCCACCGTTTAATGTAAACACGTATCCGGTTTGCGATTTAGAATCGCCGGATCGATGTCAAAGCTTGCATCAACGTAACCATTTACGATGAGCTCTTTGTCACCTCCATATCGAGAAACATATCCTTAGTCCTTTTCGGTACTTCAGATGTTCTTGACCGTTGTCGATGATCCACTCTGGATTACTTTGGTACCTCCTGCTAAGCTAATAGCAAGGCACACATCAGTCAGTACACAGCATTGCATACATGATAGAGCCTATGGCTTAAGCATAGGAACATCTTTCATTTTCTCTATCTTCTGCGGTGGTCGGGCATTGAGTCTTACTCAACTTCACACCTTGTAACATAGGCAAGAACCCTTTCTTTGCTTGATCCATTTTGAACTTCTTCAAAACTTTGTCAAGGTATGTGCTTTGTGAAAGTCCAATTAAGCGTCTTGATCTATCTCTATAGATTTTGATGCCCAATATGTAAGCAGCTTCACCGAGGTCCTTCATTGAAAAACTCTTATTCAAGTACCCCTTTATGCTATCCAGAATTCTATATCATTTCCGATTAGTAATATGTCATCTACATATAATATCGAAAATGCTACTGAGCTCCCACTCACTTTCTTGTAAATACTGAGCTTCTCCAAAAGTCTCAGATAAACCCAAATGCTTTGATCACACTATCAAAGCGTTTATTCCAACTCGAGATGCTTGCACCAGTCCATAAATGGATCATTGGAGCTTGCACACTTTGTTAGCTCCTTTGGATCGATAAAACCTTCTGGTTGCATCATATACAACTCTTCTTCCGTAAATCCATTCAGAATGCGTTTTTACATCCATTTGCCAAATTTCATAATCATAAAATGCGGCAATTGCTAACATGATTCGACAGACTTAAGCATCGCTACGGGTGAGAAGGTCTCATCGTAGTCAATCCCTTGAACTTGTCGAAAACCCTTTGCGACAAGTCGAGCTTTGTAGACAGTAACATTACCGTCGGCGTCAGTCTTCTTCTTGAAGATCCACTTGTTTTCTATTGCTTGCCGACCCTCGGCAAGTCAACCAAAGTCCACACTTTGTTTTCATACATGGATCCCATCTCAGATTTCATGGCCTCAAGCCATTTTGTGGAATCTGGGCTCACCATCGCTTCTTCATAGTTCGTAGGTTCATCATGATCTAGTAGCATGACTTCCAGAACAGGATTACCGTACCACTCAGTGCGGATCTTACTCTGTTGATCTACGAGGTTACGTAGTAACTTGATTTGAAGTTTCATGATCAACATCATCAACTTCCTCACTATTTGGTGTAGATGTCGCGAAACGGTTTCGTGATAAACTACTTTCAATAAGGGAGAAGGTATAGTTACCTCATCAAGTTCTACTTTCCTCCCACTCACTTCTTTCGAGAGAAACTCCTTCTCTAGAAAGGATCCATTTTAGCAACAAATGTCTTGCCTTCGGATCTGTGATAGAAGGTGTACCCAACTGTCTCCTTTGGGTATCCTATGAAGACACATTTCTCGATTTGGGTTTGAGCTTATCGGGTTGAAGCTTTTTCACATAAGCATCGCATCCCCAAACTTTAAGAAACGACAACTTTGGTTTCTTGCTAAACCATAGTTCATAAGGTGTCGCCTCAACGGATTTTGACGGTGTTCTATTCAGCGTGAATGCGGCCGTCTCAAGAGCATATCCCCAAAACGATAGCGGTAAATCAGTAAGAGACATCATAGATCGCACCATATCTAGTAAAGTGCGATTCGACGTTCGGACACACCATTGTGCTTTGTGTGTTCCGGTGGCGGAGTTGCTAAACTATTCCGCATTGTTTCAAATGTAGACCAAACTCAGTAACTCAAATATTCTCCTCCACGATCGATCGTAGAAACTTTATTTTCTTATTACGATGATTTTCAACTTCACTCTGAAATTCTTTGAACTTTTCAAATGTTTCAGACTTGTGTTTCATTAAGTAGATATACCCATATCTGCTTAAATCATCTGTGAAGGTGAGAAAATAATGATATCCGCCACGAGCCTCAACATTCATCGGACCACATACATCTCATATGTATGATTTCCAACAAATCATTTGCTCTCTCCATAGTACCGAGAACGGGTTTTAGTCATCTTGCCCATGAGGCACGGTTCGCAAGTGCCAAGTGATTCATAATCAAGTGACTCCAAAAGTCCATCAAGATGGAGTTTCTTCATGCGCTTTATACCGATATGACCTAAACGGCAATGCCACAAATAAGTTGCACTATCATTATCAACTCTGCATCTTTTGGCTTCAACATTATGAATATGTGTATCACTACTATTGAGATTCATTAAAATAGACCACTCTTCAAGGGTGCATGACCATAAAAGATATTACTCATATAAATAGAACAACCATTATTCTCTAATTTAAATGAATAACCGTCTCGCATCAAACAAGATCCAGATATAATGTTCATGCTCAACGCGGCACCAAATAACAATTATTTAGGTCTAAAACTAATCCGAAGGTAGATGTAGAGGTAGCGTGCCGACCGCGATCACATTGACTTTGGAACCATTTCCCACGCCGCATCGTCACCTCATCCTTTGCCGTGTTAAGCTAATCCGTAGTCCTGTTTGAGTTGCAAATATTAGCAATGTAACCGAGATCAAATACCCAGTGCTCTGCGAGCTCTAGTAAGGTACACATCAATAACATGTATATCACATATACCTTTGTTCACCTTGCCATCCTTCTTATCCGCCAAATACTTGGGGCAGTTCCGCTTCTAGTGACCAGTCCGCTTGCGGTGAGAAGCACTCGGCCAGGTTTAGGTCCAGACTTGGGTTTCTTCTCTGAGTAGCAACTTGCTTGTTGTTCTTCTTGAAGTTCCCTTCTTCTTCCCTTTGCCTTTCTTCTTGAAACTAGTGGTCTTATTGACCATCAACACTTGATGCTCCTTCTTGATTTCTACCTCCGCAGCCTTTAGCATTGCGAAGAGCTCGGCATAGTCTTTACTAACCCTTGCATATCACGAAGCCTTTGTAGCTTGGTGGCGGTGATTGAAGAATTACATCAATGACACAATCATCCGGAAGATTAACTCCCAGTTGACTCAAGTGATTGTAATACCCGGACATTCCGAGTATGTGCTCACCGATGCAGACCCATTCTCTTCCATCTTGCAGCTATAGAACTTATTGGAGACTTCATATCTCTCAATCCGGGCATTCTTTGGAATATTAACTTCAACTCTGGAACATCTCATATGCTCCATGACGTTCAAAACGTCGTTGAAGACCCGGTTCTAAGCCGTAAAGCATGGCACATGAACTATAGAGTAGTCATTAGCTTTGCTCGCGAGACGTTCTTAACGTCGTCGGTTGCATCGGCAGCGGCGTGGCACCCAGCGGTGCTTCGGGACGTAACTCTTACGTGCAGCAATGAGGATAATCCTCGAGTTACGGACCCGATCCGTGTAATTGCTACCATCATCTTTCAACTTTGCTTTCTCAAGGAACGATTAAAATTCAACGAACAACAAAGACGAGCCATCTATCTACAAACAAACATAGATAAGCAAGATACTATCGGTACTAAGTTCATGATAAATTTAAGTTCAATTAATCATATTACTTAAGGACTCCCACTTAGACAGACATCTCTCTAGTCATCTAAGTGATCACATGATCCAAATCAACTAAACCATAACCGATCATCACGTGAGATGGAGTAGTTTTCAATGGTGAACATCACTATGTTGATCATATCTACTATATGATTCACGCCGACCTTTCGGTCTCCGTGTTCCGAGGCCATATCTGCATATGCTAGGCTCGTCAAGTATAACTGAGTATTCTGCGTGTGCAAAACTGGCTTGCACCCGTTGTAGATGGACGTAGAGCTTATCACACCCGATCATCACGTGGTGTCTCGACACGACGAACTTTGGCAACGGTGCATACTTAGGAGAACACTACTTGATAATTTTAGTGAGAGATCATCTTAAAATGCTACCGTCAATCAAAGCAAGATAAGATGCATAAAGGATAAACATCACATGCAATCAATATAAGTGATATGATATGGCCATCATCATCTTGTGCTTGTGATCTCCATCTTCAAGCACCGTCGTGATCACCATCGCCACCGGCGCGACACCTTGATCTCCATCGTAGCATCGTTGTCGTTTACGCCATCTATTGCTTCTCGACTATCGCTACCGCTTAGTGATAAAGTAAAGCAATTACAGGGTGTTTGCATTTCATACAATAAGCGACAACCATATGGCTCCTGCCAGCTTGCCGATAACTTAGGTTACAAAACATGATCATCTCATACAATAAAATATAGCATCACGTCTTGGCCATATCACATCACAACATGCCCTGCAAAAACAAGTTAGACGTCCTCTACTTTGTTGTTGCAAATTTTACGTGGCTGCTACGGGCTGAAGAAAGAACCAATCTCACCTACGCATCAAAACCACAACGATACTTCGTCAAATAGACTCTGTTTTAACCTTCTCAAGGACCGGGCGTAGCCATACTCGGTTCAACTAAAGTTGGAGAAACTGACACCCGCTAGCCACCTTTGTGCAAAGCACGGCGGTAGAACCAGTCTTGCGTAAGCGTACGCGTAATGTCGGTCCGGGCCGCTTCATCCAACAATACCGCTGAACCAAAGTATGACATGCTGGTAGGCAGTATGACTTGTATCGTCCACAACTCACTTGTGTTCTACTTGTGCAAAACATCAAACCATAAAAACCTAGGCTCTGATACCACTATTGGGGAACATAGTAATTTCAAAAAATTTCCTATGCACACGCAAGATCATGGTGATGCATAGCAACGAGAGGGGAGAGTGTTGTCTACATACCCTTGTAGACCGGGCGGAAGCGATCTGGCGTAGAGGAAGTAGTCGTGCGTTCTCCTCGCGATCCAACCGATCCCAGCGCCGTTACTCCGGCGCCTCCGAGTTCTTGACACACGTACAGCTCGGTGACGCTCCTCGGGCTCTGATCCAGCAAAGCTCCGGGGAGAGAGTTCCGTCAACACGACAGCGTGGTGATGATCTTGATGTTCTGCCGACGCAGGGCTTCGCCTAAGCACCGCTACGATATGACCGAGGTGGAATATGGTGGAGGGGGGCACCGCACACGGCTAAGGCGATCTCAAGGATCAACTTGTGTGTTCTAGGGTGCCCCTTCCCCGATATAAAGGAGGGAGGAAGGAGGTGGCCGCCAAGGGGCGCCATGGGGAGGGGAAACCTACTCCAAGTAGGTTTCCCCCTTTCTTATCTTATTTGGAGGGAAGGAAAGAGTACTAGTATTAGATAGTAGTACTAGTAGTAGTATTAGGAAGAGGGGGAAGGAGAAAGGAAAGGGGGGGCCGGCCCCCCTCCCCAATTCGGTTTGGGCTTGGAGGGGCACGCCCCCCTCCCTTGTTCCTTCTCCCTTCCACCTACATGGGCCCAATAAGGCCCATATACCTCCCGGGGGGTTCCGGTAACCTCCCGGAGCTCCAAACTTCTCCGGAACCTTTCCGGTGTCCAAATATATCCGTCCAATATATCAATCTTTATGTCTCGACCATTTCGAGACTCCTCGTCATGTCCGTGATCATATCCGGGACTCCGAACTCCTTCGGTACATCAAAATACACAAACTCATAATATAACCGTCATCGAAACCTTAAGCGTGCGGACCCTACGGTTCGAGAACAATGTAGACATGACCGAGACCGTCTCCGATCAATAACCAATAAGCGGGACCTGGATGCCCATATTGGCTCCTACATATTCTCGAAGATCTTTATCGGTCGGACCGCATAACAACATCGTTTGTTCCCTTTGTCATCGGTATGTTACTTGCCCGAGATTCGATTGTCGGTATCCAATACCTAGTTCAATCTCGTTATCGACAAGTCTCTTTACTCGTTCCGTAATACATCATCTACGCAACTAACTCATTAGTTGTAATGCTTGCAAGGCTTAAGTGATGTGCATTACCGAGAGGTCCCGAGATACCTCTCCGACAATTGGAGTGACAAATCCTAATCTCGAAATCGCCAACCCAACATCGCCTTTGGAGACACCTGTAGTACTCCTTTATAATCACCCGATTCGTTGTGGCGTTTGGTAGTACCAAAGTGTTCCTCCGGCAAGCAGGAGTTGCATAATCTCATAGTTATAGGAACATGTATAAGTCATGGATAAAAGCAAGAGCAACATACTAAGCGATCGGGTGCTAAGCTAATGGAATGGGTCATGTCAATCAGATCATTCAACTAATGATGTGACCTTGTTAATCAAATGACAACTCCTTTGTCTATGGTTAGGAAACTTAACCATCTTTGATTAACAAGCTAGTCAAGTAGAGGCATACTAGTGACACTCTGTTTGTCTATATATTCACACATGTATTATGTTTCCGGTTAATACAATTCTAGCATGAATAATAAACATTTATCATGATATGAGGAAATAAATAATAACTTTATTATTGCCTCTAGGGCATATTTCCTTCAGCTGATTCTTAAATCATACATACAGATCTCAGTGCTTAAGGACGGCCTCAATGAAACAACCCACCATGTACTCCTACATGGCCTCTCATCGATACCTTTACCAAATTGTGTTCAACACCTTACTCTCATACTGACACGATCATTTCACTCTAGCCCATCACCCAGATGAACCAGACCTGACCCGACTCTAAGCATAGCAGGCATAGCAAGGTAGGGACAACACAGTCATTTGGCTCAATCAACTCCTACACATGCTAGTGGGTTTCATCTGAATTCTTGTGGCAATGACAGTCATGCAGAGGAAATGGGTTCAACTACCGCAGACACAGCAGTTTGAATCGCGTTGTCTTAATGCGATAAAAGAGAGCGTAGCGAGAACATGGGATTTTATCGATATGATCAAATGGTTGGTTGCTTGCGTGATGGGTCGGTGCACTGGTATTGCTCTTCGTTGGGGTTATCACGGTACTCCTCGGGGGCAGAACCTGCCGCAGAGAGCACCGATACACAAACATTACCAAACAGTATGCAACAATATGATGCATGCATGAGACATGGCAAAATGAGTGTATTGGGCTAATGCAACTAAGAACAGATGGGTTCGAGCTAATTTGAACCAAAGATTCAAAGTTCAAACTCATAAGTTGCCATTTAAAGTGCTTTATCTTTTTTTGTGATAAACAGTAGGTTAGCTTGTTTAAACATGCATGAAACCAGCACAGATGGAAAGATTGGATTTTTCATATATAATTTGTTTCATTTGGAGTTACAGATTAATTTCTATGATTTTTTGAAGTTTGTTGCATTTTCTGGAATTCCCTGCGTAAAAGTAATTCCAGTAAATAAATTATTCACGTCGGCATTACGTCGAGGATAGCGTCGGTGGTCAACGGGCTGGTCGAGTCAAACTAACCATGGGTCCCGCATGTCGATAGATAATTAAACTAGCTGAATTAAGTTTAAACTAAATCGGGTTAATTAGCGAGAGGGTCCCACATGTCATAGACTCGAAGTCAACCCGGCCCACCTCGGTCAAGGTCAAAGTCAAACACGCCGGCGTCTAACCGCCGGCGAGGCCGAACACGGAGGCAGGAGTGGTTTTGTGCATTCCGGCGACCAAACGGGCGGCGGAAGGCATCTACGCGTAGCTGACATCTAGCCGCGGCTATTGGTGGTGGTGGTTGAGCTCGGGGTGGCCGGAGTTGGCGCCGGTGATGACTTTGGCGGTCACCGGAGTCGGGTGAAGATGGATCCGACGCTACGGGGCACGGTGAGGCCCGTGGTGAGGTGTGTTGAGCCCCTGAGGTCGCAGTGAGTATGTTAGACAAGGTGTGGTGGCCGGTGGTTAGCCGGAGGCACGTCGGCGACGAGCTCCACGGCGGCGCGTGCGGGTGAGCTACGTGTGCTCGCTGTGGTGCACGAGAGCGAGAGAGAGAAGGGGAAGGAGTTAGCTAAGCTCACGGCGGTCTTGAGGGAACAGACGGCGCGGTCGGGGACGAGCTGGTGCGGCGGCGACGGCGAAGAAGGATCTCCGGCGATGGCGGTTCGGTCGAGGTCGGTCGCGGCGGCCGAGACACGTGGCGCTTCGGGGCTCGGCTAGCTCGAAGGTAGAGGGCGGTGAAGCTTGGACACGGTGGCGCGGCGTGGAGATGACGGGAAACACGACTCTGGGCGGTGCGGCGGCAGTGGCGTCGGTCATGGCTGGGAGCGCGAGGAGAGAGGAGCTGGGGCGAATGGAGGTGTCCACGGGGTTCGGGCGCGACGTGGAGCTCGTCCCAGCCAGCTAAGCAAATGAAAGGGGAAGCAGGCGACGGGCAGCTGCGTGGCGCGCTGCGGTGCCGCCGTCGAGCACCTGCCTGCCTGCCTGGCCAAGCCAAACAGCTCGCTGGAGCGGTGGCTGGGCTGGGCCGGCAGGTGGGCCCCTGGGTGGCGCCAGGTAAGCTTTTTCCTTTATTTACATTTACGTATTTATTACGTAAGTTTGTTGAATTTCTAAAAATACCTAGGCAACTCCAAAATTCACCAAATCAGACTGGTCCTTAGTTGGAATATTTCCAACATGGAACATTTAGTTTGGGATTATTTGAGCATTTGAAATATTTTTATAAATTTTAAATGCCCAAATTCAAATACTTATGATTTAATTCAAGACCTTAAGATGACCTAGAAGCTGTGCATCACTTTTGGCGGAGGTTACGAGCCAAGACAAAATGATGGACATTTTAGAAGGGCATTTCAGGTTCATCGAAAATATTTTTAGTAAACCCTAGTTTGATTCGAGAGGGGGCTGGGGGTTCTGTCATCCCCATTTCAGGTTTCTATTAAATGAAATAGACATGATGCAACACTCTAATGCATGAACTAGTTAGGGTGTGACAATCCAATAGAGCTCTCGTCTGTTAACGAGCTCTTGGATCGCATTGCATACAGGAGTCGCCACAGACTACGATCGATTGGGCTTAAAACCGATCCGAGAGAGATTAACTCTCCCGTGGCCACCCACCACGTCGCGGTGGTAGAGGAACAATCTGGCGACTCTTTGCCTATATTAAAAACTAGTCACGTCCGGTTCCCGAACCCTCCATGCGGACTTCAGCGGAGGGGCGGGCTTCGATCAAGCATTGAACTTAAAATCATGCATCCTCCGGACTCATTGGATTGTGTCCAAGAACCTAAGCTTCCGAATTCGGAAGCTCTTGACCTTAAGCCCCAAGATGGGCGGGGATCCGGTTCAGTCCACCCACCCGCCCGGACATATGCGATCTATATCTAATCTGGCAAGAGCCCGCTGAAGCGATTACATCACTCTTTGGGCGATTCCTCTGGTTATGGGCGGGATAAAGGGTGGCGAGAGAAAACGCAATCTCAATCTTACGCAATAATTGCGGACAAGGGAATACTAAGCGCCATTGATCGTTGCAAAATTACGCGCTTCACCGATCGGCATCCATAGTGCGAAATCTTGTGCGATGGAGAGTTTCGAAAACCGAAAATCAATTTTGGGATAATCCGCCCCAAACCCGATCCATGACAAAGGCGCCTTACACTCGGGCCCCGGATGCAAAAGCGAAAAACAAAAACCCAATAAGGAAGCGGGACCGTATTGGAGGGATGGCTCAATGGACCCTATAAGCTTCATAGTATGTAGAGGAGCCGTCCCAACTCATAACCTTCGAGCATGTTGGATATTACGGCGGTGGCCAAAAGTGGCGAAGAGCTTCTAGCCCATAAAACAACTCCAACAATACCGATGCACGTATCAGCGATCTTCGAGACTTTCGCGGCAAACAATATGCGGCGAACAATCCAGCGGACTCGCCAAGTCTACCAAATAGCAACAAAGAAATCCATGGGTAACACAGCTATCACCTTGATTGCGGCCGACGAGCCTAAATTCGAATAGCGAGCACCAACCGCTTGGTGCTTAGTCCCATAGTGGGCGGCTTTCGACCGACAAAAGTCCTCATGGATGGCGGCGGTAGTTAAACCTCATCTACGAGGAAACTCGGCGGAAAATGGAAATCGATTGGAGCCGTATTGAGCGAAGCAGCACAACCTTCAGAGGAATAATCCCTAGCGGGAGGCGCGCTGCCGGACAAATCACACTCGATGTGGTGTTCGGCTCGCGGACAATTACAGATCCGAAGAAGTCACGTTCCAAGTGGCCCGTTCAACAGCGGATATCACGCTATATTAAGGCGAGAGGCATTCACAATTTTCAAGCGATACCTCATTACGGGTACATGAAGCTCAAAATGCAGGCCCGGCGGAATAATCACCCTCGCTAGTGATCCGAACATAGCACTCGCGCCGAAAATAAGACAGCTGCACTAGCCACGGAGGCACTATCCAAGCCTTAGCGGCGAGAAGAACTCACCACACAAGCTCTACGGTGAACGAGGGGCGATGTGATACTCGATAAAAGATCCAAGTCCACCTCCTTCAAACAAGCGAGATGAAATAATAAATTTCCAGGTCCATCCAATGGACCCAACAAAACGACCTCCATTGGGGCACAATTGAACCCGAAGTAGATGCGCCTTTGCGTGAATTCGCCGGGAAAATTGGGACATCTTCGCTGGCATCCTTCGGATATGCCCGAATCCCACGCAGTTGGCGAAACACAGCCTAAACATCCTAAAAGGATTTAAGCCAGTCAAACAGGCTCTTCGACGATTTTCTGAACCCAAAAGACACGCAATGGGAGAAGAGCTAGCCAAACTACCGGAAGCCGGATTCATTAGAGATATCAAACATCCGGACTGGCTAACAAATCTGGTAATGGTACCAAAGAATGATAAATCCTGGCGCCTCTGTGTCGATTTTAAAGACCTCAATAAGGCTTGCCCAAAGGATCCCTTCCTCTCCCCGCATCGACCAAATTATCGATGCTACCGCGAAACACGATTCGTTGTGCTTCACGGGCGCATACTCGGCTATCATCAAATCAAGATGGCGGAAGCACACCAAGCCGCAACGACATTCATCACTCCATACGGACCATTACGCTTCAACACGATGCCCTTCGGACTTAAAAATGCGGCGCAACATATCGGCGCATGATTCAAACATGTCCGCCACCCAGATCGGCAAAACATCGAGGCATCGTGAGCGACGTGGTCGTCAAAACAAAACTCGTCGAAACTCTAGTAGACAATTTGAGGCTCACATTCGACAACCTCGGAGCATATGACATCAAAATGAATCCGGAAAAATGCGTTTTCGGCGTACCAGCGGAAAAGCTCTGGGCTTCATTGTATCCGGTAGAGGAATTGAAGCAAACCGGCTAAAATCCGAGCTCATCACGCTTGGATATTCCAAAAGACCTCAAACAAATACAAAATTAACAGGATGCGTGGCAGCCTTAAGCGCTTTATCTCCGTCTAGGAGAAAAGGCGTTGCCCTCTATCGCCTCCTCGGCGCACGAACACTTTGAGTGGGCGGATCTGCCACCGCCGGACTCAAAGAAATAAAGGCCATATTGGCAACAAATCCGGTCTGGCTGCGCCCACTCTGGGCGAACCAATGTTGTTATACATTGCAGCAACACATCAAGTTGTAGCGCGGTCCTCGTCGTCGAACGAGCGACGAGAGGGTAGAAATTCCTTCAAAAACCGATGTATTATGTATCCTTTGTGTTAACCCCTGCAAGTCCGTTACCGCACTATCGAGAAGATAGCATATGCGGTGTTCATGGCGTCCCGAAGCTCGACACTACTTTCAAGAGTGTTCGATAACAATGGCCTCTGAAGTACCACTCAATGACATTATAAATAACCGCGACGCTTAGCGGGCGGGATTGCAAAATGGGCCATTGAGCTCTTACCATTCGATAGAACTTACAAACCTCGTGAGCTATAAAGTCACAAGTTTTGGCTGACTTCGTCGCTGAATGGACCGGCGAACTCCCTAAAAAGTACGGCGCATACTCCAATTGGGTTATGCATTTACGGCTCTAAAATGTTGGCGGATCGGGGCTGGCGTCGTATTAGCGTCCCCAACCGGGGACACAGATCGATCGTACTTCAAATAATGTACGGACTCCAACAACGCAGGCGAATATGAGGCCCTATTACATGGTCCCGGATGGCGGTCTCCATGGGTATTCAACGCCTAGAGGTGCTTGCGATTCAAACCTTGCAATATCCCAAATAAATGGAGACTTTGGCGCCAAGGATCCGAAAATGGCAGCATATCGCAACGCCGTCCTAAAATGTCATTTCGGTTTGAAGGACTCGAATTCCATCACATAGCCGAGATAATAACCAAGCGGCCGACGTCTTGTACGCATTGGTGCGAAACGTGATGCTATCCTCCAAATATCTTCTGGAGCGGCTCTTCAAGCCATCCGTACTATGGGAAGAGGAGCCGGAAGTGACAAACCGGAAAAACCGAGCCAATCGGCGATTCAGCCGATGACATAACACCGTCATTACCCACGACATAATGGCGATGTCGCCCGTGGGCAGAACCATTCCTAGCCTACTTGCTTAGGCAGGAACTTCGAACCAAAAGCGAGGCCCGCTGCATAGTCCGGCGATCGAAAGCCTACAAGGTCCATGAGGGAGAATGAGGGAGTCCTGGACTAGGGGGTGTCCGGATAGCCGGACTATCGATATCCGCCGGACTCCCATACTATGAAGATAGAAGATTGAAGACTCCGGCTCATGTCCGGAAGGTACTTTCCTTGGCGTGGAAGGCAAGCTTGGCAATCGGATATGTAGATCTCCTACCATTGTAACCGACTACTGTGTAACCCTAGCCTCTCGGTGTCTATATAAACCGGAGGGCTTTAGTCCGTAGGACACAACATTACATCTCAACAATCATACCATAGGCTAGCTTCTAGGGTTTAGCCTCCTTGATCTCGTGGTAGATCTACTCTTATACTACCCATATCATCAATATTAATCAAGCGGGGCGTAGGGTTTTACCTCCATCGAGAGGGCGAACACAGGTAAAACATTGTGTCCCTCGTATCTTGTTACCATCCGCCTAGACGCACAGTTCGGGACCCCCTATCCGAGATCCGCGGTTTGACACCGACATTGGTGCTTTCATTGAGAGTTCCTCGTGTCGTCACCGATAGGCGGATGCCTTTACCCATCTTCAAAGGCGGTGTTTTTGCGGGGGCCCTTGGCCACCGGTCGAACAATCCGGCTTGGTGGTTTTCTTATGACCGCTGCCCGCGCCCGCTTCGGCAATGACTTCTCAAGTCGTCGAAGCAATCTTCGCGTCAGCCCTAAAGCTGCCGAGCAGTTAGATCCAATTGAGCTCTCGTCTATTAACGAGCTCTTGGATCGCATCGCCGCCCTGGGAGTCGCTACGGACTACAATCAGATCGGGCTGAAAATCGATCTGAGAGAGATTAACTCTCCCGAGGCTACCCACCATGTTGCAGTGGTAGAGGAACAACGGCAATTCTTTGCGGTGTTGAAAACAATCCGTGTCGGATTCCCGAACCCTCCATGCCGGATTCCAGCGGAGGGGCGGACTTTGTTCGAGCATTGAACCTAAAATCATGCGTCGCTCCGGACTCGCTGGACTGTCTCCAGCAAATCAAGCTCCCGAATTTGGAAGCCCCTCGACCTTTGAGCCCAAAGATGGGCAGGGATCCGGATTTTATTCCACCCACCCGCCCGACATATCGACCTATCTCTAATTAGGCAAGAGCCTTGAAGCAGATACATCATTCTTGGGCGATTCCTCCTGGTTATGGGCGGGATAAAGGACTGCCGAGAGGAAAACACAATCTCAATCTTACGCAATAATCGCACGGACAAGGGAATCTTGAGCGCCATTGATTGTCGCAAGATTACGCGTTTTACCGATCTGGCGTCCATAATCTTGTATCTTTAGCGATGGAGAGTTTCGGAAAACTGAAAATCAATTTTGGGATAATCCGCCCCAAACCCGATCCATGATAAAAGGCGCCTTACAATCGGGCCCCGGATGCAAAAACAAAAAGCAAAAACCCAGCAAGGGAAATGGAACCGTCTTTGGAGGGATGGCTCAATGGACCTGTAAACTTCATAGTCTGAGGAGCTGTCCCAACACATAGCCTTGAGCATGTTGGATATTATGGCGGTGGCCAAAAGTGGCGAAGAGCTTCTAGCTCGAAACCACTCCAACAATACCAACCACGGTATCAGCAGTCTTGAGACTTTCGCATCAAATAATATCGCGAAAATGAACAATCCATAAACTTCGCGAAGTTTACCAAGTAGCAACAAAAATCCATGGGTGACACAGCTATTACCTTGGCGCCGCCAGACGAGCCCACATCTTGAACTACGAGCCCGGCCGCCTTGGTACTTAGTCCCATAGTGGGCGGCTTTTGGTGACAAAAGTCCTCATGGACGGCGGCGGCGGACTAAACCTCATTTATGAGTAAACCTGCGGAAAATGGAAATCGATTGGAGCCGTATTGGTGAAGAAGCACAACCTTGGAGGAATAATCCCTAGCCGGAAGCGCTGCACGGAAAAATCACACTCGATGTGGTGTTGGCTCTCCGGACAATTACATATCCGAAGAAGTCACGTTCGGTGGCCCCATTCAGCAGCGGCTATCCGCCATATTAGGGCGAGAGGCATTCACAATTTTCAAGCAATACCTCATTACGGGTACATGAAGCTCAAAATGCAGGCCCAGCGAAATAATCACTCTCATTAGTGATCCGGATATAGCACTCGCGCCGAAAACAAGACAGCCGCACTAGCCCTCGAGGCACTATCCAAAGCCTTAGCGGCGAGGAACTAACAGCGCTGCGCTCTCACGGTAAATAGGGGCGATGTGATACTTGATAAAACATCCAAGTCCACCTCCTTCAAACCAGCGAGCGAGATAATAAAATTTCAGGTCCACCCAGCGGACCAAACAAAGCGGCTTCCATCGGGCGCAGTTGAACCCGAAGTTGACACGCATTCGCGAATTCGCCGGGAAAATTGGGACATCTTCGCTTTGGCATCCCTCGGACATGCCGGAATCCCTCATGATTGGCGAACACAGCCTAAACATCCTAAAAGTTTAAGCCGATCAAATAGGCTCTTGACGATTTTCCGAGCCCAAAAGACGAGCAATGGGAGAAGAGCTAGCCAAGTTATTGGGCGGATTCATTAGAGATATTAAACATCCGGACTGGCTAGCAAATTTGGTGATGGTACCAAGAAGGATAAATCCTGGCGCCTCGTATCGACTTCAAAGACCTCAATAAGGCTTGCCCAAAGGATCCTTTCCCCTCCCGCATCGATCAAATTATCGATGCCACAGCGAGACACGACTTCGTTGTGCTTCACGGGCGCATACTCGGCTATCATCAAATCAAGATGGCGGAAGCGAATCAAGCCGCAGCGGCATTCATCACTCCATACGGACCATTACGCTTCAACACGATGCCCTTCGGACTTAAAAATGCCGGCGCAACATATCGGCGCATGATTCAAACATGTCGGCCACCCAGATCGGCAAAACAGTCGAGGCATCGTGAGCGATGTAGTCGTCAAAACAAAACACGTCGAAACTTTAGTAGGCGATTTGAGGCTCACATTCGACAACCTCGAGCATATGACATCAAGCTGAATCCGGAAAAATGTGTTTTGGCGTACCCGGTAGGAAAAGCTGCTGGGCTTCATCGTATCCGGTAGAGGAATCGAAGCAAATCCGGCCAAAATCCGGGCTCTGTCACGCTTGGATATTCAAAGGACCTCAAGCAAATACAAAATTAACGGGATGCGTGGCAGCTTTAAGCCGTTTATCTCCCGTTTAGGAGAAAGGCGTTGCCCTTTATCGCCTCCTAAGGCGCCGAACACCAGTGGGCGGATGCCGCCCTTCTTGGACTCGAAGAAATAAAGGCCATATTGGCAACAAATCCGGTCTTGGCTGCGCCCACTCGGCGAACCAATGTTGTTATATATCGCAGCAACACATCAAGTTGTAAGCGTTGTCCTCGTCGTCGAATGAGCGGCGAAGGGCATAAATTCCCTCTTCAAAAACCAGTGTATTACGTATCCTTTGTGTTAACCCCTGCAAATCCGCTACCCGCACTATCGAAAGATAGCATATGCGGTGTTCATGGCGTCTCGGAAGCTCGGCACTACTTTCAAGAGTGTTCGATAACGATGGCCTCTGAAGTACCACTCAATGACATTATAAATAACCGTGGCCTTAGCAGGCGGGGATTGCAAAATGGGCCATTGAGCTCTTGCCATTCGACATAACTTACAAACCTCGACGAGCCATAAAGTCACAAGTTTTGGCTGACTTCGTCGCGAATGGATGAAGCGAACTCCCTAAAAAGTGCGGCGCATACTCAATGGACTATGCGCCACGGTTCCAAAATGTTGGCGGATGAAATTGGCATCGTCTTGGCGTCCCCACGGAGACCTGATCCGATATGTACTTCAAATAATGTACGGACTCCAACAATGCAGCGAATCGAGGCCTTGTTACATGGTCTCCGGATGGCGGTCTCCATGGGCATTCAACGCCTAGAGGTGCGAGATTCAAACCTTGCAATATCCCAAATAAATGGAGACTTTGGCGCCAAGGATCCGAAAATGGCAGCATATCGTAATGCTGTCTGAAAATGTCATCTCGGTTTGAAGGACTCGAATTCCATCACATAGCCGAGATAATAACCAAGCGGCGGCGTCACAGCGCGCCGGTGCGGCGTGATGTTGTCCTCAAATATCTTCTGGAGCGGCTCTTCAAGCCATCCGTACTATGGGAAGAGGAGCCCGTAGCGACAAACCGGAGAAAACCGCACTAACGGTGATTCGATAGATGACATAACACCCTCCGCCCATGTTATAATGGCGATGTCGCCGCGTGGGCAGAACCTTTCTAGCCTACTTACTTAGGCGGGAACTTCGAAGACCAAAATGAGGCCCATTGCATAGTCCGTGATCGAAGGCCTACAAGGTCCATGAGGAGAACTTTATAAGAAAAGTACTACGGAGTCCTTCAAAGGTGTATCTCCGAAGAAGAAGGGCGAAACCTCTGGCTGAAATTCCATGCGGACTAGGCGGACACCACGCAGCAGCCAGGCCCTGGTAGGAAAGGCATTCCGTCTGAGTTTTATTGGCCGACGGCTCGAGGCGGATCTGCAGGACTTGGTCCAGCGATCGTCGGTTGTCGACTCTTTGCTAATCGAGCCACATGCCACCCACCGCCCTCAAAACCATACCCATTACGGCCGTTCGCGGTGCAGGGGCTTGACATGGTTGGACCCTTAAAGGGAACCCACAAGAAAAAGTACCTATTGGTCATGGTGGATAAGTTCACCAAATGGATAGAGGCCAAACCGGTCAAAACAGCGAGTCGGACCGGTGATAGACTTTATATCGAGGTGGTACACCGTTCTGAGTCCCCACAGCATCATCACCGACAATGGCACGAACTTTACAGCCGATGAAGTCAAGTCATGGTGCAAAAATATGGGCATCAAGCTCGACTATCGTCGATCTATCACCCTCAAACCAGCGGTCAAGTGGAAAGAGCAAGCGGTCTAATAATGGCGGCATTAAACCCGGACTAGTGAGGTCACTCACTAAATCAGACACCAATGGGTCGAGGAGCTCGACTCCGTACTCTGGGGGCTGCGGACAACGCCTAACCGTACTACGGATTCACACCATTTTTATGGTATCTGGCGCAGAGGCGTCTTGCCTGCGACATTATTCATGACTCACCTCGAGTGCGCATGTATGAGAAAGAGAAGCCGAGCTGGATCGGCGGGACAGCTGGACACATTGGAGGAAGAGCGTGACGTCGCGAAGGCTCGTTCCGCATTCTATCGGCAGCAGGCCGAAGATATCAAAGCGAGAAATGCGGGCCAAGACTTACAACGTTGGCGAACTAGTTCTCGCTGCGGACAAGAAAAGGACAAGCTCAAGCCGGATGGGAAGGCCCTTCATTATTGATCAAGTCTTGACCGGTAGACATACCGTCTCTTAAATCGTCGGACAACCGACTCGAGCGAAACCCATGGAGCGCAGCCCGACTCCGGCGATTCTATGCCTAGCGCCGGACTAAGAGTTCGTCCCCTTCCCCCGTCCAACCTTTTATATTTCGGTTGTCTTTTGTTTCTCTTTTTATCCTTTTAACAAGCCCCTCGGGGCCTATTTTCGCATTCTTTGCATACATACGATGTGCCATCCGCACTCGTTATTCTGAGGGCTTCTTATCTGAAGCTCAACTATCTGAGTTTCATACCCAACACATGTGTCAAGCTTCCACATGTACCTTTTACTCACCATTATATGCATCGATATGACTTAAGTTTTGGCCAAGCTGGGTTGCTGGCTCTGTGCTCACCCCTCGTTCCCGATTGTTCGGCTAGGCGGTAAAGGAGCACCTCTGCGATTATTCTTGCCGGGTCACCGGATGTGTACCTCGGTGGGTGAAGCCGCTAAGCGTTCTTAAGGGAATATTGATCGGTGATTTAAAGATGACTTTTACCTATTTTTTTCATCTACCCCGGATGTTTCTTTGCTCTCTTGGCAGTCGGACATACACTTTAGGGCATGCCTCCCAGCGAAAGGAACCCTTAGCGGAACTATTCTCCTGGAAGATGTTTCTTACTAACCATGTAATATAACATAACTAGTTGGGCACTTATGCGATAAAGCACTAATGACCCTCGCTTTGGTCTCCATGCATACCACGGTTATTTCTTAACCAAAAAGGTATTCGGACACACTCCGGACTCTAGGGTCCCGAGGTCGAAGCGAAAAGGTCGGCAAAGACAAATGATCTACAATCCGGCTAGAAGGCATTTCACATGTCATTTTTAAAGGATAACATACATTGTCAAGTTATTGATTGTATTCCTCCTCAATCCCGTCTAACAGGCTGTCTAGTTCTGATCCGTTGGGAAAATTTAGCAGCCAGTTCTACCTGGCTGTACACTAAACTCACACGGATCTCCTTCCCGTCGGGCCCCACCGGTCCAACTTCGGCCATATGGTTGGGATCCGCCTTCTTGTACCGCGTCTTCACTATGGCCCAAGCCTCCCTGGCACCTTGACGGCAAGCGAAATCTTCCACAAGCAGGCGCTGCCGCCTCCGTGCAGCTTCTCTGCAAGCTCCCGAGGCCCTCGGGCGGGCGAGGATGGCCATAAAGCTTTGTCTGGCGCCACTCATTGCTGCCGAACTCGTTCGAGTAGTTGCAACAGTTCGGAAGTTGATCACCCATTGATATGGGCATCTCTTCCGTAGGATGACCCGTGAGTATACCTACAAGACATATTATGTCAAATTGCTTCCTCGCCGAACTCTTCTTCCTTAGAGTTCGCTCAAGCACTACTATAGATGCTTGCGACGAAGCCGTTGATTCTCCTTGACGGGCCGGATAGCTCGGCTGTCGCCTTTCAGCTCTTCTCCGAGCTTGGCGTTGGCATCTTGGAGCTTGTTCCTTTCTGCTGAACTCTGTTGACACATTCTCCCGACCTTTAGTTGGCGCGATGAGTGCTTGCCTATCCGAATCTTGTTGGCGGCACTTCTGATGTCGTTATTAGACTTCGCGCGCATGCCACACAGCGCTTATATTAATTTATACAAATGTGTTACGGGAGGGTCTTTCCGTCTCCTCCTGCGGCAACAAATCTTGACCTCAAGTTGGGCCTTGCAATCTTGCGGCTCCGAGACAGTTGGGCATTCTTCTCGTTAAGGGCGTGAAATTTCAAATGATCCTTAAATCAGTTAGCATAACTAATTTAAGTCTCGGGGGCTACTAGTGTATACAACCATTAAAATTTCCTTACCCGTATGTCTTTAACATACTGCTCCGTGGCTCTGGTAAAACCATTTTGAGCAGCACGGAGATGTGTGTCCCCTGCGTTAAAGGCATCCAATGCCTCAGGGGAAAAGCACTCTTCTTGAAAAACTGTCCGGCGGCGTCTATGATTCATAGCGCTCTCCACCTCGACTTGGTGGCGGATAGTGCAGCCGGTATCCTCCGTTGGGGTAGGATCCGGTTTGCGTCTTCGCTTGCCTCCCCATCGGTCCGGCGCTGGGCACTGGCTGGTGTTGGTTGGGTCGGCAATTCCTGCGCTTCGCAGATCCGGCGGCGCTTTTTCTCCTATAAAGATCATGAGCACTTAGAAGTTTCCTCGGGCGTTGCTCAAAAGATCAAACACGAGCTGTACCTCTGCGGCGACGTTTCTGCCCGCATGGCGCTCCTTTTCCTCCTGCTAGTTCGGACTGACCTCTGTAGGTCGGCCGCCGCAGGCTCGGCTCCCTACCGTAATGGCGCTTCCTGCAAAATACCATCGTTCGCGAAGGTCAGAAATAGGCAAGGATAAGATAACGGTGTCCGGACTTGATCGTGGTCACAGGATGCGAATTTAGCCGGGGTAGTCCGCCGTAATGGAGACCAAAGCATTGTCAATCTGAGCTGGTGATACACCCGTCGATCAGCTCCACCTCGATGTCCGGATCCTCTTGGAGGCGGACCTAGGGACCTTCCGGATCCTCGGGTTGCGGAGCGGGACTCACCATGTCCTCCATAGTCCGGCGTAGGCTCTGCGCCCAAGGCGTAATGTAAAAGCTTAAACTTGAAGATACGGGTAAAAGCCCTTTGAGGTGTTAAACCTACCCATCCTCTGGGGTTGATCATGGAAAACCCTCCAGAGGTTGGGCGAAGAAGTCCTCCTTCTCCCCTTGTACAGGCCGGACAGGATCTTCACGGATCCTCGGTCGATTCCGGCCCTTCTGGCCGTGCGGGTGGCATCGTCCTCCCATTGAAATCCCACATGGGGTGGCCTCTGTATTGCAGCGGCTGCACCCCCCGCTTGATGCACGTCACCATGACTCCAATCATGGTCAAGCTGGAATGAGCCATTAATCTTATCCGGCCCATCAAGTAATGGACGCTCTTGTCTTCCTCCAAACGGGGGCTCCGGGGGCGCCAACTGAGGCGTTTCTTCAAGGGAGCAGCATCAAACTCCGGGAGGCCAATCCGGACTGGGTCGGGCAACGGAGCATCTACCATATAAAACCACTCAGAGGCGGTCTTGGACGCCCTCTTGGGGTGCGGATAGGTATCCGGTCCGGCGATCGCCATATTTGGCGCCGCCCACTTGATATATGGACCCTGGTGAGAGCGAGTGCAGGCGAAACAACCTCTTCCACAATGTGAAATGGGGCTCGATGCCGGGAATAGCTCGCAAAGAGCTCGTAGCCCGCGATATGCAGCCTGAGGCGGGCGTGAGGTGGTGGAGCTGGAGTCCGTAGAACTTGAGGCCAGCGGAAGAACGGATGTATTGGAAATCCGAGCCCCTTATCGGATAGGAGACGAAACACACCCGCTCCCCCTTGTTGGGGCTTGGGGTGTCCTCCGCCTGCCTCCCACCTCAAAAAGTAACCAGTCCGGCTCGGACTGGAACCATGAAGGCCGGAGAAAGCAATCCCTCCGTTTGCAGCTTTACTAGCTCATTGTGCGAAACAGAGCATCTCCTCCAATCCCCTGGCGATGGGCTAGGAGCGCGTGAGGAAGTGCCGCGTTGACGATCCATGGTGGAATGGATTTCAGGGTCAGAGGCGCTTCGATGGAGTGTACGCGGGAGGAAGACGGTGCGGTTTGGATCTGGATCCATGCCACTTTTATAGGCGGGCGACCCGCACAATTAGGGGGTGAAATGTAAAAGACACCCTGGCTTTTCGCATTCGTGCGACGCGTGGAAGAGGGCCATAATTTGGCGTAGAAGCCAAGAAGCACAATATTCGAGGTGAAGCGGACACTATTCGGCGGTACATGGGATTTGAAGGAGAACCCGCCTTGCAGCGCCAAGACTACAAGCACGCTGGACTTATCGTCATTGAAGCCTGGTTAAGGAGCTCTTGAGGAGTCTGGACTAGGGGTGTCCGGATAGCGGACTATCGATATCCGCCGGACTCCCATACTACGAAGATAGAAGATTGAAGACTCGGCTTGTGTCCGGAAGGTACTTTCCTTGGCGTGGAAGGCAAGCTTGCAATCTGGATATGTAGATCTCCTACCATTGTAACCGACTCTGTGTAACCCTAGCCTCTCCGGTGTCTATATAACCCGGAGGGCTTTAGTCCGTAGGACACAACATTACATCTCAACAATCATACCATAGGCTAGCTTCTAGGGTTTAGCCTCCTTGATCTCGTTGTAGATCTACTCTTGTACTACCCATATCATCAATATTAATCAAGCAAGGCGTGGGGTTTTACCTCCATCGAGAGGGCCTGAACACAGGTAAAAACATTGTGTCCCTCGTCTCTTGTTACCATCCGCCTAGACGCACAGTTCGGGACCCCTACCCGAGATCCGCCGGTTTTGACACCGACAGAGAACTTTATAAGAAAAGCACAACCGGAGTCCTTCAAAGATGTATCTTGAAGAGGAAGGGCGCAACCTCTGGCTGAAATTCATGCGGACTAGGCGGACACCACGCAGCAAAGACGGGCCCTTGTAGGAAAGGCATTCCGTACAGGGTTTTATTAATGAACGCCCATGCAGATGCCGGGACTTAGTCCGAGATCGTTGGTTGTCGACTCTTTGCTAATCGAGCCATATGCGCCTACCGCCCTCAAAACTATACCCATTACACGGCCGTTCGCGATGCAGGGGCTTGATATGGTTGGACCCTTAAAGGGGGAACCCACAAGCAACGGTACCTATTGGTCATGGTGGATAAATTCACCAAATGGATAGAGGCCAAGCCGGTCAAAACGGCAGAGTCCGGACCAGTGATAGACTTTATATCCGGGTAGTACACCGTTCTGAGTCCCCACATCATCACCGACAACGGCACGAACTTCACAGCCGGCGAGGTTAAGTCATGGTGCAAGAATATGGGCATCAAGCTCGACTATGCTTCATCTATCACCCTCAAACCAGCGGTCAAGTGGAGCGAGCAAATGGTCTAATAATGGCGGCATTAAACCCGACTAGTGCGGTCACTTACTAAATCGACACGCCTTTGGGTCGAGGAGCTCGACTCCGTACTCACGGGGGCTGCGGACAACGCCTAACCGTACTACGGATTCACACCATTTTTATGGTATCTGCGCAGAGGCGTCTTACCTGCGACATTATTCATGACTCACCTCGAGTGCGCATGTACGAGGAAAGAGAGGCCGAGCTGGATCGGCAGGACAGCTTGGACACATTGGAGGAAGAACGCGACGTCGCCAAAGCTCGTTCCGCATTCTATCAGCAACAGGCTCGAAGATATCAAAGCAGAGAAGTACGGGCCAAGACTTACAACGTTGGTGAACTAGTTCTCGCTGCGGACAAGAAAAAGGACAAGCTCAAGCCCAAGTGGGAGGGCCCTTTCATTATCGATCAAGTCGACCGCGGAGCATACCGTCTCTTAAATCGTCGGATAACCGACTCGAGCGAACCCATGGAACGCAGCCCGCCTCAAAGATTCTATGCCTTGCGCCGAGTAAGAGTTCGTCCCCTCCCTCCGTCAAATTTTTATACCTTGGATGTCTTTCGTTTCTCTTTTCATAACCTTTTTATTAAAAAGCCCTTAAGGGCTTACTTTTGCATTTTTACGCATACACTTGATGTGCCATCCGCACTCATTATACCTGGGGGCTTCTTTTACAGAAGCTCAATTATAAGGGTTTCATGCCCAGCACATGTGTCAAGCTTCGACATGTACCTTTTACTCACCATTATATGCACCGATATGACTTAAGTTTTGGCCAAGCTGGGTTGCTCGGCTCTGTGCTTACCCCTCGTTCCCGATTGTTCGGCTAGGAGGTAAAGGAGCACCTCTGCGATTGCTACTGCCGGGTCACCGGATGTGTACCTCGGTGGGTGAAGCCGAAAGCTAGAGTTCTTAAGGGAATATTCGATCGGTGACTTAAAAGATGATTTTCTTTACCTACTCATTTATCTGCCCCAGATGTTTTTCTCTTTTTACATGATCCGGACATGCACTTTAGGGCATGCCTCCTGAGAAAAGGAACCCTTAACGGAACTATTCTCCCTGGAAGATGTTTCTTACTAACCATGTAATATAACATAACTAGTTGGGCACTTGTCTGATAATGCAATAATGACCCCTACGTCTGGTCTCCATGCATACCGCGGTTGTTTCTCATCCACAAAGGTATTCGGACACACTCCGGACTCTAGGGTCCCGAGGTCGAAGCGAAAAGGTCGACAAAGACAAACGATCTACAATCCGGCTAGAAGGCATTTCACATGTCACTTCAAAGGAAAACATACATTGTCAAATTTATTGATTGTATTCCTCCTCAATCTCGTCTAATAGGCTGTCTAACTTACAGTCCCGTTGGGAAAACTTAGCAGCCAACTCTACTTGGCTGTATACTAAACTCACAGGGATCTCCTTCCCATCGGGCCCCACCGGTCCAACTTCGGCCATATGGTTGGGATCCGCCTTCTTATACCGCGTCTTCACCATGGCCCAAGCCTCCCTGGCACCTTGACGGCAAGCCGAAATCTTCCACAAACGGAAGCGCTGCCGCACTCCCTGAAGCTTCTCCGCAAGCTCCCCAAGGCCCTCGGGTAGGGAGAGGGCTGGCCATAAAGCCCGACGACGCCGCTCGTTGCTGCCGAACTTCGTTCGGCGGTTGCAACAGTTCGAAGTTGATCACCCGTTGATATGGGCATCTCCTCTGCAGGACGACCTGTGAGTATACCTACAAGACATATCATGTCAATATACTTCCTCGCCGAACTCTTCTTTTCAAAGGAGTCCGCTCAAGCACTTACTATAAATGCCGCGACGAAGACGCTCATTCTCCTTACGGAGCGACAGCCCAAAGCCGGCGCCTTTCAGCTCTTCTCCGAGCTTGGCGTTGGCATCCCGGAGTTTATTCCTTTCTTCTGCACCCTATTCAGCACACTCGCCGCCTTCACCGGCGCGATAATCCTGCTGTCCGGATCTTGTCGGCGGTACCTACACATCATTATTAGACTCACGCGCACGCCGCACAGCGCTTTATATTTATTAATACAAATGTGTTACCAGAGGGTCTTTGAGTCTCCTCCTGCGGTAGCAAATCTTGACCTCAAGTTGGGCCTTGCATTCTTGCAGCTCTGAGATAGTGGGCATTCTTCTCGGTAAGAGCTGCGTTTCACAAGATCCTTAAATCAGTTAACATAACTACTTTAAGTCTCGGGGCTCTTGGTATATACAACCATTAAAATTCCTTTACCCGTATGTCTTTCACATCTTTGCTCCGTGGCTCTGGTAAAACCATCTTGAGCGGCACGGAGATCGTGTCCCTGCGTTAAAGGCATCCAATGCCTCGGGGAGAAGCACGCTTCACGAAATCTTGTCGTGGCGCCTATGGTTCATGGCGCTCTCCACCTCAGACTTGGTGGCGGACAATCTGTCGGTGTCCTCCGTTGGAGAAGGATCCGGCCAGCGTCTTGCGCTTGCCTCCCCCTCCGGGCGGTAGCGCTGAGCCCGGCGGTGTAGGTTGGATTAGCAACCTGCGCCCAGATCCGTGGCGTTTTTCTCCTACAAAGATCATGAGCACTCAGGCATTTCCTAGGAACATTGCTCTGAAAATTCAAATACGAGATATACCTTTGCGGCGACGTTTCCATCCGCACCGCACTCCTTTTCCGCCTGCTGGTCCGGACTGGCCTCTGATGGTCAGCCGCCGCGGGCTCGGCTTCCTGCCGTAAAGGCACTTCCTGTAACATACCATCGTTTGCAAAGGTTAGAAAGGGGAAAGGAAGAGATAATGGTGTTCGGACCTCGGTCACGGTCACCTGAGAAGCCGGATATAGTCCGGGGTAGTCCGCCGTAATGGCAACCAAAGCACTATCCATGCTGAGCTGGTGAAACACCCCGTCGATCAGCTCCACCTTGATGTCCAGATCCTCTTTGGAGGCCGGATCCAAGGATCTTTCTGGATCCTCGGGTTGCGGAGCAGGACTTACCATGTCCTCCACAGTCCGGCGTAGACCCTGCGCCGAAGACATAATGTAAAGAAGCTTAAACTTTGAGAGAATGGGTTGAGCCTTTAAAGGTGTTTGCTTACCCATCCTCTAGGGTTGATCATGGAAAACCCATTCAAAGGGTTCGTTCGAAGGAAGTCCTCCTTTCCCCCCTTATACAGGCTGGAAAGGATCTCTACCAGATCCTCGGTCGAATCCGGCCCTTTGCGGCCATGACGGGTGGCATCGTCCTCCCCGTTGAAATCCCACATAGGGTGGCCTCTGTATTGCAATGGCTGTACCCCCCGCATGATGCATGTCGTCATGACTCCAATCATGGTCAACCCGAATGGGCGATAATCTTATTTGGCCCATCAAGTAATGGGCGCTCTTGTCTTCCTCCAATCGGGGCTCCGTGGGCGCCACCGAGGCGTTTCTTGAGGGAGCAGACTAAACTCCGGAGGCCAATCCGGACTGGGTCCGCAGCGGGCGTCTCCTATGTAAAACCACTCGAGGCCGGTCTTGGGCGCTTCTTGGGAGTACGGATGGGTATCCGGTCCCGCGATCGCCATATTTGGCGCCGCCCACTTGATATATGGACCCCTCGTGAGAACGAGTGCGAGGCGTAACAGCCTCTTCCACAATGCAAAATGGGGCTCAATGCCCAGGAATAGCTCACAAAGAGCTACGTAGCCCGCGATATGCAGGACAGAGGCGGGCGTGAGGTGGTGGAGCTGGAGTCCGTAGAACTCCAGGAGCCCGCGGAGGAACGGATGTATCGGGAATCCGAGTCCCCTTACCAAATAAGGGACGAAGCATACTCGCTCCCCTTTATTGGGGCTTGGGGTAGCCTCCGCTTGCCTCCCACCTTGATAGGTGACCAGCCCGGCTCGGACCGGGACCATGAAGGCCGGAGGGAGAAATCCCCCCGCTTGGAGCTTCACTAGCTCGTTGTGCGAAACAGAGCACCTCCTCCAATTCCCCGGCGGTGGGCTGGGAGTGCGTGAAGAAGAGCCGCGTCGACGGTCCATGATGGAATGGATTTTTAGGTCAAAGGCGCTCCGATGAAGTATTCGCGGGAGGAGGATGGTGTGGTTTGGATCTGGATTTTTGCCTCTTTTATAGGCGGATGACTTCGCCTGATGGGGGTGAAAGCGTAAAAGACATACGGCTTTTCGCATTCGTGCGGCGCGCGGGAAAATACCATTATTGGGCGTAGAAGCCGAGAAACACAGATTTATGGTGAAGCGGACACTTTGCTCGGCGGTACATGGAACTTGAAGGAGAACCCGCCTTGCAACGCCAAGACTATATCTGTTGGACTTATCGTCATTGAAGCCTGGTTAGGGGCTCTTGAGGAGTCTGGACTAGGGGTGTCCGGACAGCGGACTATCATCGTCCGCGGACTCCAAGACTACAAAGATAGAAGATTGAAGACTCCGTCCGTGTCCGGATGGGACTTTCCTTGGCGTGGAAGGCAAGCTTGGCGTCTGGATATGTAGATCTCCTACCATTGTAACCGACTACTGTAACCCTAGCCTCCTCCGGTGTCTATATAAACCGGAGGGCATTAGTCCGTGGACACAACATACATTACAACAATCATACCATAGGCTAGCTTTAGGGTTTAGCCTCCTTGATCTCGTGGTAGATCCACTCTTGTACTACCCATATCATCAATATTAATCAAGCGGGGCGTGAGGGTTTTACCTCCATCGAGAGGGCGAACACTGGTAAAACATCGTGTCCCTCGTCCCCTGTTACCATTCGCCTAGACGCACAGTTCGGGACCCCCTACCCGAGATCCGCCGGTTTTGACACCGACATACGCATTGACATTCGATTAATGGGATAATATATAAGAACATAGCAAAAACAGTGTGACACCTAGTACCGCACAACCCAGACCATATAACACCAAAAGTGCCAAGTCACAACCAGAGTGCAAAAGTTCAGAGAGAACATAACAGACAGCAGATTTGACAGGCTCGCTACACCTAGATAAAACAGTAAACTTTAACATTTAAACAGTGCTGGAGGAGGAGTCGTCCTTAGGATTAGCCATAAGCTTCTCCCGAGATAGCAGCTTAGTATCCATCTCCAGCTCAGCTCCAATTGCCTGTAGCACCACGAGCGGCGTCGGCGGAGGGACCTCTTCAGATTTGTCGTTGCCCACATCATCAATGTTGTTCATGCCACAAGCAGCTTCCGGAATGGGCTGGGCCTTCTCTTCCATGGGCCTGGACCTAGGGCGCCTTTTAGCAGGCTGAAGTGGAAGCTGCTCAAAAACCACTGATTTGAAACCATCCAACTTTGTCGCGCTTCTCGTACACCTTCTAACTGAAGTGTCAACCAAGGGAGCATATATCTTCCGTCTACCACGCTGGCTTTTCTGTCGCGTTTTAGAATCAGACGCGACAACCACAGGAGAGGAAGCCTCCTCTTGGCCAGAAAGCCCCACAGTCCCAGAATCCGTAGTCATCATATCATCAGAAATCAGCCCTTCAGACTCAACAGCAACAGAAGGTCCTTCAGATGAGCCGGAAAATCTAGTGGCAGACAGATCACCAAACAAGGAGCGAGCAACAGGGTGTCTAGTGACAGTTGAAACATTGCTAGGCTGACTACTTGGCAAACAAGGGACCAACATAGACATCCACTGAGAATCATCAAACGCAATCGACCACTTACGCTTGGAATAGGTGACTGTCCCCAATGGCTTGAAGAAGATGGACCTGGGCACCTCTTTCACTGAAAAGTCAAACATCAAATTCTCAAAAGAACGCTTCCAGAGCAATTCAGGCAGAAGAGGGGGCCCAGCCACAATCCGAGCCATCCCAATGAAGATCTGATGGTGCTGAATAACCGGTGGTTGATAGGGGACAATAGCCAAAGGGTTTCCCACCTCAATTGCAGGTTGTTCCTGAACTTGATCAACCAGATCGACCAGTGGTGGATGCTGCAGCTCAACATCCTGCAAAAGCTGCTCAACAGACTCAGATTGCTCAGGTTGATCAATGACAATGGAGACTTGGTCTTGTTCTGGCATGGCAGGCTGAGGTGGCTGATTAATGTCCTCATCATCTCCCCAATGAGCATTACCCCAATCAGCATCCACAGGGTTATCAGGAGGGGGAGCAGGTGCAAGTGGCGCGTCATTCCATCCAAGCATTGGGTAAGGTGGGAGAACAAAAGGTATGTTGTCAGGAATTAGGTTACCGGGCAATGGATGGGGATTACCATCCAAAGGCATCGGATCCTCATCGTTGGGCAACTGATCAGCAAAGTCTGCCCCAAGAAGATAACATGCAGCAGTCCAAGAAACTTGAGCACCTCCCCATTCAGCATAATCCCCAAAAACCACATCCCTTGGCACCAGAGGCGTATCAGGAAAGCTGGCTTCGACAACAGTACGGACCAGGTACGGATCTTCACTATCCCAAGAATCAAATTTTCCAAAAGTACCTACTGCTTGAGAAATAAACTCTGTCGTGCGATAATCAAGGGGAATCCCAACGAACATTAGCCAGCCCTTACGAAAACCATGATTCCCTTTGAAGTTTTCCCCCTCATCATGCTTCATGAATCTAACAAATCGATCATTTCCCAAAGCAAATGGCGGATGCTGAATCAAAGTGTATCTAACAGACGGATCCCGAACTTGAAGCAGACCAACTCCATGAAACCATGGCTGAGCAGAGCGGACAAGTATACCTCTGTTCTGTAGAAACTGAACCACTTCCTCTCTGACAGGCCTGAGGGGTCCATCCGGAGCAGGCATAACTTCAGCAACCATGTAATCTTCATGGCGTCGAGGGGGGCGAGCCGCCGGCGTGAAGAAGGTGCGAGGTAAGCGCCGATCACCACCATCGATGATATGATGCCCCGGAGGCACTAGGCGATGCGGGTCAAGCTCGAAGTTTTCCATGGCCGGCAGCAGCGGCGACGAGCCGAGGGTTTCTTTGGAAGAGCAGGGGGTTTCGTTGGAAGGGGGGAGGAGATTGGAGCAATGCGGGTGGTGACGATGTGACAAGACTAGATATCCCAATAACTCTGGCGCCCTTCCCCTGATCAGCTGATGTTTCCGAAATCCTCGTGTTTTGTTGCAGAGAGCTCTGCCTCCAAACCAATCCATGAGAACGAGCAAAATCATTACAAGCATGCCTAGAGTGACCCACCCTGGAGCAAGCCAAGCAAGCCGCTCGTATTCCACAAGAGACTGCCATGTGGCCCTTCTGACCACAAACAGTACAAGTTAAACCCGGTCCACCATGTCATCGACCATAGCTTCAAACTGCCGATCTGCCTCTTGTGTAGAAGGAATTTCCAGAGAGTCGCCCATCGGGCTAAGTCACGCAGAAGAATCCAGCCCACTATCGGGAGGCCCAGCAGGAGACAGATCATAGATAGGTCCACCCGTGGCATGACAATCCTGGGCCACCGAGCCCACACCCAGCGGGCTAACCAACTGCGACGGGCCCGAAGCCAAACAACCAGTTTGAATGAGAGAGGTTCCCGCTTCCTCAAATTGCACTGAGAGATTACCGGAAATCACGATTTGCAGATCCACCGAAACCGGACCGGGCAGAGGTGCAACGGCCCGCCGGAGTAACTCCGGCGACATGTTCACCATACCAAACATGACGGGAGGCCTTGCCACCGTCCAATGCAAGTCTGGGGCAAGTGATTGTCTAAAGACAACACGCTCATGGGCAGAAAGATCATAACCTGCATCAACTATAGTATCAATGCAAGTCTGAGAAGCTGGATATCTATAGCCCTTGCAAGCAGAATACTTTTCAAAAGTGGCAAAAGACAGCTTCTTACTTGCAGAAAAACTAGATTTCAAAGAATATTTAACCGGGGGCTTATGCATAGCCAACAAACCTAATGATGACCTACGCTTGGTAGGGCTAATCAAAATCCACTCAGTATCACATTCCTGACGCCAGATCTTGAGTTCTCTGACCCAATTAGGTCCTCCATTACCCCAAAGATGAAAAAGAAAGCACTTGAACAGATCACAAGCAAAAGAGCGAAGATCCATCTACTACCACTATAAAAGGAAGAGAGGGGCAGATCCAAATAATCACATCCATCCATCATCAAAATCTAATGGCCCTTAATCATTATGTGTTTAACGCTACCAACCACGCAACAAGCCACAATCGATCGCTAACCCACCCTGCCCGTTCGCACGACCTGTCGCCCCACTCGCACGACCCCCAGTCGCCCCTCCTCCTCCCTCGTCCCGCCCGCACGACCCCCAGTCCCCAGTCGCCCCCTCCTCCTCCTCCTCCCGTGCCGTTTGCCGCCCCGCTGTTCCTCTCGCTTCCGTTAGCCGCCGGAGCCGCCGCCCGTCACGCGTCGGGGGAGCCCCGCCACAGGTCACCACCCATCGCTGCGGGAGCCGTCGGCAAGTCGTTGCCCGTCGCGCCCTTCGCCGTGGGAGAGCCGAAGCCGCCGCCCGTCGCGTGCTTGGGGAGAGACGCCGCAGGTCGCCGCCCTTTGCCGCGGAAGAGCCGGAGCCGCGAGCCGCCGCCGTCACGCACGCACTGCCTCTCCTCCTCTGCTTTGCCGCAGTACGCCGACGCCTCCTCCCCATCGAAGCGTGGCCGCCGACCTGATTGAGAGGTAGACAAGCCAATCGTTTCCTCCTCCGCTGTTGATGCGCGTCGCCGCCCGGTCCATGCCGCTGCCCCAACGTTCAGGTGGCGGAGACGCCATGCGAATGCATCACTGCGGCCGCCGGCGTGGTTCGCAGTAGCTGTTGCCCCAACTGGTGTGTCCCCGCCGTCCGGCGATGGCACGACGCGGTCATCGTGGCTCACAGAGATCCAAGGCCAAGACCGAGTTTCCTCCCATGAAACGTATACACCGATTGAGACCACCGTCTAGAGGGTAGCAGCGATCCATGTAGTATTATATTTAGCTTATGATTTGTGATGTATGGTGGCTTGGGATAATGTTGTTCTTCTTGCAAGTAATCTTTGATTTGTGTTTTCTGGCTCTTCCCAGCCCGGTCGTGGGAACGGTGCAGCTCCTTCCTCAATGCTACTTTTCTCAATCTGATCTCCGCAACTTGTGAGGATTGAAATCACTAAAGGAACTAGGAGTACTGCTTTTTTTATTATAGGTGTCTTGTAATCTAAGAACTACTGAGCAAGATATTCAAATGTATCTAATTAAGAATCTTGTATCAACGGTGATCAATGCTGTTTTTACATATGTTTATAGAGAACTTGCGTCAAAGTTGTGTGTATTGGATGACCTGCGCCAAAGCTGTCCATACAGGGCATATGGTCCTCAAAGCGTGGTGTCGATTTTGTAAGTTGTTAAGTTGATTTGGTAAGTCTATATAGTGCGGACGACCTACTCTATCTATTTAATGGGTAAGTTGATTTCGTTCTGTTGTCTCATCGGCTTATTGTGTTCTGCATGCGGTGCTTGTTAGAGCTTTGTCCAAACATGTCATTTCCTGTCATACAAACTGCTTTTGCTCGGAGTTATAGATGGATGGAACTTTTATGTGTTCGCAACACATGATAACAGGGGTTAGTATTTTGCGGCTCAGGAACACACTTTGGATATAACATCATGGGGACAAAAAACATATTACTGAAAAATCAGGTGAACTACATCTACTGGATGCTTGGAACTTTATTAGCATTCTCTGATATACTGCCTTTGTTTTCAAATATTGATTGGGATCAAAATTTGTACTTGTCCTTTGTACAGAAGCATATGGGAGCCGCATTTGAGCAATGCTCTCAACTTTCGGTTGCAAATATTGATAAGGCGATATACAATCCAGTGACTTTTTGAATCACAGTGAGGTCCTTTGATATTTGCGGTCTTCTTAGCTTTGATTCATGTTGCTACTAGCAAAAGAAAAACATATTTGTGTTGTAACCTTCTTTTTTCTTGAGTGATACGAAAAACATGATTGGTGAGGCTGATTGTCCAAACCATACATAAAATTGCAGATTGTACCTCCTAACATAGATGTAGATGCCATACTGATTGGCTCTCAGCTAGAAAATTATGCACCAGGCATCTCATTTGGTTGTTCCTTCTCAACCTAATGATTGCAACTCCGAGAACAGGGTATAGCTTATGTATAAATTTTGTACAGCCATGCCCATTTCATATACTCTTGGGGGTTTAATAACTCTAATCAACTATCATAATAGAGCATAGCCGAGGTAGTAAATCATGCAGTGTTATATGCAGACTCGGTTGCCATTAAATGATGTCTGTACGACAGGCGGCTCCGGCAAGTCGGATGGACGGCTGCGGCGGCTGAGCTTCTCCATGGCCTGCTGCAGTTCCACGGAGAGAGAGCTTCGAGAGTGAGGAGGTATAAAAGAACAGAAGGAAGGGAGAGGAGGAAGGGCAGGCGTGTGGCGGCCTTGAAAATGAACCTCCGGTTGCGATGGACTACAGCGAGAGGTGGCGCATAGCGCCGATGCGAGCCAACAAGGCAGCGGCGTGGCCTTGGAGCTGTCAGAGCTCGGGCGTTTGGATTGCAGGCCAAAGGTTATGCATATTGGGTACATTTTGATCGCTATCAAACCTGCCATACAAAATATTGGCATGATTTATCCTGCTGTTGGCTAGATCTGAAGTATTACCTATCAAATCAATGTTTCTTTATGTTTTGAGGCCACATGCATGTTGATTCTCAACACACCGGGATCCTCAGAGATAGAACCATAAGAGGACTGGTCCTCTGATCATTATGAGCCATCAACGCCCATTTAGGAATTAGGACACACATGTTATGTTTTGTTAGCAGCTGGTGGAGTTAATTCCGAAAGTCTACAATCTGCATGGTATACAATTATCATCAGTTTAGTCGCTCGTTTGTGCCATCGTTGAGCTTGTCATGTCATGGTACGAGATTTTGTACCATCTATATTTTCTATAGTTATTTTAATCTTTCATCGAGATGGACGAGGGTGGTAAAAGATTTTTTTGAGATTATTGTTCCCATCTTTGCATATTGCTTGGCTCTCGACATAGTGCTTATCAACCAAAGTTGAATTCTTGGTAATGTGACCTTCCTTTTAGATTTCAGTTACGTACAAAGATGAAGATGCTAGCCTTGTAATATAGAGCGAATGTAGAAAAACATTTATCTGATGTATTAGTTATGACTTGTTATAAATATGCCCCACCACCTATGTAATTCAAATTAGTCAAACTTTAAGGAGGGTGGAGTCATGCTAGATTTATACTATAATATCCTTAATGTCTATAACTATAAGTGATGTCCTCTTTTATGCGGGTTTCCACTTAAAGAAATGATTTTTGAATCCTATTCAATAGAAATGAGAAAATATGTAAACGAAATAGAAGAAACAAAAGCATATAGGACATTTATTATACTATATTATATATTCCTAGGTTAGATTCATTATCTACATCATGTTTCCGATGTGCAAGTTTTATAAACATTTCTATATTTCATTTCTAAAATGGATGGTAGCAACACTTGCCTTTATGATAGAAGTCGACCAAGAACTGTCGATGTAATGAAGGATTTTTCGTTATTTTTGTGGTATTGGATTTTATATGAGAATGACGAGGATGGGCCCAAAATCAAGGATATGTTATATAGCCCTTGTTCATACTTGGAACTCAATCGATGGATTGTGCTTGCTATTACTAAACAAATGATACTATTCTTTATTGTATTGCGATTATCAAGACATTGGTGATCACATTAAGCCAACATAGTATTTCTTAGTTATCTTTGAAGTAAATCTGCTGCTGACCTTTTAAGGGAACAATGTTTATCATTAGCAATATATTTTCACAATGTTGTTCTGTTTTGTTTTCTTTAACTCGATCATGTTATCACCAAGAAATCAGATTGGTATTACATGGAAAATATATTGCACAAGAAATCGAGCATGGATATATAAACGAGCATCCCAATGTTGATATTACTTGGATTAGTATTTGTCTATTTACCTTTTATTAAAATCTTCTACATGTTACGACAAGAATAAAATCTGATAGACTCTTGAATGTACATGTACGTATGTACTTCAATAAAATATGTCTTGGTAATTCTGTTGGCATAGCATAAATTTGCTTTTGTCATCTATAAAATCATTCTTGACAGTTTTGTGAATGTCAACACATGTTAAGATGTCTTCACTAAGAAGATTGAGTCTATATATAATTCTTCATCTTGATTGTCGATTATTGGAGCATTACACAACATTATGCGGTTTGTATCATGTGAGAGCGGAAGAATAGGCGCAATCAACTAAGAACTATGCCAGGTGGATGGTGCAAGTTGTTGTCAAACGGACATATATATGGTGGTTATCCCGGGGAAAGTTGTTTGTTTTGATAGAAAAACTAAGGGAAAAAGATCCATTTGTGAAAAAACAAAGCCCTTGGTTACATATCTGGGGTCATATCCAAGATTCAGCAGGAAGATAAGATTAACTTGTTATCTACCTCTGTCTATCTATTCATGTTGGATGTTGACTTCTCATTCACCATCCTAGCGGCAGTTTCATTGTTTCTTAATATAGGCCTCGATGTGGATATATTGGTAATCATTCTTCACTATTACTGTTGAAGTTTGAATTCCACGTTGTATTGCCTTGATTTACAAATTGGTTTAAAAATGAACATGATTATTGCCTACCATTTGTCCAAAATCGGAAGTATATCTGAAGATCGTAAATCATGGCATGGTTCCTTGCACCTTATTGTGATGTGTAATTATTTTGACAATTTGATATTTTTACACATCATTACAAGATTCTTTAAAACTACCTTTGTAGAATATTTCAAACCCGGTCTAGGATTATTCAGCTAACCATGTTTTAAACCAACAAAGAATGTGAGAGAAAATATGTTGCTCGATCTTCGGTGAGGATAGTACACTATTTTGCTCGATATTGAAGCATCAGATCCTTCTTGTTCTATGCAACAACTAAGACTATTTTTCGCCACTACAGCCGTGAAACTTCAACCAATACATATGTGCTTGAGTTGCTTTGCAACACATAATGACCATCCAATGTTTGCTGCGGGTGGTCGCTTTCATCGTTGGAGTGAGCAGCTTGGCCTGGTACCATGCGCAACAGTCCCACGAGATCTACCATCGCCTTCATTGCTGCCAAAGCCGGTGTAGTGTGCCGAATATGTCGTCAATGGTGGCGACACAAATGGTGAGCGGCTGATAAAGAGAAGATTGTTGCTGAGGTTGTTGTGCGGGAATGCTCTGATTATTGATTAGGGGAGCATTGTTTTGATTTAAGAGGAGATTAGTAGCTTATTTTATTCACACATGTTTAAGAGGGGACCGAGAAAATTTCTTGCTAAGCTTATAACGGTGTTGCACGTGCAGGCATCTGCCATAAAGAAATATAACTACAAACAAAGTGTTTTTGATTAGGAGTGGATGTATCTTTGAAAGGAGTTTTAGCCAAGACGTGTGTTGCACGTGCAAGCTTACTAGTAATAATAAAGCCAACTTGCTTGCATGAAACTTGGAAAGAAAAAACTTTCTCCTTGACATGACTAACCCGAAGATCAATTGCCGAGCCACCAAGCGCAGCTTCCAACGCCGCCGCCACAGAATCCTCAGATAAGCGGAATGCATGTCTGCTGAAGGACACGATCAAAATGAAAGCCCTCCCTCTTCCCATCGGATGAATTGTGCGACCAATAGATCTGAAAACCTGATTCTACATCATTATCAGGTTCACTTTTATCATAACATTGATTCTTTGATTGTGGGTTATCAAGATCAACAGCAGGTTCAACTTCTACATCATTATCATTACTAGGTTGAGCATCAACATGAACATTATCATTAACATTATCACTAGGTTCATGTTCATCACCGATTGAGTTTGACAGATCGTAAGCAGAGATATCATTCGGATTCTCGGTGGTTCAAAGAATAGGTTCACTAGAAGTTTGCAAGGTCTTATCATTTTCTTTTCTTCCTCTTAGAAGAACTAGGTACATCAATATTATTTCTCCGAGAATCTTGCTCGATTCTCTTAGGGTGGCCTTCAGGATACAAAGGTTCTGAGTCATTCTACCGATTCTAGTAGCCACTCTAACAAAGATAATCATTTTTCTTACTATTCATTTCAGCAAGCACTTCTTTACGAGCTTTAAGTACTTGTTCTACTTGAGTGGTAACCATAGAAGCATGTTTGCTAAAAGTTTAAGTTCACCTCTAATATCAGCCATATAATCACCCAAGCGTTTAATCATAAAGGTATTCTGTTTTAATTGTCTACCAAAATAAGCATTAAAGTCATCTTGCTTAAACATAAAGTCATCAAACTCATCCAAGCACTGACTAGCAATTTTAGTAGGAGGGACTTCAGCTTTATCATATCTATAGAGAGAATTTACCTTTTACTACCTGTGTAGGGATATCGGGAGGTTCTTCAGTAAATAAGTAATTGAGATCATATACTTCTTCAACAGGCGGTAAATTAAGACCATGTATTTCTTCAATAGGAGGTAAATTCTTAACATCTACGATCCATTGTCCCTGCCGCCACCGGTAGAGGCTATTTTCCATAGGCCAAGGTGAGCATCCATGTGCGATGGTGCGAATTATTATTTAGGCTGGTCCCATGAGCACTTCGATCCCCGCCGTGCAATCTTCGTTGATTCCAAAAGATGGGGGCTCTCTGTTTAGCTAATTCAGTATGCCATTGATCATGTTAATTCTTGTTATATTCAGTTATATTGGAATAACATGAACATGCTGCTCCTTTTTCCAATCAGAATACTTCTGGGTGGAGAGCTCGGGCGTCGGTGGTTGTGTCGAAGCAGATCCCGTCGGCGGCAGTATGGCCGGCTGATTTGACTGATCAGAGGGTGAGCTTCACATACATATGCGTGTACGTGTAGGTAACACACTATCTTGGCCGAGCAAGAGCAAGTTCATAAGTGATAAACTATATTCGTGATTTCTGTGTTCAGCTGTGGCCTTGGAGAGTGAATGTTGCCCCTACGTAGACTTTCCTGAAAAGTTGTCATTCAATGTTTTTTTGTTAGAGAAAAGATCACAGTGGACACAACTGCAGAAGCAGTGATGCAATGTTTTGTACAGTTTAACCAAGACTATTCTTTTCATGCAGATATCCGATGAACTAAATTATGTATCTTCTTCGCCATTGAATTGGATAATTGCCGGGGTTTCATCTTTTGACTCAGATATACGCATGGAATTGAATAATGCTGTTTTTTATCATAATATGTCCACGGACAATGCATAAGAAAGTAGATATGGAGGACTATTTTATTAGTACTTTGATGCCATTTGATTGTAACACTAAACTAGGTTTGTTGGTTGTTGAGTGAAAATATAATTCATGGCGGAACAAGGTGCCACAGATTAATTAGGAAATGAGAAAGTTGCATTTTGGTGATCATATTATTATTTCTCTCCGTAGCAATGCATGTGGATTTAACTACATACAATCTATATATGTCTATTTCAACTAATATATGTATTGCACTTTTTTTATACTGTAACAGTAGGACGATACAGAGCTCTTGGTTGATTTATAACTGAAAGCATGACTTAAACATATCACCCATGCATACATGATTATTATTCTTCCGTTGCAATGCACGGGCAATTACCTAGTATTTTAAAAAAGTTCACCTTGTACAAAAATATTTGGTGTGTAATTAAAAAAATCATTGTGTATTCAAAAAAGGTTCATCATATATTTACTGTGTAGAAAACTGAAAGAAAAAACATAGAAGAAAATGGAAGAGAAAGCCCAAACCTAAAATAAAATTTTAAAAGATGAAAGAAATACCAATAAGGAAAACCATATCCCAAAGAAAAGCTAAATAAGTAAAGCCGTAATAGAAAATCAGGAAAAGCAGCACAAAAGAAAAAAAGAAAAAATATATAACACTACCTCCATCTGGGTTTATGTTTGGTCGACCAGTTTGCGCGGACCAAGACACGATAAGACAAATGAAGTAATTGGCCCTCTTTAATCCTAGGGTCAGACATCGGTGTACACACACTCTCCCTGTCCTACCAGCCGTCGCATCCAACCAATCAAACAAAGCGTTCGCAACATATGGGTTCTATCCAGGGAGCAATTTCTTTCTCATGCAACCAGTGAAACGCATCATGCATGCAGCAACCCAACGTTAGTAAAATGAACGGCCTTAAAATGAACGGCCTTACAAAAAATTGATGGTGCAAAGCTTCCCTCCGGCGGTTCAGCCTAGTAAACTCGGACGAAGGTAGGTTTTTTCAAGAAACATTTGTAATTTTATTCATACTCACAATTACAGGTACACTATTTTAGATCTAAAATCCAATAAAATAGGAAGTACTCCCTCTGTAAACTAATATAAGAGCGTTTAGATTACTAAAATAGTGATCTAAACACTTTTATATTAATTTATGGAGGGAGTAATTCCTATGACTAAGAACTACAATGAATCTCTTGGAAACATCTTCTTCACGGTATCAATTTCTGCTAGAAAAAATACTCCAAAAAGTTCGGTAAAGAGACTGCAATTGGACTAGAGCAACGATGTTGTAACTTTTTCACCAGCAGAGTATTATCAATAATGTTTTTGAAAGCGCCTTGAGTTGCCCATCCAAAGAGTTGGGAAGCCTTGATCGACGAATGTACTTGGGCCGGGGATGATACCCTAGAAGTGCAAGCCGTCGGATCACAATATTTTCACCATGATGTCGATGAAAGATTTCAACTCCACAAAGAATCAAACCAACAAGAAAAGTTTGACACACCAACACAAAATCATTATTCGGATCTGCAAGGACAGAAAACTCTCTAACCTCATGGCACCGCCAAAAGAACGAGAGTAAATTTATTCTCACAAAAACAATGATCACTAGACGGCGATGAAGAGCAAAGAACTCTTGAAGATGTGAGCCCCCCGCCCCTCTCTATGCCAAGATGGCAGCCGGAGGCAAGGGGACCAAAAATTCTTCTTCGGAGGCAGCTACACTCCTAAACGAACCCTCGAACGCTCAGCGTGTCTTCATCACGTAGTTGCTTCCACTTGGACGAAGATAGTAGGAGCGAAAGAATGAAAAACCTCAATGGGCTAGCCCAATTTGACTCTCACATGGGCTTCACCGGAGGCAAATACAATCCACCCATGCTGCCTTGCCAAATGCTATTCGGCGCCTTAAGCGCCCCTTTCTTCCATTCCCGCAAACGGGCGCACACCCCCTTCGTTGCGCTGGGCCGGCCCATTTTGATTTTTTTTCTATTTCTAAACAGCTACAAAAACTACGCGAAAGAGAGCTGGGATTTGAACCCTCGACCAGCAGCCTAGAGTACAACACACCAACTAGCAAGCCACTTCCCTAGTCGTGTTTAACTTAGGTTTTCTCATGTTTTCTTCTTTCTCATTTCCTTTTTCCTTTTTCTATCCATTTTTTTTCTATTTTGAGAAACTTTCTGTCTTCGTAATATTTTTCTGCAAAATCGATGAACTTTTTCAAATATTGATGAAACTTTTCTTCAAATTTGATGAACTTTTTTCAAATCCGATGAACTTTTTCTCGAATTCGGTGCACTATTTTCACATTCGATGAACTATTTGAAATTTTTTGTGAACTTTTTTTCAAATTCGATGAACTATTTTCCAAATTTGATGATTTTTTTTAAAAATTCTATGTTTTTTTCAAATTTGATGAACTTGTTTTGAAAATTGATGAACATTTTTCAAACTTGTGATCTTTCTTTAGAATTGATGAACTTTTTGGCAATCTATGGAATTTTTTCAGTATTATGGACTTTTTGAATTCTTGCATGTTTTTAATACATGAACTTTTTTTTCTAATTCGCGATGTTTTTAAAAATCTGGGTACATTGATATTTTGTTCACGTTTCTTGTCAAAAGAAACCCCGTATTTCTTAATAGCGCGGCCGAAGTTTAGTTCCTAAACTTTCGCATTACAATACTTTGCAAGTGGTTAGTAGGTCAAGTGGTTACCCAACCATTCATTGGAGCTACTGGTGTGAGTTCGAATCCTCAAGAGAGCGATGTTGTGGGGTTGTTTTTCGTGCCATAAATACATTTTTGCACTGCCTAGCGCGCTCATGCGCCGGCCCACTAGCGTGCCACAGTGGGCGCCTGTAGCCTGAACGGGCGCATAAGGCACCCAATAGGAGCTCTCTGCTGCCTTATGTGGGAATAGGAAGTCTCGAGAGCAACTAATCAACGAGTACTCCTTCGGAAGCCCCTGCAAGGGTCATTTTTGGATGGGCTGGGAGCGCATCACTTGGCACGCTCTCAGCCGCCAGGTGTCCGCTCTGGGCCCTCCTTCCAAAAATTTTAATTTTATTTTCTGTATGCGTTTTCAGCTTTTAATGATTTTTTTTGCTTTCCTTAGGTTCTGGACCCAAAAAATTGAATGTTTTTGTGAAAATGTTTTTTTCCTTCCGCGAGTGACACAATTTTTTTTCCTGTGGAAGCACGGGTTTGCTTCCGCGGGAGGCAGTCGTGCCTCTCGGAAAAGAGAAAAAGCAGTCGTGCCTCTCGAAAAAGAGAAAAAACACGCTTTTTTCCCTTCCACGAGAGGCACGGATTTACTTCTCGTGGAGGAACAAATTTTCTTCCGCGATAGGCACAGTCGTCCCTCTCGGAAAAGGAAAAAATGTGGTTTTTTAGTACTTTGAGAGGCATATATTTACTTCTTATGGAGGAACAGATTTGCTTCACGAGAGGCTTAGTCTCGCCTCTCAAAAAAGAAAAAGAAAACATGTTTTCTTTTTCTTTCTTTTAGTGAGAGGCACAAATTTACTTATCATAGGGGCACGGATTTACTTCCGCGAGAGGCGTAGTCAGAAAAGGAAAAAAACATGCTTTTTTTCCTTTCGCGAGAGGCACCGATTTACTTCTCGTGGAGGGTCGAATTTGCTTCCGCGAGAGGCATAGTCGTGGTTGTCGGGAAAAAGGAAAAAAACATGTTTTCTTTTTTCAGCGAGAGTCACAGTTGTGCCTCTTCGAAAGGGAAAAGAAAAAGGTGCTCCCGATTCAGGTTTTTCGTCTGATTTTCGTGAAAAATATAGTTCGTTGAAATATATCAACATGAAATCTAGTTTTGAAGATCTCGACGCGAGGAATTTAACTGTGAAAACCGTTTGAAATTTGAATGCATAGTTTAAAGGATAAAATGTTTTGAATAAATCAATCTATAAAAAAATAAAAAATACAAGAATTACTCCTTAATTAGTTTCTTTAGACAAATTACTCCTTAGTTAGTGCTTTTGGAAAGTCTCGTCACAAATTACTGCAGGAACGCAAAGGGGAGCCAGCAGACATTTAGAGCTAGGTCGGCCCACTGGAGGGTAGTACACGTACAACAGGATCCAGTGTTGTTTGGTTTTCCGAGTTTTCATGCTTTTTTAATTTTCTTTGCAGACTTTTCTTCATTTGTTATTTTCTCAATGCCAAGAAATATTCATAAATTTCCAATTTTGTTTGAGTTTCCTACAAAAAATGTTCAAAGAAAAACTCAGAATTTCAAAAACAAAATTGTTAAAAATATTTGTTTTCTAATGTTAAATATTTTTGGGGGAAATGGTAGTAGTTTCAAAAATGATTGCATTTTCCATAAACTATTTAAAAATTTGAAAATAAAATTTTCAAACAATTTATAGGAACATGTCATTTTTAAAAATATGTTCACAGATTTGAAAATAATAAATTGGAAAAAACATGTTCGTTTTTTTCAAAGATGTTTACAAAAATTGAAAAAATATGTTTCAAATAATTTTCTAGTTTTCATGAAATCTTCAGGAATTTTAAAAAATGCTCGTCTTTTTAAAATTGTACATTTTGTTTGAAGTAAATGTTCATAAATATCTTTAACTAGTTGAAAATAAATGTATTCATGTTTGATGCACGACTAGTTTTGTACGAAATCGTTAACTAAGGAGTATCCTGTCCAAAGACCACTCCTATCTTATTAGGTTGCGATAAGTGGCGTGCTGCATGTGCTTCAGTTTTCGCAATCTGAGAATTTTCCCATTTTTCGTATATTTATTTATTCAAAATGTTTTATCTCTTAAGTCGTGCGTTCAAATCTTGAACCGTTTTCAGCGTTGTATCCCTCACGCCGAGATCTTAAAAACTAGATTACAGGTTCATTGGTCTCGACAGAAAAAAAATATTCACGAAACAACGGACGAAAAAATCAAATCGGAAGCACGTTTTTTTCCTTTACGAAGAGGGACACATTTTTCACTTTCCGAGAGGCACAACCGTGTCTCTCGCTGAAAGAAAAAAGAAAGCATGTTTTTTCCTTTCCGCGGAAGTAAATCCGTGCCGTGTCTCTCGTGGAACGAAAAATACATCTTTTTTTCCTTTTTCCGAGGGGCACCACCGTTCCTTTCACGGAAGCAAATCCGTGCCTACACGAGAAGTAAATCTGTGCCTCTCGCGGAACGAATAAAAGAAAAACGTGTTTTTTCCCTTTTCTGAGAAGCACAACCGTGCCAGGCAAATCCGTGCCTCCATGAGAAGTAAATCCGTGCCTCTAGCGGAACGGGAGCAAAAAGAAAATACATTTCCCTCCTTTTCTGAGAGGCATGACCGTGTCTGTCGCGGAAGCAAATCCATGCCTCCACGAGAAGTAAATCCCTGTCCAGCACGGAACAAATAAAAGGAAAACGTGTTTTTTCCTTTTTCGAGAGGCACGACTGTGACAAAGCAAATCCGTGCCTTCAAGAGAAGTAAATCCGTGTGTCTAGCGGAATGAAAAAAAAAACATATTTCCCCCTTTTCCGAGAGGCATGACCATGTCTCTCGCGGAAGCAAATCCGTGCCTCCACGAGAAGTAAATATGTGCTTCTCGCGGAACCAGCGCATAAAAAATAAAAATAAAAAAATCCGAAGAGAACGTCCAGAGCGCGCCACGTGGCGGCGGCTGAGAACGCGTGAAGTGACATGCTTTCAGCCCATCCCAAGTGACCTTTGCAGGAGCTCCCAAAAGGGTACTTCTCAGTTAGTTGCTCCCAATTTTGTATGAGAGCTCCCTATTGCAAAAGCTAAATCTTGCAGTAACATCCATGTTGGGCCTACCCATTAGCTGGTTTTGGAAAACTTCTAGATTGCATCTAGGGGTGGGTTTTGTCCGGTTTTGAGAATGTGTTTCTTTTTCTTTTATTCCTTTTTACTATTTTTACCTTTTTGTTTTTCTCCCCCCCCCCCCCTTCTGTTCTTTCTCTCCTTTTTATTTTCTTCCTTTTTTCTACTTCTCTATTTTTTCTTGTTTGTTATGTTCCAAACAATTATTGTCTATGTCGCAAAAATCAACCGAAGGACATTTAACATTAGCAGCAGTCGTGTCTACCGGGCTTAGACACTAGGGCAAATGCTTGAAGACTTGCACTTATATATGCTTTTTCATTATCATCTGTAATTACCGTTGGTCTGATATACTCAATACGCCAAGGTATATTCCCAAAACACATGGGCTTAAGAAGGTATCTTAACCATTCAAGAGTAAGGGGAACCAAGTGGCGTGGAAATGTCGAATACAGGACGAGCCCAGGGGAGCCTGTTTCCCAAAGTACCATATCTTCAAAGTGATTTTTTTAGAAGAGTTTATACATCCAAAAATACATATATACCACGTTTGAGAAAAGTTGCGTAACAATATACTCTTGTACATGGCATAGGCAAAAAAGATAAATATGTACATGGAAATGGGCCAACAAAATTGTTGGGCCTATATTTTCTTGCGCTACATGAAAATCATAATATTTTTATTGAAATTTTACAGATCCGTCACGAATATGTATAAGTTTTCACATGACATTTTCTTTTTTTTTTAAACCTAGGTATCATTTTCGAAGTTTCTGAAAAAAGGGCTCCAAGTAGTATGTCCTCCAAAAATTTGCACTCAAGTGAGACGATAAGCTTCATCTGACGAAGCAAGCTTAACATCTGTATGACGACTCTCGTCATCCTAATGGTCCATTACCCGCCAACCAACTATCATCATTAGTTCAACATCCGTCTGACCAAAATCAATATCTGACAACTTGTCGCTCGATAATGTCGGCGTTCTGGAAACGGGGGTCCCCAGATTTACCTGCTTGCGGCCTGCGGCGTGGCTCAAGCAGTGACCCAGTACGACCCGTCTTCATCAACCCAAGTTCAAGACCCTCGCGAGGGGCCAAGCCTCGCGGGGCGGACGACGTAAGGCTTCCTCGGGGGCGGCCTCACCAGGCAGGCTCGCAAGGAGGCGGAGAGATCAAGGCAAGGAGTACCTCGCGAGGTGCTCGTGATGCAAGCCATGACGATCAAGACTAGGCGGACGCCAGGCGGGCGCCAGCCTGCGCAGTGTCCTTGTTTCCTTTTTGGTACAAAGGGGGCAAACACAGGCGTGAAGTACCGAGGCATCAGGCAAATGTTTTCATATTGGTGCAATGAGACCAAGACCAGCAGGACGGCAAGAGGAGATCACCGTGGAGCCCAAGACGGCGTCATCACCAGTGCCTCTGGCAGTCGAAGACCACTTTTAGTCATGATAGCTTGTACTAGTTGTCGCCCTTCAAAATGGCCATTGTTGGCTCCCTCCCCGCTCAATATTTGGGAAGAGGACCAGGGCCTCTATATATAGAGCTAGCCACCACAGTAGGAGGGGATCGAATCCATTCCAAGTAGAACACCGCACTAGCTCAAGAACACCCCTTGCGAGGCTGTTCTTCCTCTGTACTGTTCATCATCAGCCCCAGAGGCAATTCATCACACCACACACTAGATTAGGGTGTTACACCACAACGGTGGCCCGAACCAGTATAAACCTTGTGTCCCTTGTGTTGTTTATCGTGTAGCTTAGATTCGCGGCGAGGTTTTGGGGCGTGGATTGGTAGGGAGAAGATCTTTGTGCGCACCCCAGAGTTCGAACCTTAAGGGTTTCGCTGGAACCCGCTATCCGACATTTGGCACGCCACGTAGGGGTGTGCCGGAATCTTCTTTCCGCTGTTTTGCGTTCCATCGCTTCATCGCATCTATGGCAGACGCTCGCCGAGCTGGCGCCGAGCGTCGGGCTGCTCTCGCCGCCTGTGTTGCCCAGACGGCCCCCGTCGGTGGGCCTCCTCGTCGTTCTCCGTCGCCTGCCGCCAACGCCGCCACCGCCCCGGAGGGGAACGAGCAGCAAGCGTCGTCGCTGCATCCCTTGGTGCTGCGGGAAGGCCGCACCGCCACTCCGTCGCTGAGTCCGGCCGGTTCGTCGTCTCACGCTCGTCGCGCTCCCACGGATGCGCAGGCTGCGTTGCTCCTGGCACGTGAGCTCCTGCACTACCCCCTCCCCCCCCCCGCCGTCGACGACCTCTACGAGGAGTGGCTTGCTTGCATCACCGAGCTCGTCAGCGCCGCAGGAGGCTCTCCTGCGTCGTCCCTCTCGCTGCCTCGCCCTCCGTCCTGCATGGGTGATGCGGCTCAGGGGGCGCCCGCCACCTCCTCCCAAGAAGGCGCCTGGCTCCAAGCGCGTGGCCTGGGACGAGACCCACGCGTCCAAAGACTGCACGACAAGAAAGGAGCTGTCAAGAAATCCCTCAGCCTCAAGAAGGCGCTCGTGTGCTCCCTGCTCCAGCACGGCAAGACCGCATCCCTGCACCAGCACGCCAAGACCCCGTGCTGCCCCTGGCGGCGGCACATGGGGACCATCAGGAGCAGGCCCCGCGTCCGCAAAAGGCTCCGGTGGCCACGGCAGGTTGCCGCCTTCACCATCGAGCTACGCAGCGTCGCCTGGCCGGGCAAGTTCAAGCCGGATCTGCCTCCTCGCTACGACGACACGGCCGACCCCGCGGAGTTCTTGCAGCTCTACGAGCTGGGTATCGAGGCGGCCAACGGAGACGAAAAGGTCATGGCGAATTGGTTTCCCACGGCGCTCAAGGATGGTGCCCGCACCTAGCTCCTGAATCTGCCTCCCGGCTCAATCTCCTCCTGGGCCGAGATGCGCAGCCGTTTCACCGCCAACTTCCAAGGCACTCACAACCATCCTCCGGTCATGGGTGACCTGCGCCGCATTAAGCAACAGCTAGGAGAGACCCTGCAGAAGTACATCCAGCGCTTCAACAGCGCTCGCCTCAAGATTCCCAAGGTGACTGAGGAGGCCATCATCTCAGCATTCTCCGATGGCGTCCGTGATGTCAGGGTGAAGGAGGAGCTGGCCATCTACGAGGATCTGTGCACATCTCTGGAGCTGTTCAACCTGGCGATCAAGTGTGCAAGAGCTGAGGAGGGGCGCCTCTCCCTTCTCGAGCTTCCAGCTGCTGATCCAGAAAAGAAGAAAGCCAAGGCCAAGGGCGTGAAGCACAAAGGAGCAGTTGTGCTCGCATCAGAACCAGACACGAAGCACGGTAGGGACCAGCCAGAGTCGTCCAAGGGTAGCCGATTCTGCGCCTACCACAACCTCTACACCCACAACACCAACGAATGCCAGGAGCTCAGAGCCGTTCCAGAAGGACGCGTCGGTCGATGCCCCGAGCGCAATGACCGGGGCTACGCCGAGTAGGAAGAGGTGCAGGACGATGGGACGACCAAGGCCTTTGCCAGGAGTGGCGTGACCGCCCTCGCGAGGATCGCTGGCAGGAGCAGCCTCGCGAGGAGGCTTGGAGGGATCAGCCTCGCGAGGATCGTCCGCAGGGCAACACAGGCCTTCCTCCTATGCCACCACCGCCAAGAAGGAATGACGACCACCACCAGGACGAGGGGGCTGGGAACTTCTAGGAGCCGCGTGCTATCGCTTGCATCTTGGGCGGAGCCCAGGCCCCGGCCTCTCAACGCATCTTCAAGCAGTTTGCTCGCGAGGTGAATGCAGTCCTCCCCAAGCTCGAGGCCACGCGCCCTCTCAGGTGGTCCACGTGCGCCATCGCGTTCAGCTCCACGGATCAGCTCAAGTGCGCGGCCACAGCTAGCATCCTTCAAATGCTTTGTTCCCCAGTCATCAGCAACGTGCAAGTTACCAGGACCCTCATCGATGGCGGCGCGAGACTCAACATTCTGTCCGTTGAGACGTTCAACAACCTTCAAGTGCCATACGACCAGCTTCAGCCAACCAAGCCTTTCTCAGGAGTTACTGATGGCTCCACCACTCTGATATGGCAGGTTCGCCTCCCAGTCACTTTCGGACAACGCAAGAACTACCGTACCGAGCTCATCGACTTCGACGTTGCCCACATTCTCCTGCCATACAATGCCATCCTCGGGTATCTAGCCTTGGCCAAGTTCATGGCGGTAACTCACCATGGTTACAACGTCCTCAAGATGCCAGGGAGCGGTGGAATCATCACAGTCCCCTGCAAAGAGAAGGATGTGGTGTGCTCCCTCAAGCACGCCTTCCAAGCTGCGTCAATCGAGGACCCAGACAGCAGGAGCGAGAACCCTCCCGAAGCAGTTCCCAAGAAGAAGAAGACATCACCCAGCTCAAGGCCTCAGGAGGTCGGCATCTCCGGAGGCGTCGCGTCAGGATCCGCGCTCGTGCAAGGGGCGCCTCCCTCCATCGCATAGGAAGGCGCGCCCAGCGCCCTCCTCGGGCAAGGCTCGGGTGCTCTCTTCTGGAGGGCCTCAGACTTTGCCAAGATCACGAGGGAGGCGCTCAGGCACCACTTGGGGGCGTGCTTCGCGACACGTTTCCCTCAGGAAGGCATGGGGCAAGGAAGGCCCAACCCTCAGGAGCTCATCACCAAGACCACTCAGGAGCTGCAGGAATCAAGAGTCATACGCGGCGATCGCCGCCTACCTGGCGTAGCTCCCCATCCAGGCGAGGATGGTGGGCTGCGCGTCTGCATCTACTACCCAGGGCTCAGCCGAGTCGCGTCTCAGGAGCGCTTCTGGCATTCGCGTGTGGGATGCTACGATGGTCCGCCGCATAGCTGAGGGAAATATGCCCTAGAGACAATAATAAAGTTATTATTTATTTCCTTATTTCATGATAAATGTTTATTATTCATGCTAGAATTGTATTAACCGGAAACTTGATACATGTGTGAAGACATAGACAAACATAGTGTCACTAGTATGCCTCTACTTGACTAGCTCGTGAATCAAAGATGGTTAAGTTTCCTAGCCATGGAAATGAGTTGTCATTTGATTAACAGGGTCACATCATTAGGAGAACGATGTGATTGACTTGACCCATTCCATTAGCCTAGCACTTGATCATTTAGTATGTTGCTATTGCTTTCTTCATGACTTATACATGTTCCTATGACTATGAGATTATGCAACTCCCGTTTACCGCAGGAACACTTTGTGTGCTACCAAACGTCACAACGAATCGGGTGATTATAAAGGAGCTCTACAGTGTCTCCAAAGGTACATGTTGGGTTGGCGTATTTCGAGATTAGTATTTGTCACTCCGATTATCGGAGAGGTATCTCTGGGCCCTCTCGGTAATGCACATCACTATAAGTCTTGCAAGCAATGTGACTAATGAGTTAGTTGCGGGATGATGCATTACATAACGAGTAAAGAGACTTGCCGGTAACGAGATTGAACTAGGTATTGGGATACCGACGATCGAATCTCGGGCAAGTAACATACCGATGACAAAGGGAATAACGTATGTTGTTATGCGGTTTGACCGATAAAGATCTTCGTAGAATATGTGGGAGCCAATATGAGCATCCAGGTTCCGCTATTGGTTATTGACCGAGAATAGTTCTAGGTCATGTCTACATTGTTCTCGAACCCGTAGGGTCCGCACGCTTAAAATTTCGATGACAGTTATATTATGAGTTTATGAGTTTTGATGTACCGAAGGAGTTCGGAGTCCCGGATGAGATCGGGGACATGACGAGGAGTCTCGAAATGGTTGAGATGTAAAGATCGATATATTGGATGACTATATTCGGAGTTCGGAAAGGTTCAGAGTGATTCGGGTATTTTTCAGAGTATCGGAGAGTTACGGGAATTCGCCGGGGAGTATATGGGCCTTATTGGGCCATACGGGAATAGAGGAAAGAGGCCGAAAGGAAGGAGGCGCGCAGCCCCCCTCTGGTCCGAATTGGACAAGGGGTGCGGCCCCCTTTTCCTTCCTCCTCTCCCCCTCTTTCCCCCTTTCTCCTACTCCAACAAGGAAGGAGGGAGTCCTACTCCCGGTGGGAGTAGGACTCCCCTTGGCGCGCCCCTCCTAGGCCGGCCGCCCCCTTCCCCCTTGCTCCTTTATATACGGGGGTAGGGGGGCACCTCTAGGCACAACAACAATTGATACATTGGATGTCTTATCCGTGTGCGGTGCCCCCTCCACCATAATCCACCTCGATAATATCGTAGCGGTGCTTAGGCGAATCCCTGCGTCGGTAGTACATCAAGATCGTCACCACGCCGTTGTGCTGACGGAACTCTCCCTCGACACTCGGCTGGATCGGAGTTCGAGGGACGTCATCGAGCTGAACGTGTGCTAGAACTCGGAGGTGCCGTAGTTTTGGTGCTTGATCGGTTGGGCCGTGAAGACGTACGACTACATCAACCGCGTTGTTCTAACGCTTCGGTTTTTGGTCTACGAGGGTACGTGGACACACTCTCCCCTCTCATTGCTATGCATCACCATGATCTTGCGTGTGCGTAGGGAAATTTTGAAATTACTACGTTCCCCAACAGTGGCATCCGAGCCAGGTTTTATGCGTTGATGTTATATGCACGAGTAGAACACAAGTGAGTTGTGGGTGATACAAGTCATACCGCTTACCAAATGTCATACTTTGGTTCGGGCGGTATTGTTGGATGAAGCGGCCGGACCGACATACGCGTCACGCTTACGCGAGACTGGTTCTACTGACGTGCTTTGCGCACAGGTGGCTGGCGGGTGTCTGTTTCTCCAACTTTAGTTGAACCGAGTGTGGCTACGCCCGGTCCTTGCGAAGGTTAAAACAACACTAACTTGACGAACTATCATTGTGGTTTTGATGCGTAGGTAAGAACGGTTCTTGCTGAGCCCGTAGCAGCCACGTAAAATTTGCAACAACAAAGTAGAGGACGTCTAACTTGTTTTTGCAGTAAATGTTGTGATGTGATATGGTCAAGACGTGATGCTATATTTTATTGTATGAGATGATCATGTTTTGTAACCGGTTACCGCAATCGGCAGGAGCCATATGGTTGTCACTTTATTGTATGAAATGCAAGCGCTCTGTAATTGCTTTACTTTATCACTAAGCGGCAGCGATAGTCGAGAAGCAATAGATGGCGAACGACAACGATGCTACGATGGAGATCAAGGTGTCGCGCCGGTGACGATGGTGATCACGACGGTGCTTGGAGATGGAGATCACAAGCACAAGATGATGATGGCCATATCATATCACTTATATTGATTGCATGTGATGTTTATCTTTTATGCATCTTATCTTGCTTTGATTGACGGTAGCATTTTAAGATGATCTCTCACTAAAATTATCAAGAAGTGTTCTCCCGAGTATGCACCGCTATGAAAGTTCTTCGTGCTAAGACACCACGTGATGATCGGGTGTGATAGGCTCTACGTTCAAATACAACGGTGCAAAACAGTTGCACACGCGGAATACTCAGGTTAAACTTGACGAGCCTAGCATATAACAAATATGGCCTCGCAACACGGAGACCGAAAGGTCGAGCGTGAATCATATAGTAGATATGATCAACATAATGATGTTCACCATTGAAACTACTCCATCTCACATGATGATCGGACATGGTTTAGTTGATTTGGATCACGTGATCACTTAGATGACTAGAGAGATGTCTGTCTAAGTGGGAGTTCTTAAGTAATATGATTAATTGAACTTAAATTTATCATGAACTTAGTCCTAGTAGTATTTTGCAAATTATGTTGTAGATCAATAGCTCGCGTTGTTGCTTTCATATGTTTATTTTGATATGTTCCTAGAGAAAACTGTGTTGAAAGATGTTAGTAGCAATGATGCGGATTGGATCCGTGATCTGAGGTTTATCCTCATTGCTGCATAGAAGAATTATGTCCTTAATGCACCTCTAGGTGATGACCCATTGCAGGAGCGTCACGAGGCGTTATGAACGCTTGGCTAGCTCAATATGATGACTACTTGATAGTTTAGTGCACCATGCTTAACGGCTTAGAATCGGGACTTCAAAGACGTTTTGAACGTCATGGACCATATGAGATGATCCAGAAATTGAAGTTAATATTTCAAGCAAATACCCGAGTTGAGAGATATGAAGTCTCCAACAAGTTCTATAGCTAAAAGATGGAGGAGAATCGCTCAACTAGTGAGCATGTGCTTAGATTGTCTGGGTACTACAATCGCTTGAATCAAGTGGGAGTTAATCTTCCAGATAAAATAGTGATTGACAAAATTCTCTAGTCACCATCACCAAGTTAGTAGAACTTCGTGATGAACTATAATATGCAAGGGATGACGAAAGTGATTCCCAAGCTCTTCGTGATGTTGAAATCGACGAAGGTAGAAATCAAGAAAGAGCATCAAGTGTTGATGATTGACAAGACCACTAGTTTCAAGAAAAGGGCAAAGGGAAAGAAAGGGAAACTTCAAGTAGAATGGCAAACAAGTTGTCACTCCCGTGAAGAAGCCCAAAGCTGGACCTAAGCCTAAAACTGAGTGCTTCTACTGCAAAGGAAATGGTCACTGGAAGTGGAACTACTCCAAATATTTGGTGGATAAGAAGGATGGCAAAGTGAACAAAGGTATATTTGATATACAGGTTATTGATGTGTGCCTTACTAGTGTTTATAGTAGCCCCCAAGTATTTGATACTTGTTCGGTTGCTAACATTAGTAACTCGAAACAGGAGTTACAGAATAAACAGCGACTAGTTGAGGGTGAAGTGACGATGTGTGTTGGAAGTGGTCCCAAGATTGATATGATCAGCATCACACACTCCCTATACTTTCGGAATTAGTGTTGAACCTAAAATAAATGTTATTTGGTGCTTGCGTTGAGCATAAATATGATTGGATCATGTTTATTGCAATACGATTATTCATTTAAGTCAAAGAATAATTGTTGTTCTATTTACATGAATAAAACCGTCTATGGCCATACACTCAATATAAATGGTTTATTGAATCTCGATCGTAGAGATACACATATTGAAGCCAAAAGATGTCAAGTTAATAATGATAGTGCAACTTATTTATGGCACTGCCATTTAGGTCATATTGGTGTAAAGCGCATGAAGAAACTCCATAAAGATGGATTTTCAGAATCACTTGGTTATGAATCATTTGATGCTTGCAAACCGTGCCTTTTGGGCAAGATGACTAAAACTCCATTCTTCAGAACAATGGAACGAGCAACAAACTTGTTGGAAATAATACATACTGATGTATGCAGACCAATGAGTATTAGGGCTCGTGGCGGGTATCGTTATTTTCTGACCTTCACAAATGATTTGAGCAGATATGGGTATATCTACTTGATGAAACATAAGTCTGAAATAGTTGAAAGGCTCAAAGAATTTCAGAGTGAAGTGGAAAATCATCGTAAATAAAGTTTCTGCGATCTGATCGTGGAGATGAATATTTGAGTTACGAGTTTGGTCTTCAACTAAAACAATGTGGAATAGTTTCACAAACTCACGCCACCTGGAACACCACAACGTTATGGTGTGTCTGAACGTTGTAACCGCACTTTATTTGATATGGTGCGATCAATGATGTCTCTTACCAATTTACCAATATCGTTTTGGGGTTATGCATTAGAGACAGCTACATTCACGTTAAATAGGGCACCATCTAAATCCGTTGAGATGACAACCGTATGAACTATGGTTTAGCAATAAACCTAAGCTGTCGTTTCTTAAAGTTTGGGGCTGCGATGCTTATGTGAAAAAGTTTCATCCTGCTAAGCTCAAACCCAAATCGGAGAAGTGCGTCTTCATAGAATACCCAAAGGAAATTGTTGGGTACACCTTCTATCACAGATCCGAAGGCAAGATATTCGTTGCTAAAAATGGATCCTTTCTAGAGAAGGAGTTTCTCTCGAAAGAAGTGAGTGGGAGGAAAGTAGAACTTGATGAGATAACTGTACCTTCTCCCGAATTGGAAAATAGTTCATCATTGAAATCAGTTCCAGTGATTCCTACACCAATTAGTGAGGAAGCTAATGATCATGATCAAGAAACTTCAGACCAAGTTACTACAGAACCTCGTAGGTCTTCCAGAGTATGGTCCGCACCAGAGTGGTACGGTAATCCTGTTCGGAAGTCATGTTACTAGACCATGATGAACCTACGAACTATGAGGAAGCGATGATGAGCCCAGATTCAAAATGGCTTGAGGCCATGAAATCTGAGATGGGATCCATGTATGAGAACAAAGTGTGGACTTTGGTGGAGTTGCTCGATGATCGGCAAGCCATATTGTATAAATGGATCTTCAAGAGGAAGATGATGTTTGATAGTAGTGTCACTATCTATAAAGCTCGACTTTTCACAAAAGGTTTTCGACAAGTTCAAGGTGTTGACTACAATGATATTTTCTCAATCAGTAGCGATGCTTAAGTCTGTCCGAATCATGTTAGCAATTGCCACATTTTATGAAATCTGGCAAATGGATGTCAAAACTGCATTCCTTAATGGTTTTCTTAAAGAAGAGTTGTATATGATGCAACCAGAAGGTTTTGTCAATCCTAAAGGTGCTAACAAAATGTGCAAGCACCAGCGATCCATCTATGGACTGGTGCAATCATCTCAGTGTTGGAATATACGCTTTGATAAGTTGATCAAAGCATATAGTTTTATACAGACTTGCGGTGAAGCCTGTATTTACAATAAAGTGAGTGGGAGCACTACGCCTTTCTGATAAATATATGTGAGTAACATATTGTTGATCAGAAATGATATAGAATTTTTCTGGAAAGCATAAAGGAGTATTTGAAAGGAGTTCTTTAAAAGAAAGACCTCAGTAAAGCTACTTACATATTGAGCATCAAAATCTATTGAGATAGATTAAGACGCTTGATAAGTTTTCCAATAAGTACATACCTTGTCAAGATTTTGAAATAGTTCAAAATGGAACAGTCAAAGAAAGAGTTCTTGCCTGTGTTGCAAAGGTGTGAAATTGAGTAAAGACTCAAATCCTGACCACGGCAGGAAATAGAAAAGAGAATGAAAGTCATTCCCTATGCCTCAGTCATAGGTTCTATAAAGTATGCTATGCTATGTACCCGACCTATTGTATACCTTGCTCTGAATTTGGCAAGGGAGTACAATAGTGATCTAGGAGTAGATCACTGGACATTGGTCAAGAATATCCTTAGTGAGGACTAAGGAAATATTTCTCGATTATGGAGGTGATAAAAGAGCCCGTCGTAAAAAGCTACCTCGGTGCAAGTTTTCACACCGATCCAGATGACTCTAAGTCTCAATCTGGATACATATTGAAAGTGGGAGCAATTAGCTGGAGTAGCTCCGTGCAGAGCATTGTAGACATAGAATATTTGCAAAATACATACGGCTCTGAATGTGACAGACCCATTGAATAAGCTTCTCTCACAAGCAAAACATGATCACACCTTAGTACTCTTTGGGTATTAATCACATAGCGATGTGAACTAGATTATTGACTCTAGTAAACCCTTTGGGTGTTGGTCACATGATGATGTGAACTATGAGTGTTAATCATATACAGATATGAATATTGGTGTTAAATCACATGGCGATGTGAACTAGATTATTGACTCTAGTGCAAGTGGGAGACTGAAGGAAATATGCCCTAGAGGCAATAATAAAGTTATTATTTATTTCCTTATTTCATGATAAATATTTATTATTCATGCCTCTACTTGACTAGCTCGTGAATCAAAGATGGTTATGTTTCCTAGCCATGGACATGAGTTGTCATTTGATTAACGGGGTCACATCATTAGGAGAATGATGTGATTGACTTGACCCATTCCGTTAGCCTAGCACTTGATCGTTTAGTATGTTGCTATTGCTTTCTTCATGACTTATACATGTTCCTATGACTATGAGATTATGCAACTCCGCTTATCGGAGGAACACTTTGTGTGCTACCAAACGTCACAACGTGAATCGGGTGATTATAAAGGAGCTCTCACAGTGTCTCCAAAGGTACATGTTGGGTTGGCGATTTCGAGATTAGGATTTTTCACTCCGATTATCGGAGAGGTATCTTTGGGCCCTCTCGGTAATGCACATCACTATAAGCCTTGCAAGCAATGTGACTAATAAGTTAGTTATGGATGATGCATTACATAACGAGTAAAGAGACTTGCCGGTAACGAGATTGAACTAGGTATTGGGATACCGACGATCGAATCTCGGGCAAGCAACATACCGATGACAAAGGGAACAACGTATGTTGTTATGCGGTTTGACCGATAAAGATCTTCATAGAATATGTGGGAGCCAATATGAGCATCCAGGTTACACTATTGGTCATTGATCGAGAATAGTTCTAGGTCATGTCTACATTGTTCTCGAACCCGTAGGGTTCGCACGCTTAAAGTTTCGATGACAGTTATATTATGAGTTTATGAGTTTTGATGTACCTAAGGAGTTCGGAGTCTCGGATGAGATCGGGGACATGACGAGGAGTCTCGAAATGGTCGAGACGTAAAGATCGATATATTGGACGACTATATTCGGAGTTCGGAAAGGCTCCGAGTGATTCGGGTATTTTTTGGAGTACCGGAGAGTTACGGGAATTCGACGGGGAGTATATGGGCCTTATTGGGCCATACGGGAACAGAGGAAAGAGGCCGAAAGGAAGGAGGCGCGCAGCCCCCCTCTGGTCCAAATTGGACAAGGGGTGCGGCCCCCTTTTCCTTCCTCCTCTCCCCCTCTTTCCCCCTTTCTCCTACTCCAACAAGGAAGGAGGGAGTCCTACTCCCGGTGGGAGTAGGACTCCCCTTGGCGCGCCCCTCCTAGGCCGGCCGCCCCCTCACCCCTTGCTCCTTTATATACGGGGGCAGGGGGGCACCTCTAGGCACAACAACAATTGATCCCTTGGATCTCTTAGCCGTGTGCGGTGCCCCCCTCCACCATAATCCACCTCGATAATATCGTAGCGGTGCTTAGGCGAAGCCCTGCGTCGGTAGTACATCAAGATCGTCACCACGCCATCGTGCTGACGGAACTCTCCCTCGACACTCGGCTGGACCGGAGTTCGAGGGACGTCATCGAGCTGAATGTGTGCTAGAACTCGGAGGTGCCGTAGTTTCGGTGCTTGATCGGTCGGGCCGTGAAGACATACGACTACATCAACCGCGTTGTTCTAACGCTTCGGTTTTCGGTCTACGAGGGTACGTGGGCACACTCTCCCCTCTCGTTGCTATGCATCACCATGATCTTGCGTGTGCGTAGGGAAATTTTGAAATTACTATGTTCCCCAACAATAGCTACGTTCGCATGCCTTTCGGTCTACCGAACGCGGCTGCCACTCACCAGCATCTTCTGCGGAGCATTCTGGCAGCTCCGGAGGCCAGGCACCACGCAGTCCTAGCAAAGATGGAGATGGTCCTGGAGGAACCGCCCGGACCCCCAGAGCCTCCCGAGGCTCAGGGCTCCGGTGGCCCGTGAGGATCGGCCTCTTCACCGCGCATCGTCAGCTACTCCGGCACCCGCTCTACAATGGTACCAGGTGACATCTTTCGAGTTCATTTCAGCTGGGAGCGCCCTCAGGGCTGCATTATTCCCAGGTCGCGTGGGTCAATCCCTGCGGCATGTATCCCTTTCGCTTCTGTCTTTAGTTTACCTTGTTGGGGGCGCCCCTCGGGCTGCATCATCCCCAAGCCGCTCGGGCCTGGCCCAGTGGCATGTATCCTTCCTGCATCTATCCAAGCTGATTTGCCTTTCATGCTTAACCTGCCTATGATTATCATCTCCTGCCTACCACGGGCCCCTTTTTCTTCCTCATGCAAATCGCTTACACGTTAAAAGGGGGGTGCCTGAGCCTCGCGACTCAGGAGCTCTTACTGGCTCTCCGCCCTCACCCCCTGGCCTTGTCCACGGCATCGCGACCTCGCATACCAGCGGCGGCTAAGCTCACTCGAGGGCCGGGACCTGAGGACGTAGAGCATTGGTATCTAACTATCCTGCAGGAATACTCAGCCGCCCAAGGCTCAAGATCAGGCGCAACCCGCCTTAAGGTAGGGCCTTGTGAGTCCCGCGCTGGCTCACGAGTGCCCAGATACACCTCGTCTAGCCCTACCGTGCCAGCCACGTGTTAGGGCGGGGCTGTACACGCCCTGGGGGCTCCTCCCAGAGCCCCCCCCCCCACGTACCAGTGGAAGCACCATGCTCTGCGATGGCTGACGACACTGCCGAGGAGCGTGTCGGAGTAAATGACCACGGGTAGCCTAACCGGCTCCCTTTGACCCTCAGAAAAAACAATGGGCCGATCGGGCCATGAAGCACCTAAGACAGGGGGCCGCCTTCTTCCGGCCGGCTATCATGTAGGCTGGCTGGCGAAAGGCGGCCCGGCCATAAACAACCTTTGGAGGACGCCACGATAGGGCCGACTCCAAGAAGCCGGCCCATGAATGACCGACTCCAAGAAGTCGGCCCATGAAGGACCGACTCCAAGAAGCCGGCCCATGAAGGACCGCCTCCAAGAAGCGGGCGGCCGTAGGCCGCACCCTAAAGTCCACCCCCCATAACGGTGACGGGACGGGGCGTGGCTACAGCGGACCCTGCCACCCCCGAATCCCGGAACATGTATGGCTACAGTACGCCGTACGGGGCGGCCATCTCCCATCCGGCGAGGCACTGTTGCCATGCGGATCATGACGCCATCCACGACGGGTTGCAAGTACGGCCCGCAGGCGGTGGGCCCCTTCGGTTAGAGAGACATCCGAAGGTGGCCCGACCTCACCCAGCCGTCCTAAGGCCGGGCCGGCTTCCTATAGCCGGCTTGCTCCCCCCTCGGGGCGCGCGCACCATTAAGCAGACGAGACGAGGTAAGGCTACAGTGGGAGCCCGCAAGGAAGCGGCACTATAGCCATGCTTACCTCGACAAAGCCCTCGTCATCAGAGGCGAGGCAACAGTAACCAGCCCCCGACAAAATCCTCCAAGCGGTGGGGGCGGCCTATCGACCAAAGGGCCGGCGGCCGGCGGGACCCACCAGTCGGCGGGCCCCAGATGCCGACGGAGAAGCCGGCGGTCATAGACGCTGATGGTCTGGGCCCGCGCCCAGCCGGATTACCATTGTACCCCCGGAGGGAGCCTATATAAGCCCCCCTGGACACACATGCAAAGGGTTGATCTCAGAGAGTTTTAGACACTACCATAGGGAGAAAAGAGAGCTAGCCTTGCCCTTCTTCCTCCTCCCACCGAACAGCTCAAGGAGCCTCTTGTAGCTTCTTATCGATCTAGTGATCATGCGGAGACCGCGCAAAGCAGGAGTAGGGGTATTATCTCCATGGAGGGCCCCCAACCTGGGTAAGATCCGCCGGCGTGCATGTCTTCGCCTTATCCCATTTCCAGGCACCGGCGATGTCTTACTGGCTTCCACAATGATAAGCCATCCGTTGTCATATGTCGCACCTACCACCTGACATTTGGCGCCCACCATGGGGTCAGGTGCACCGTCGCCCGTAGACCTGCTCGACGGAACTCTTCCTCTCCCAAATGAGCGTAGCCAGCCAGCACGCCCGATGGCACTTGCTAACGCTACCGCAAAGCATCGACGATGCCTGTGCAGCAAGCTACCTCGCCGATCTTCTTGGCGAGACTCGCATCTCCGACGAGCCCGCATCCGACGCGGGCACAGGCTGCCCCGAGAGCCACCACGTCAGCCTCCTCGACCAACTCCACGTCTCCGGCGAGCCTACCGCGGACTTGGAGTCGGTCGGCTCCACCGACCTGATGCTTGTCGACTCCGACACGGCGTTGCTCAACGCCTTCCCCACCGACATGATCGTCTTGGACGATCCTCTCCCTTGAGCTGACAGTGGCAGCAGCACCGTCACTGAAGTGCTAGTCGTCAGCCACGGCGTCGCCTCCGACGAGAACGCCCGCGACGCCCTGCAGGCCGTGTTGCACGATCTGTCCGTCCCCATCCCGGCGGATGCTGACGCTGAGACGCTGGAGGCACGCTGCCTTGCCCTCATCCCAGAGGGCTAGAAGATAGCCACCATGAGACGCCTCACGGAAGCCCACCAGCGCGCAGTCGACCGCGCCGCCTTCGGCACGCCGCCTCCAGAAGGGCCAAGCCGAGTCGTCGTCATTAATTAACGCGACGCGGCCATCGCCAGCATGCTGGGAGCGGACCGCCCGATCTACGCCACGCCCCTCGAGAATCTACGCGCCGCCCAGTCGATCATTGACGAGCTAAACGGACTGGGGGCGGACGAGCTCCCCTACATGACCATACGCATCCAGTAGCTGATCGACGCGGCCGCAGCGCGGCACAAAGCCGGCGTCCGAGCTGGAAGCCCCCCTCGCCAAGAGCATGGCGCGACGTCGCATACGCCGACTGCGGATGGCGCCCGTACAAGACAAGAGAAGGAGTCGGCTGCCAACCGCAGCCGGACACGAATCACCATCGGGCGCGACACAGAAGGCCGTCCCCGAGGTGTGGAGCGACAAGGCGACCCGCCTCCTCCTCCGCCTCACGGGGAAAGATATCCCACCCCGCCGCCTGTCGTGCATCCGACTCTCAGCGGCCGACTTGGTCACCGCGAAGGAGTCGGCAAAAACGATGCCCGCCATCGGATCAACCACCTCGCGCGATCCCTGGCCCTGGAAGAAGAAGATGATGTCGGCCCGCCTTGTTTCGGCCCCCGCATCCGCGACGAGCCCTTTCCCAAAGGGTTCTCGCTCCCAAGAGACACGCCCAAGTACAACGGCTCCGTGAAGCCAGAGGACTGGTTGATCGACTACTCCACCGCGGTTCGCATAGCAAACGGCAACCGACGCGTTGCCGTGAAATATGTCCCCCTGATGCTCCAAGGCACGACACATACCTGGCTCAACAGCCTCAAGCCTTACAGCATCAACAGCTGGCTGGACTTCACCGAAGCCTTCATACGCAACTTCACCAGCACCTACAAATGGGCTCCCAAGCCCCGACAGCTCTCCTTGTGCATACAAGGGCCCAACGAGTCAACCCGCGACTACCTCACGCGTTGGTCTGAAGCCAGAACTCCTCAGAAGGGGTGCACGAGGTTCAGGCCATAGAGTACTTCACCGCCGGGTGCCGCGAGGGCACTCTCCTCAAGCACCGACTCCTCTGCGATGAGCCGGCAACCCTTGATGAGCTGATCATCGCGGAAAAGTATGCCATGGACGACTCCTCAATGAAGACTCAGCTCTGGGTAGACGCCTCCAAAAAAGTGCTGGCGCCGGCTCCCAAGACGCCGGGTGGAGAGTCAAGCCGGCGCCCGTATCAAAACGACCACAAGCACAAGGCCCCAATGCCGCCTTCCACTAGTCGGCAGGTGGCTACGGTCGAGGAAGAGCAGCCTGAAGGACGGCCGGCTCCCAAGAAACAGAAGGGTGGCAGGCCGACATGGCAGCTGGCTTTCTCCTATGAGCAAACTCTCGACGCCCCCTGCAAGTTCCACAGCGGCGCGAAGTCGTCCAACCACACAACCCGGAAGTGCCATTGGCTCACCCGAATTCCCAAGGGCGAGGGGCTGTTGCCGCCTCCGCCTGCAGGCCAGCCGCCTCCTGCCCCACAGCAGTCGGCCGCTCGGCCTACAGTCGGAGCTATCCAAGACGAATTCCCCGACGAGAAAGCCGCATACGTCGTGTTCACCAGCCAGACAGAGGATCGGCGCAGCCGGGCGCCGACAAAGAAGAAGAAGTCAACGCTGTCGCCTCCAAAAACTCCCCGAGTTTATGCAATCGTCGAGAAGCCCATCACCGGAGCCGGACGACCACACGAGAGGTGATGCCGCCTCCTCGCTCCTATGCCCTTGTTTTGATGCCACCGGTGACGGAGAGGCGCTGCCCATTTCTCCCGCGTCCGATAGACGGCGGAGCAGTATCAACATACTGTACCGAGATACATTGGAGAAGGTCAACATCAAGCCGAAGCAACTCATGCCAAGCTGGACAGTGCTCCACGGCATCGTACCCGGCCTGTCCTGCTCACCAATCGGCAAGATCAAGATGGATGTCCTCTTTGGGGACAAGGATCATTTCCGCCGAGAGGCAATATGGTTCGAGGTAGTGGATTTGGAGAGCCCGTACCACACATTGCTTGGCCGACCAGCGTTGGCCAAGTTTATGGTTGTGCCCCACTACGCCTACCTTAAGATGAAGATGCCGAGTTCCAAGGGCATTATCACCATAGCCGGAGACTACAAGAAGTCTTCTGAGTGTGCAGCAGCCAGCAGTCGGCTGGCCGAGTCCCTCGTGATCGCCGAAGAGAAGAAGATGCTAAATCGAGTTGTGACCTTGGCTGGCAAGCAGCCGGCCCTGTCTCCTGCCCAAAGAATGTGAAGCTCAAGGTTCTTTCCAGCCGGCCAAGGAGACAAAGAAGATACCCCTGGACCCGGAGCACCCGGAGAGGCATGCTGTCATAGGCACAGGCCTTGACAGCAAATAGGAAGGCGAGCTCGTCAATTTCCTCCATGAGAATCGGGACGTCTTTGCATGGTCTCCCAAAGACATGCTAGGTGTTCCGGCAGATTTCGCCGAGAACAAGCTACACGTCCAATCTGACGCAAAGCCGGTCAGGCAACCCTTGCGCCGCCTGTCAGAAGAGAAGAGAAGAGTAGTCAGAGAAGAAATAGCCCGGCTTCTAGCAGCCGACTTCATTATGGAAGTGTTCTTTCCGGAATGGCTTGCCAATCCGGTCCTCGTGCTGAAGAAGAACAAGCAGTGGCGCATGTGCATCAACTACACCAGCCTCAACAAAGCCTGCCTAAAAGATTCGTTCGCCCTGCAAAGGATTGACCAAGTGATAGACTCCACAGCCGGATGCGAGCTGTTGAGTTTCTTGGATGCTTACTCAGGCTACCACCAGATAAAGTTGAACCCAGCTGATCGCTTGAAGACCGCCTTCATCACCCCATTCGGAGCTTTCTGTTACTTGACCATGACATTCGGCTTAAGAAATGCCGGTGCCACCTTTCAGCGTTGCATGCAGAAATGCCTCCTCAAGCAACTCGGCAGAAATGCCCACATCTATGTAGACGATGTCGTGGTGAAGAGGGAGAAACGCGGCACCCTGCTTGGAGACCTCAAGGAGACCTTTGAGAATTTGTGACGGTTTCAGATCAAGCTCAACCCGGAGAAGTGCGTGTTCGGGGTACCAACCGGCCAGCTTCTAGGCTTCCTGGTCTCCGAACGCGGCATCGAATGCAACCCAGTGAAGATCAAGGCCATAGAAAGAATGAAGGTCCCTACCAAGCTGCGAGATGTCCAAAAATTCACCGGATGCCTGACGTCTTTGAACCGCTTCATGAGCCGGCTCGGAGAGAAGGCTCTCCCCCTCTACCGACTCATGAAGAAGTCCACTCACTTTGAGTGGAATGACCAGACGGACCAAGCTTTCCACATGCTGAAAAAGATGCTGTCCACACCACCTGTCTTGGCGGCCCCAACTGAGAAGGAGCCCATGTTCCTCTACATCGCCGCCACCAGCCGGGTGGTCAGCACGGTCATAGTGGTCCAGCATCCAGAAGAAGGCCGAGCTCAGCTAGTCCAGAGGCCGGTATATTATTTGAGCGAAGTATTATCCACCTCAAAACAGAACTACCCGCACTATCAGAAAATGTGCTATGGTGTGTACTTCGCCTCCAAGAAACTCAAGCCCTACTTTCAAGAACATCCCATCACGGTCGTATGCACTGCCCCGCTTGCCGAGATCATAGGCAGCCGGGACGCATCCGGCCGAGTGGCGAAATGGGCCATCGCGTTGGCTCCTTACACAATCTACTATCAGCCCCGCACCGCCATCAAGTCCCAAGCACTGGATGACTTCCTCATTGACTGGGCTGAGACCCAGTACCTGCCATCAGCCCCCGACTCCACTCATTGGCGGATGCATTTTGACGGATCCAAGATGCACACCGGCTTGGGAGCCGGCATTGTCCTCACCTCTCCCAAGGGCGACAAACTAAGATACACATTGCAAATCCACTTTGCCGCCTCCAACAATGTGGCCGAGTACGAGGTGCTCATACACGGGCTCCGGCTAGCCAAGGAACTCGGCATACGTCGGATCCTATGTTATGGCGACTCGGACTTAGTGGTTCAGCAATCATTCGGTGACTGGGATGCTAAGGACGCAAACATGGCAAGCTACCGTTTCCTCGTCCAGCAACTCAGTGGATATTTCGAGGGGTGCGAGTTCCTTCACGTGCCACGGGCCGACAATGAGCAAGCAGATGCCTTGGAACAAATAGGCTCCACCCGACAAGCTATACCAACTGGCGTCGCCCTCCAACGCCTCCTCAAGCCATCTGTCAAGCCGTCTCCGGAATCCAGTTCCATCTTCGTGCCACCTGAACCCGACGCAGTCGGATCCGACTTCGGGGCCAGGCAGGCGGCCTGGGGACTTCGACAGCTGGCTTGGGGACTGCCATAGTCGAACCCGGCCCGGGGACTGCAGCAGCATAGCAGGCGGAGGCCGACTCCAACTCCTCACAACCCAGCCCGCCCACCCTGGTTGCAGTAGCCATTTTGGCAATCGAAGAAATCACAGCTCCATCATGGGCTCAACCCATCCTCCGTTTTCTGATAAACGGAGAGCTACCGACTGACGAGATCTTGGCAAGACAAATCCAACGCCGAGCCGGAGCTTACACAATAATGAATCAAGAGCTAGTTACGCGCAGTGCTACTGGAGTCTTCCAGCGCTGCATCGAGCAAGAGAAGGGCCTAGCAATCGTCAAAGACATCCACCAAGGGGAATGCGGCCACCATGCCGCCTCCAGGGCGCTCGTCACCAAGGCCTTCCGCCATGGATTCTTGTGGCCGACTGCTTTGGAGGATGCCAAGGAACTAGTCAAACACTGCAAAGGGTGCCAAGCCTTCGGGTCCAAGCAACACCTGCCGGCTTCTGCACTCAAGACCATCCCAATCACTTGGCCCTTTGCCGTCTGGGGGCTGGACATGGTCGGCCCATTCAAGACAGCGCACGGCGGCATGACACATCTGCTTGTCGCCGTGGACAAGTTTACCAAGTGGATTGAAGCAAAGCCGATCAAGAAACTGAATGGGCCGACTACCGTGACATTCATTGCAGACATTACAACCCGGTATGGCATACCACACAGCATCATCACCGACAATGGCACAAATTTTGCCAAGGGAGCATTGGCACGTTTCTGCGCGACACAGGGCATCCGACTGGACTTAGCGTTAGTTGCCCACCCGCAGTCAAACGGCCAAGTCGAGCGAGCAAACGGCCTCATCCTCTCCGGTATCAATCCCCGACTGGTCGTGCCATGCCACTGGAGCGTTCAGCTGGCTGCTGGCTGGACGAGATACTAGCCGTCCTCTGGAGTCTGCACACTACCCCAAACAAGTCAAATGGCTTCACCCCCTTCTTCCTTGTATATGGTGCTGAGGCTATCATCCCAACTGACATCGAGTTCGACTCACCTCGGGTCACCATGTACACGGAGGCGGAGGCTAAGGAAGCAAGAGAAGACAAGTCGACTTGTCGGAAGAAAGCCGGTTGTTAGCCCTCACCGGTCTGCCATCTACCAAAGAAGGACTACGCTGTTACCACAATCGAGGGTGAAGCCAAGAGCTTTTCAAGAGGGAGACCTTGTGCTTGGCCGACATAAAGGAACAGCCGCCAGCACAAGCTCGCCCCTTGGGAAGGCCCTTCACATCGATCGGGCTCGGGAAACGACTCCTATTACCTAATCGACGCTACAAGCGAAGGCACGCAGAGAGACGACTCGCAAGGAGTCGGAGCGCTGTGGAACGCCAATCTTCTTCAAGATTTTACAGCTTGAAATGCAAGATGTATCACGCTACCTTTTGTATTAAGTATGAGACAACGGGCCCCCAAGGAGTTCTCGGGGACTACCCTATTTTATCTATTTATGCCGGGTATCACACCCATAGTTAGCCCACTACATTTACCTTCTCCGTCTAGCACCGGGTTCGACTAGTCGGCCCGGGGACTTGCCGCCTTGAGTTATGTCCAAGTTCTACCTGCAGTCAGACAAGTAATGTGCCGGCACCCAAGCCCTCTCTTGCGAGAGTCACAGCTCAAGAATCAGCCGCCGACTAGCAAGAGCTAAAGGCGAAAGGATGCCCACATGAAAACGGCTAAGGACTAATGAAATCACGTAACACAAGCCGCTTCCCTCTCGCCAACCGGTTTGTCGAGCGCTCGGTTGGCCGCTTCCTTCCTACTACTGCTACAATCTAAGAAAGTTGAGTCCTTGCCTTCCCAGACGATGAATTCCTTACCCGCCATAGATCGCAGAGCAACCGTCCGCCGGAAGGCGGCAACCAAGGAAGGCGGCAAAGGAAAAAGCCGAGAGATAAAAAGCAAGTAGGAATGGAAGCCAAGCACATGCATAATAATATTTACACCGAAAGCCTTCGAGAGGCCGGCATTCAACAAAGTTTGAATACACCCCCAATGGGTGGAATTGCACAAAGATAACAAATCTGTTCAAAGAGTGACAAGCAGGAAAGTAAAAATGGTGAATCAAGCCAAGGGAGCGCCAAGAGCGCCAGGAAGACCGGTGGAGACGGCGGTGTCGGCTGGAGGAGTGGCCGACTGGCGAGTCTCGGCCTGGTCGTCGCCGGTGGCAGGCGGAGAATTCGCACGTGCTTCGTTGCGGGAGGCACAGTTAGGCTGAGTCTGGCTGGCTGCTCCAACATCCGGCACAACATCTCCGCCGACTTCCTCCTCCTCCTCTTCGCCCTCGTCGCTGGAGTCAATCTCCTCCGCCGAGTCTTCACCATCGGCCGGGTTCAGCCCAAATCATTCTTCCGGCTGCGCGACGCCATCCTCGTTCACATCAGGAGCAAAGGCGCTGGTGTCGGTGAAGTCGGTGATCGCCGAGGCGTGCTGGATGATAGTCGGCTGCACCGCCTCTAGCTCCTCATCGGCCTCCTGTCGCCAGGTGCGTAGCTAGTCCAAGTTCAGCCCAGGGTACCAAGCCCGGACGAACTCTAGCACCCGTCGAGCGCCAGATCGAGCTGCTGAAGCCTTCCAGGCCTCAAAGCGGCCGACGGCTACCTCCACCAATCAGCAAGACGGGCTGGGGTGCGAGGAATTACTCACAGCCAAAGGGCGGCCAGCACCTGTGCTCTGGCACGCTGAAGCCGGCGGAGCATGCGGTAGGCTGGCTGGAGGCGGGCCTCGATCGCCAGAAACTGCTCCTCAAGCGACCGGTTGGCATGCGATCTCAACCCCAGCCTGCCGCCGGGCCTCACGGTGGGCTTCAATGGCTTGGTTGGCGGCTACGGAATAGCCAGGAAAGTACTCTTCACAAAGAAGAAAGAAACAGAGCAAGTCAGGAGATAAACTGACTTACAAGGACAAGCAAAGGGTGAAGAAGAAGGCGGCCTACCGTCAACCAAATCCTCGACTCGGCCGTACCCCTCGCTCAGAGCTTGCCTTGCCTCGGCCCAGCACGCCGCCTCGCTCTTGTATTTGGCTTTGAGGGCGGCCTCGCTGTCCTGAGCCGCCTTCAGGGCCGCCTTGTGGCTTTCCTCCTGGTCGGCCAGTTTCTTGGCCATGCGGTCACGCTCCTGAGCCAAGGCACTAAGCTCACCCTCCTTGGTGCGAAGGGTGGTCTGGGCCACACCCAGCTGTTGCCTCAAGTCGGCGTTAGCTCCTGCCAGTATGGAAAGAAGAAGTTAAGAAAGAAGTCAGCAACAAAGATCCGACCTGACTGCTCAGCAGTCGGCCCGAATCTCGGGGACTACACCCAGTGGGTGCGCTGACGCGCCCCCACATGAGATAAAAGGACAAAGACACTCACGCTGGCTCTCCGACAGATCGACGGCCTTTTTGTCTGCCTCCCGGACCTGGGAGTTAAAGGAAGCGGCGTGGAGGTTGTGATAATCCTGCAAACAGGACAAAGAAGCAAGCAAGAGCAAATCAGTAAAACAAAGTCTTCGAAGAAGTTCCAAGCCGCCTGCTCGTGAGCCGCCTCGAACTCGAGGACTACATCCGATGGAATCTTGACGCGCTCTACGGAAAAATCAAGAGCAAGAGAACTCACCCGAACGACCGCCCGTGTCGCAAGAAACTCTTGGGTACACTGCTGCAGCGCGGTGGCTTGAGCCTGAAGCCGGTTATGACATCTTGCACGGCCAAGTTCGACGCGGCCAACCCACCGCTCGGCGTCCACCCTAGCGAGCTAGCGGTGGCCGATTCCAGATCATGCAACAACTAGCTGGAGCCGGCCGCCCTCTGCGGATCCGGCTCTGAAGCCGCCCTCGCCGCACGCCGATGAGTCGGCGACAAGACCACAAGACCTCAGGCTGGCCACCTTGGTCGGTCCCGGCTGACGGAGGTGGCACCACTTCTCCCTCCGGGATGACTACGTCGCCCCCTCCCTCTCCATCATTGGTGGGTCGCGGCCGATTTCCTCTGGCGGGGGCACCAGGACGTCCGGGGGCGCGGAGCGGAGGGGGATGACGAGTTGCGGAGGCTGGCTACGCAGGGCCTCCGCCGCCCTCTCGGCGGCCTCGGCCTCCGCCCGGGCCCTGGCTGCCGCGTCGGCCTGCACCTCGGCCGACTCCGTCGTCGCCTCCTGGGCCGACTCGGCGGCGGCTGCCCTTCTCTCCTCCGCCTCCCGCTCCTCGCGCACTTCCCGCGCGTTCCGCTCCGTCGCCTCCTGAAGCTCGGCGCGGGGGTCTATGCGACGGGAACCCGCAGACCCTCCCGCTCCGCCGACTATGGAGGCGGCGGTAGTCCGCTCAAGAAAGAGCGGGGCCCTGGTTAACGAAACGGAGAAAGGACTTAAAAGAACATCAACTGAAGAAAAAAAGAAAGGTGCGTAAGGACCAGAACTTACGCCGAGACCGCCTGCAGTTGCTTCACCACTTTGCGGAAGCGGGCCGCCTTCACGGCCGCCTCGTCCCGCTTGGTCGCCGTCGCGGGTCCCTTAGGCTTCTTCGGCCGGCTGCCGAAGAGAGAAGGCGCCGCTCGACGCTTCTGTGCGCCGCCTCGCGCGGTCGGCCCGCCGGATGGGCCGGCGCCTTGGGATCGGACGCCGGCTGGCAGCACGAAATGGGATCGGTCTCGTCATAATCGGGCCAGTCGTCAAGGCCGGCGGTGAAGCTGGAGCCGCCTGTCTTGCCGCCGCCCCCCACGGCGTTGTCGTCCAGGGCGGCCGCCCCCAAGTCGGGGTCGTCAGGGTCGTCCGCCTCGCGGTCGGGGGCGAACTCGCGCTCCCGCCCTGCGGTCCCGGCCGAAGGATGAAGAAGGGGGTTTTGATTGAAGACAAGCCGACTGGTCAAGAGTCGGCCAGAAAAGAAAAATCGGCAACAAAGGAAGAAATAAAGTTTACCATGGGTGGTGGATTGGTGCGAGAGTATGGCGCCATGCCATACTGCCAGTCCTCGGTGAGCTTGCAGTTGGCGATGTAGTTCACCAGGTAAGATACCTCGTCATGAGGCATCTCCCTGGTGCTGAGCCGGCTTGGGTCGAAGCGGCCGCTCATCTAACAGATCAAGTGAGGGTGGCCTTGTAGCGGAAGTACCCGGCGCTCGACAAAGGCGGCGATCAAGTCGGACCCGGTCAGGCGCTCCGACTGGATCAGCACCCGAAGTCGGGCGACGGCACCAGCTCCAGCCGGTGTCAACGACCTGGACCAGAAGGACCATGAAGCCGGCCTCCCAGGCGGCGGGCCGGCTACGTAAGCCAGCAAGTTGACATAGTCACCGTTCGGGGCAACGTTCTTCATGTAAAAATAAGACCGTTGCCAGAGCTTTACCAATTGGATCAACGCGATAGGAGGGAATGGGTTTCCGGTGGTGGACCTCCTGATGGCGATGAAGGCACTGCATGGAGTCGGCACGCCTGCGACAATCGTGTCGAGCTTGGATTGGAAAAACTCCCCCCAGAGCTCGATGGTGGGAAGGACACTAAGGAAACCTTCGCACAAGGAGACGAAGGCCAACAGCAGCACCACCGTGTTGGGGGTGAGGTGGTGCGGCTGAAGTTGATAGAAGTCAAGAAACGCGCGAAAGAAGCCACTTGCGGGGAGGCCGACGCCGCGCAGGCAGTGCGAGTAGAAGATCACTCGCTCGCCTTCCTCCGGTGCCGGCGAAACCTCCCTCGCTAGCGCAAGGCGGACTCGCACAAGATCTTCACCCGGCAGCCGCCACATCTTGCGCAGAAAATCGATGTGGTCGTCGCGGACGGTGGAGCCGTCCCAAGAGCTCGACGTCGGAGCCATGGCGGTGAGCGTGGCGGCGGAGAGCGCCCGGCGCGGAGGCAGCGAGCCTGTGGCACGCTGGGGAGAAGAAAGAATGGCGGAGCGGGAGCACGCGAAGGGCCACCGCAACGAGGAAGAAGAGGGAGGAGGCGGGCGAGGGCGAAGCGTCGCGAACGAGCGCCGCTTCCTCGCCGCCTTTACTTATAGCCTCGTCTTGGCCGGCGGCCGAGGAGGCGAGGCACGGGGGGGGGGGATTAACTGTGCCCACTCCCCCACGACCCGCGATTATCGCGCCTTGATGGCGAGCGGGAACCGTCGCCGGAAGACGTGCGGTCGGTTCGGGCCACAGAAGATCCGCGCACGGGCCGAGGCGCAGAAGTGGCGGGCCCCGGCCTGCGGCGGCGTCCCGTCACGCACGTGGGCTAGCAGGCCCTTCCAGCCGAAGGGTGCCACATGGCGCGCGGATGGCGGGCGGTCAGTCCGCCGTTTGACTAGCACGCCAGCTGGTTCCCGCCTTCGGATTTTGAGGAGGCTTTGCCGAGAAGGCACGCGCAAGGGAAGCCGGCTCCTAGCTGCCGGCTCTTGGGGATAGAAAGCTGGCCGAGCTTCTCGATTCCCCCTTCAGCCGCGAAGCCGAACCAGCTTCGGGGACTACTGTCGGAGTAAATGACCACGGGTAGCCTAACTGGCTCCCTTTGACCCTCAGAAAAAACAATGGGCCGATCGGGCCATGAAGCACCTAAGACACGGGGCCACCTTCTTCTGGCCGGCTATCACGTAGGCCGGCTGGCGAAAGGCGGCCCGGCCATAAACAACCTTTGGAGGACTCCACGATAGGGTCGACCTCAAGAAGCTCACCCATGAAGGACCGACTCCAAGAAGCCGGCCCATGAAGGACCGACTCCAAGAAGCGGGCGGCCGTAGGCCGCACCCTAAAGTCCACCCTCCCATAACGGTGACGGGACGGGGCGTGGCTACAACGGACCTTGCCACCCCCAAATCCCGGAACATGCATGGCTACAGTACGCCGTACGGGGCGGCCATCTCCCGTCCGGCAAGGCACTGTTGCCATGCGGATCATGACGCCATCCACGACGGGTTGCCAGTCCGGCCCACAGGCGGCGGGCCCCTTCGGTCAGAGAGACATCCGAAGGTAGCCCGACCTCCCCCAGCCGGCCTAAGGCCGGGCCGGCTTCCTATAGTCGGCTCGCTCCCCCCTCGGGGCGCGCGCACCATTAAGCAGACGAGATGAGGTAAGGCTACAATGGGAGCCCGCAAGGCGGCGGCACTGTAGCCATGCTTACCTCGACAAAGCCCTCGTCATCAGAGGCGAGGCAACAGTAACCAGCCCCTGACAAGATCCCCCAAGCGGTGGGGGCGGCCTGTCGACCAAAGGGCCGGCAGCCGGCGGGACCCACCAGTCGGCGGGCCCCAGATGCCGACGGAGAAGCCGACGGTCATAGACGCTGACGACCTGGGCCCGCACCCACCCGGATTACCATTGTACCCCCGGAGGGTAGGCCTATATAAGCCCCCCGGGACACCCATGCAAAGGGTTGATCTCAGAGAGTTTTAGACACTACCATAGGGAGAAAAGTGAGCTAGCCTTGCCCTTCTTCCTCCTCCCACCGAACAGCTCAAGGAGCCTCTTGTAGCATATCAATCTAGTGATCATGCGGAGACCCCGCAAAGCAGGAGTAGGGGTATTATCTCCACGGAGAGCCCCCAACCTGGGTAAGATCCGCCGGCGTGCATGTCTTCGCCTTATCCCGTTTCCATGCACCGGTGATGTCTTACTGGCTCCCACAATGATAAGCCATCCGTTGGCATATGTTGCACCTACCACCCGACAGAGCGGCTATGCCCATACACATACGGAAGCACTATGCTCCGCGCTGGTGATAAACAACTGAGGGCAACCCACGGCTATATCAACCTCAGGGAGCCCACAGCTCAGTGTCTGGCCTCATCGTGACGCCTCCCATGGGGAGCGCCACACGAGGGGGCTGGACACGAGGGCTGCACCCGGGTCACGCCCGAGCGCACGCCACCCAGCCAAGTCTCTCGGACCTGGTTGTCGCGCGCCCCTCCCCGAGCTGAGCCAAGGTATGAAGACCGTTTGAGCATCAAGGGGGGCTCCTGAGCATCGCGACTCAGGAGCCTAACTGGTCACATAGCCCCTCACTCCTTAGTTCCGCAAGGCTAATGGCGGTTGAGGTATGCGCGGGGCCGGGCCCTGCCGACGTACAATGACAAATCTACTCCTACACCCCTCCCTATTTGTTGTTTACACGTCAAGGGGGACTCCTGAGCATCGCGAATCAGGAGCCTAACTTGTCATGTAGCCCCTCACTCCTTGGTCCCGTCCTGGTGATCCGGTCAGGGCTAACGGCGGCTAAGGTATGCGCGGGGCCGGGCCTTGCCGACGCAGAACACAAAGCAAATAGGAAGGAAACCGCAAAATCTCGAAGCAAATATTACAAACCATATGTTGTCCTCATGATACAAAACACAAGTTTAAACGCCTTCACGAGGCACGGTGTACATTGTAGGAGTTGAAGCAGGAAAGAGGCCGCGAGAAGATCACACTTGGGCAGCGCCGTCATTCGCCAGGAGCCCCGCCTCTGTGGTGGTGTTGCGCCCGTCAGCTCCACCTCCCGAGGCTGGGGAACCAGCAGTACCTGCCTTGGGTGCAGTGGCGAAGGCGCGGAACTTTGCCAGCAGGGCTTCCAGTCGGCCCTTCACAGATTTAGTAGCAGCGGCGGAGCGCTCGGCGTCCACAGGCTCCAGCAGCTCGTCGAGGTTGGCACCAGGGTCGCGAAGGGACTCATCAAATCAGGCAGTTGCTGAGGCAGCATGGGGAAGCGAAGACGCCCACGTCCAATCATCCGCCACGCGGTGACCAAGGCCGCAGGCTGTTGGGGACCGCGGCGCTCCGCACTTGCCCTTTGGCTTTGCTGCTAAGCCGAGTCCGAAGCGCTTTGGGCCCGGGCTATTGTCGGTCTGCGGGAACAGGGGTCCCTGACTTGCTCGCCTGCGGCTGGCGGGCGTGGCTCAAGAAGTGGCCCAAGACGCCCGCCTTCATCAACCTAAGTTCAAGACCCTCACGAGGGCCAGGCCTTGCAGGACGGACAACGCAAGGCTTCCTCAGGGGCAGCCTCACCAGGCAGGCTCGCAAGGAGGCGGAGAGATCAAGGCAAGGAGTACCTCGCGAGGTGCTCGTGACGCAAGCCATGACGATCAAGACCAGGCGGGCGCCAGCCTGCGCAGTTTTTCCTTGTTTCCTCTTTGGTGTAAAGGGGGCAAGTGCATGCGCGAAGTACCGAGGCATCAGGCAAAGGTTTCCATATTGGTGCAACGAGACCAAGACCAGCAGAACGGCAAGACGGAGATCACCGTGGAGCCCAAGACGGCGTCATCACCAGTGCCTTTGGCAGTCAAAGACCACCTTTAGTCATGATAGCTTGTACAAGCTGTCCCCCTTCAAAATGGCCATTGTTGGATCCCTTCCCGCTCAATATTTGGGAAGAGGACCAGGGCCTCTATATATAGAGCTAGCCACCACATTAGGAGGGGATCAAATCCATTCCAAGTAGAACACCGCACCAGCTCAAGAACACCCCTCGCGAGGCTGTTCTTCCTCTGTACTGTTCATCATCAGCCCCAGAGGCAATCCACCACACCACACACTAGATTAGGGTGTTACACCACAACGGTGGCCCGAACCAGTATAAACCTCGTGTCCCTTGTGTTGTTCATCGTGTAACTTAGATTCACGGCGAGGTTTTGGGGCGTGGATCGGTAGGGAGAATATCTTCGTGCACACCCCAGAGTTCAAACCTTAAGGGTTTCGCCGGAACCCGATATCCGACAGATGAAGATCAAGTTTGACTAGATCCCAATGACTTACATCAAGTGAAAGACTCCACAACTATGGAGGACATCTACACCCGACCATTTTTCATCCAAAATATTTATCAAGTTCGACGGCATGTTCCTTGCAACTTACGGGATCACTCCCCATTGACAAAGGCATCTATATCAACTATGTGCCTGTCAACATATGAGAATTGCTCAGCATCGACAAAGGCATATAGATCAACTCTCTAATCCCCCCCACCCCCCACCCCGGCCCAAAGACATGGCACTAACATGGAAAGCATGGATGACTTGAAGTAGAAAAAGGAAGTTGAATCTGGGAAGGACTCCCGAGACAACCACCTCTCTATCCTTAGTGTAAGGTGGTCAGGACCCTCCAATAAAATGGGACATTCAACGTATTTTATCCTAGACCACCTAGAAGGATCCACCACTTAAAACACGAATCTCCGTCATCATATCATGTCAAGTCTATCTGTCTCATTGAGATCCTCCCCCAGACTGTAATATTCGTTACTCTCCACATATATACAAAAAAGAGAAAGCCATGAAGTAGGGTATTTTACCCACATCGAGGGCCTGAACCTGGGTAAAATCATGTGTGCTCGTGTTCTTTGTCCAGGACTCCCTGGTCCCCTGACATGATGTCTCCTCAACTAGAAACTCCGCGTGCCCCCCTTGTACCGGTGTTAGGATCGATGAAAAATCCCTCAACAAATTTAGTGGTTGAAGGCTCTGAAGTGAATCTCGACGGGCGCACACCCTCCAAAGGCAATAAGCAAAACAAAGTTACTTGTATCAACTCCTCAAAAGATATTCTATCAAAGGCACTCTAAAAAACCATATGATCTCTCTTACAAAGGATAGACTTGAAGCAAAGAGAGATGAACACCAGTAGGTGGTTCAAGAAAGGGAGGAGGTAGTCCTTCAAAGAATTTGGAAAAATGGTTGAAATATGATCATGAACTATTGGAAAACGTAGTAGAAAACAAAAGGTTTCGCGCCTACGCACACCCAAGATGAATATGAAGATGCATAACGGGTTGGGATCACGATCGTTACAGTCACCGAGTTGCAGCGGAAGAAGAACGTGTTGGTGTAGATCGTACTTGGGGTCCCTCGAGTCGTCGATGAACGGTCCCGCCAACCGCCCATGAACTGTCCCTTGAACCGAAGACCGAAAGCACGGCATCTCTACTTGGTTACAAGCATGCAGCCTTCACGATCCGGCAGAGTTTCACCGTCCAGAGCTAAACATTGCCAAAGAATTATAGGGAGGATATTAGAACCACACTGGGCTTCTAATTATGAGGATTAGAGGAACTAGTCCAAGCTCCAAAACTTGTGTGTTCAGAAGAGCTCAATACCTCATGTATATATAGGTTGGAGGGGAGAGGGGGTAGCCAAGAGGAGGGAAGGATTCCCCTCCCCTTATGCCGACCAAAGGGGGGAGAAGAAGTCGTTCCCCACCCCAATTCAGCCTCCTTCCTTAGGGAAGGGAGGTGCCTCCCAGTTGAGCCCTTCTGGCCCAAATTGCCTTCCACCTCTTGGTCTTTTAAGGCCTGTAGATATTAAATAAAATACAAAAGTGTTGAATATTTTTGTAACCTTTTATATATAATTTAACATCCTCGGAAATATTTTCCACCTATATATATTTGTCGGTAATACCCGGTATTACCCGATATTCACCGAAACCCTTCCGCTGACCCTGAAACGCTTTCGGATCCTCTCGGAACTATTCTGAATATTAATGAAACAATTCCACAATTATGTTCTCATTACTCCCGTCCTACTAACACTCAGTTGATCGTTGCCTTAAGCTTGTGACCCCATAGGTTCGGTAACTCATAGACATGAACAAAACCTTTCGTTCAATGACCGATAGCAGAACCTTGGACGTCCATATTGATAGCCTTGAGCACATGCATGGTATTCGAGTGAACATTTGGTTATCATGTGATGTTCCCTTTTCTTCACGATGCTGTACAAAACCCCGGGATGCACCAATATCTACCAGAGTCATCACATGCTCACTATAACGAAACCCTCGTTCCGGTGTTCTTCTTTCTCGTTGTCGTGTTTCGGCATCCCCGTGACATAGTCACCTATGTATGGCCAGACGCTGATGGATGATGTCACACCGAGAGGGCCCTAAGAATATCTCTCAATCGTTGGACGAGGAAATCCCACTCTCGAGCTATCTAGTCCCTTGTCAAATTTTCCGATGAACCTGTAAGTTGTCGTTATGACCAGCGTGTTACAGGTGAGGTTTGTGCAATCCCAAAACCCATTGTACGGTAAGAAGTGACTACAATATTCTCATGGTCTAAGGAGCAAAATCACATGTTAACACTCTGTGTTATTACAATTGATTACAGACGATATTACTCAATTCATAACAGAAAAATTTGGATTGGTTCAATATGATCGTTCTTCCAACGTCATAATCTCAATGTTGTTTTAGGACTATTGTTTAACACTTGACGATATCCTAAGATCCGGAAAACGTGATCACCAACAACACTTGAGCTATTCCTAGAGGCAACACTAGGAACCTTTTATTTAACCGTTTATCATTCGATACATGCATATGAGTTTTCCATTGAATCGCGTATTCGAGGATCATAGCAGTTATAACATAGAATATAAACTCTTTAATTATGAATACAAAAATATAATAATACAAATATTATTGCCTCTAGGGCATATTCCAACATGAATGACCGGGTGCGTCCAATATTTGAAGGACGAAGCAATTCCAGAGTACATCGCAAAGACACAATACTCGAAGGTACCTGAAAAGCAAAACACAGAGGTACCAGACTGAAAAAGTGGCTCTTTTCTACGGCGATAGAACTAGAAGTACTTGAGAATTGAAGTTTTCAAGGTATCAGGGTCGACAGAGTAGTTCTCAATGAAATTATTTGTATAAATGCCAAAGCAAAATGAGAAAGCTCGAAAGTGTGAGGGAAAAAGTTGTCCTGGGAGGTGCAGAGCTAACTAAGATGGTCTCAATGAAAATAGCTCGACAGTACTAGGAAATACTCCCTCCGTCCGGAAATACTTGTCATTGAAATGGATGTATCTAGATGTATTTTACTTCTAGATACATCCATTTTCATCCATTTTGATGACAAGTAATTCCGGACGAAGGGAGTATGTTGTGGTAGTTTTGACGCTACGGAAGCATGTTGCTCTGTAGGGCTAACTCAATTTTCACAGGCTTGGTAATATCGGGTGGAAAAACTTGGATGCATCAGCAGTGAAAATAAAGTTGCAGGATTGGAATACTTGAGGATTTTGGTTGAAGAGCTTGGCATTCAACCAAACTTTTTTTTGCTTATGCCCCTCTTGATACTACGGTTGTTCTGAAACTCACTGTAAATATTGGATTCACCGAAAACCTATAAATTACACGTAGAGTTCTTGGATTAGGCAACCAGTTGGAAATATGGAGGAAAGAGTCAGCAATGATGTTCCACTCTATCACAAGGACTAATTTTCTAAAATAAACTAGATGCGATGTTAATCCTCTCAATTGATTTGTCAATACTCACCATAATAAAAAAAATCCTCTCAATTGATTTCCCATTTTTTTGGGTATAATTGATGTGTCAATACTCACCATAATCCAATAAAGGTATATAAGAGATGAACTAGTATGTTTGTAGATGTTGTGCACTGTGTTTAAAGTTCAAATATGGAATCATCTAGACAGTATATGTGGTAGAATCTGATGTCTTAAAAAGAATATACAGTTGCTAATAACTGTCAGATTTACTGCCTCTTGAGATGGGGATTGGCTTTATCCATGGTCATACTACTATATAACCGTACATATGTGATGTGTCTATACAAGGATATCTCCAATGCAACCCTCAACCAGACATCCCTAACGCGTACCGTCAAAACGCCCGCGAATGACGTGTACGGACACACTTTGCGATCCAACGCGGTACCCGTCAATCCGCGGGCGCATCCGGTTATCTGAAATCCCGCAAACCACACACAAACCATGGGGAGTTTTGTGGGCGTCCGGACCACAACATGTACGTGTCTAACACCCGGGACCCACCCAAAAACCTCTCCATCGAAAAGCCTCTCCTCACAAAGTTGTTGCCGCACATTCATGCCGGTCAGTGCCGCTTCAAAGCGGACGTGACTCCACGGTATTGATGCCGGTCAGAGTGACGCGACTGGACGAGTAGGCAGCACCACTTTAATGTCTATGCGGCGACCGAGAAGCATACTCCAACAGGTGTGCCACATTGAAGGCAGCTTCCCGCTTCTTTGTCAGGGCACACCCATTTAAGCATGGCTCCGGCGCCCTCCACTCCACACCACACCGCACCCCTCCTCTCCTCCCACAGCCTCTCTGATCCTCTCCACTTCGGTGCCGTCCTCAGCGCACCGCACCATGCAGACGTCATGGTTATCCATGTCGGGAAGTAGAGGCTCCGGATCTCCTTCCTGGGTACAGATTTTGGCGCCGCCACGATTGCTCTCTGGGGCCCTCGACCTCCACGGTGGGCGGCCCCTCTGGGGCTAGGGCCAGCGTTAATTGCGGCAACCCTCTGCACGGCTCAAGAGGAAGGAGAACAACTCATCCGCGAGTGCCAAACGACAGAGGGGCTGCCGTGCTCCCACACCCTTCCGCTGCTCGATGGACCACTCTAACGATGATGACGACACAGATGGTATGAAGGTGCCGCTGGCCATCCTGGCCGTGCGTATGAGGTCACCATCCGCTGCAAACTAGTTTTATTTTTTTGGTTTTATTAGTTGAATGAGCGAAATATTGTCCGGTTTATGTAAAATATATCAAATTTATGTCTGTTTGAATGAACTCCGTCGTGCTTACATGAATTACGTTCGAATTCATTTGTATTGCGGGGGAACGTTTACGGTGAGTGTTGAATCTTTTATGACCGGTTCTCGTATCACTCTCTGCGGACGCGTCCACAGACAAACACTATTTCTGTTTTGAGGAGCGGCCTTTTTTTAGAAGCCCCCCTATATTAATTAATTAAACAGAAGGTTACTACAATCAGTCATTACAGCATACGCCACGCAGGGCGGAACAAAGTTGACGAGCAACTCGTCAGACCTACTATTAAAGCTAAACTTAGCAATCTCATGTGCCACCTCATTGGCATGCCGATTTGTTTTGAAAAACTTCAATTTTGGAACATCTTAACGATACTCAGAGCCTCTTTCTTCGGATTAACCAGAGGGGATCTGTCAAGCTTGTCATTCGCAAGGAAAGGATGTACGAAAGCATTTTCAGTCTCCAAAATAATACACTGGTGAAGGATAATACCGATATAAAGACCTGCTAGGCAGGCGCGGAGCTCAGCTTCATTGGCACTAGTACATTGGCCAATAAAATCCCACGAGGACAAGATAGTTTCGCCGGATGAATTCCTAGCGACAAGCCCCACATTGGCAGTATTAATACTCTCCACAAAACTAGCATCGACATTGATCTTGATATAATCCGCAGGAGGTGATTTCCACACCTCATGCTCTTTCACCCATGCAAAATCCACAATAACACCTCCCACCTTTTCTTTATCTTTGTCGCGAGAACCCAATTGTATAGCGTCGTGATTGGCCGAATAAGAGGACCAATAATTTTGCACAAAGTTTGCCGAGTTAGCAAATACTAAGAGCATCTCCAGCCGTTCGGCCCCTCAGGACGCCGAAAAAGCACCATCTGGGGCCGAACCAGTTTAATTTCGGCGTGTGGGCGATTGTGTTCCGAGTCGCCGCCCTCAGGTCATCCCCAAATCGGCGCAAACACGACACAACCTCGGTGATTTGATTCAAATTTGTACAAACACGGCACAAACTCGGCGTTTTCATTCAGATTTGTACAAAAAAACAAAAAACAACTACGCCTAGCCCTACTATGCCGTTGTCGCTGCCCTACATGCCGAGGAGCCTGTAGAACCGGGTATAGTCGCCATCGTCGTCGTCGTTGTCATAGGCGTCGCCGCCTTGCGTCCCGCTGGAGCCACCCCCGTCCCTGCTGCACCCCTGACCAGGGTCGCCGACGCGCTGGGGGTTGGACGGCCCAGGCACTTCCTCGTCGTTGCTGTCGAGGATGACGACGCCGCCCTCGTCGCGTCCGCGGCGCCGGGCCTTGATCTCCTCGTAGGCTCGGCACTGGCGCTCCACCTGCTCATGGATGTAGTCCGCCTTCTCCCACTTGAGGGCTGTCCCGTCGGCGGCGGCCATCTCCGCGTGCTCTTTCTTGACGGGGAGCAACCCCGGCTCGGTCTTTGGCCAGACGAGGTGGAGGGAACGAGGGGAGGTGCGGCCTCCCTCATTGATGACGAGGGCGCCGCTGCGGGTGCGGCGCCCGAGCGGCGTCTCCTGCGGCTCCGGCTTGACGGGGCGGAGCGCCGGCGACCCCAAAGAGAGCGAACCGGAACCTGACGATGAGGAGGTCGCCGCCTCCATTCACCGCGGCGTCCAGGAAGGCAGGAACTACCGCGGCTGCGAGAGAAGGACGGGGTCGCCACGTACTCGAGGCGCGACGTGTTGCCGATCTCGATGTGGTCGAGGACAGCTTCGAGGGTGTGGCCGGGCACGCCCCACAATTCGCACTGCCCGTCGGTGTTGAGGCGGCTGCGGGTGATGGCGCCGTTTGCAGAGATGACCTGGTCGGCGTGGCGGCGGTCGAAGTACATCATCCACAACGTGCGGCTGTCGGCGACGTATCTCGGCTCGTTCCGATGCGCCTCCATCAGTGACGATCGGATGCACACGATCTCGGCGTGCCATTCAGCCCCGGTGGTCACCGGGGGCACCGGGACGCCGTCAGCGCTCAGCCTCCACGAGCCCGGCACCTGCATGTCTGGGGGCGCCGGGTAGTCGGCCTCGCAGGGCGCGCCTCATCCTCACGCAGATGGCGTCGGCCAAAGCCGTTCGCCACCGCGGCGTCATCTGGGTACCGCTCGGCCGTTGCTCGTCATCGGGGGAACAGGGGCGAGTGGCTTCTGTGGCGATACGAGGCGAGAGAGGTGGCAAGTTGTGGCGACTGTGGCGTTCACCGACGGAGAGGTCGACTTTTATAGCCGAAGCGGGGCGGTGGGTGAAGGAAATATGCCCTAGAGGCAATAATAAAGTTATTATTTATTTACTCATATCATGATAAATGTTTATTATTCATGCTAGAATTGTATTAACCGGAAACATAATACATGTGTGAATACATAGACAAAACTATAGTCACTAGTATGCCTCTACTTGACTAGCTCATTAATCAAAGATGGTTATGTTTCCTGACCATAGACATGTGTTGTCATTTGATTAGTGGGATCACATCATTAGAAGAATGATGTGATTGACATGACCCATTCTCATTAGCCTAGCACTTGATCGCTTAGTATCTGCTATTGCTTTCTTCATGACTTATACAAAGTTCCTGCAACTATGAGATTATGCAACTCCGTTTACGGAAGAACACTTTGTGTGCTACCAAACGTCACAACGTAATCGGGTGATTATAAAGGTGCTCTACAGGTGTTTCCAAGGTACATGTTGAGTTGGCATAATTCGAGATTAGGATTTGTCACTCCGATTGTCGGAGAGGTATCTCTCGGCCCTCTCGGTAATACTCATCACCTAAGCCTTGCAAGCATGTAACTAATGAGTTAGTTATGAGATGACGACATGAAGCGAGTAAAGAGACTTGCCGTAACGAGATTGAACTAGGTATTGGATACCGACGATAAATCTCGGGCAAGTAACATACCGATGACAAAGGGAACAAAGTATGTTGTTGTGCGGTTTGACCGATAAAGATCTTCGTAGAATATGTAGGAACCAATATGGGCATCCAGGTCTTGCTATTGGTTATTGACCGGAGACATGTCTCGGTCATGTCTACATTGTTCTCAAACCGTAGGGTCCGCACGCTTAAGGTTTTGATGATGCTTATATTATGAGTTTATGTATTTTGATGTATCAAGGTTGTTCGAGTCCGGATGTGATCACGGACATGACGAGGAGTCTCGAAATGGTCGAGACATAAAGATTGATATATTGGACGGATATATTTGGACACGGAAAGGTTCCGGAGAGTTTGGGAATATACTGAGCTCGGGAGGTTACCGAACCCCCAAGAAGTATATGGGCCTTATTGGGCCCTATTGGAGGGAGGAGAAGGAGCAAGGGAAGGGCGCCCCAAGCCCAATCCGAATGGGAAGGGGCCGCCCCCCTTTCCTTCTCTCCTTCCCCTCTTCCTTCCTACTACTACTACTCCTTCCTTCCCTCCATCTTGGATTAGGAAAGGAGGAAACCTACTTGGAGTAGGTTCCCCCCCTATGGCGCCCCCCTTGGGCAGCCACCTCCTCCCTCCCTCCTTTATATCTACGGGGTAGGGGGCACCCTAGACACACAAGTTGATCATTGAGATCGTTCCTTAGTCGTGTGCGGTGCCCCCCTCCACGATATTACACCTCGGTCATATTGTAGCGGTGCTTAGGCGAAGCCCCGCGACAGGAGAACATCAAGATCGTCACCACGCCGTCGTGCTGACGGAACTCCCCCTGCGCCTTTGCTGGATCGGAGATCGGGGGTGCGTCATCGAGCTGTACGTGTGTCAAGAACTCGGAGGTGCCGGAGTAACGGTGCTTGGATCGGTTGGACCGGGAGGACGTATGACTACTTCCTCTACGTTGCGTCAATGCTTCCACTTCGGTCACGAGGGCGTAGACAACACTCTCCCCTCGTTGCTATGCATCACCATGATCTTGCGTGTGCGTGGGAAATTTTTGAAATTACTCGTTCCCCAACAAAGGCATCCGAGCCTAGGTTTTATGCGTTGATGTTATATGCACAAGTAGAACACAAGTGAGTTGTGGACAATATAAGTCATACTGCCTACCAAAGATGTCATACTTTGGTTCAGCGGTATTGTGAGATGAAGCGGCCGGACCGACATTACACGTGACGCTTCGCGAGACTGGTTTCACTGCTACGAGCACTCGTGCTTAAAGGTGGCTGGCGGGTGTCTGCCTCTCTCACTTTAGTTGAACCGAGTGTGACTACGCCCGTCCTTGTGAAGGTTAAAACGAGTCTATTTGACAAACTATCGTTGTGGTTTTGATGCGTAGGTAAGAACGGTTCTTGCTAAGCCCGTAGCAGCCACGTAAAATTTGCAACAACAAAGTAGAGGACGTCTAACTTGTTTTTGCAGGGCATGTTGTGATGTGATATGGTCAAGACGTGATGCTATATTTTATTGTATGAGATGATCATGTTTTGTAACGAAGTTATCGACAATGGCGGGAGCCATATGGTTGTCGCTTTATTGTATGCAATGCAAACACCTTGTAATTGCTTTACTTTATCACTAAGCGGTAGCGATAGTCGTAGAAGCAATAGATGGCGTAACGACAACGATGCTACGATGGAGATCAAGGTGTCGCGCCCGGATGGCGATGGTGATCACGACGGTGCTTGAGATGGAGATCACAAGCACAAGATGATGATGGCCATATCATATCACTTATATTGATTGCATGTGATGTTTATCCTTTATGCATCTTATCTTGCTTTGATTGACGGTAGCATTTTAAGATGATCTCTCACTAAAATTATAAAGAAGTGTTCTCCCTAAGTATGCACCGTTGCCAAAGTTCGTTGTGCCGACACACCACGTGATGATCGGGTGTGATAAGCTCTACGTCCATCTACAACGGGTGCAAGCCAGTTTTGCACAAGCAGAATACTCAGGTTAAACTTGACGAGCCTAGCATATGCAGATATGGCCTCGGAACACGGAGACCGAAAGGTCGAGCATGAATCATATAGTAGATATGATCAACATAATGATGTTCACCATTGAAAACTACTCCATCTCACGTGATGATCGGTTATGGTTTAGTTGATTTGGATCACGTGATCACTTAGATGACTAGAGAGATGTCTGTCTAAGTGGGAGTTCTTAAGTAATATGATTAATTGAACTTAAATTTATCATGAACTTAGTACCGATAGTATCTTGCTTGTCTATGTTTGTTTGTAGATAGATGGCTCGTCTTTGTTGTTCCGTTGAATTTTAATGTGTTCCTTGAGAAAGCAAAGTTGAAAGATGATGGTAGCAATTACACGGATTGGGTCCGTAACTCGAGGATTATCCTCATTGCTGCACGTAAGAGTTACGTCTTGGAAGCACCGCTGGGTGCGAACTGCTTCTGATGCAACCGATTTACATTAAGAACGTCTGGCGAGCAAAGCGATGACTACTCTATAGTTCGATGTGCCATGCTTTATGGCTTAGAACCGGTCTTCAACGATGTTTTGAGCGTCATGGAGCATATGAGATGTTCCAGAGTTGAAGTTAATATTTCAAGCAAATGCCCGGATTGAGAGATATGAAGTCTCCAATAAGTTCTATAGATGCAAGATGGAGGAGAATAGTTACGTCGGTGAACATATACTCGTAATGTCCGGTATAACAATCACTTAATTCAACCGGGAGTTAATCTTCCCGATGATAGTGTCATTGATGAATTCTTCAATCATCGCCACCAAGCTACAAGAGCTTTGTGATGAACTATAATATGCAAGGGATGAACAAGACTATTCCCGAGCTCTTCGCGATCTTTGAAAGCATGGAGGTAGAAATCAAGAAGGAGCATCAAGTGTTGATGGTCAACAAGACCACTAGTTTCAAGAAAAGGGCAAAGGGAAGAAGAAGGAACTTCAAAAGGACGGCAAGCAAGTTGCTGCTAAAGAGAAGAAACCCAAGTCTGGACCTAAGTCCGAAACTAAGTGCTTCTCCGCAAGCGATCGACACTTGGAAGCGGAACTGCCCCAAGTATTTGGCGGATAAGAAGGATGGCAAAGTAAAAAGGTATATGTGATATACATGTTATTGATGTGTACCTAACTAGAGCTCGTAGTAGCACCGGGTATTTGATACTGGTTACATTGCTAATATTTGCAACTCAAAGCAGGACTACGGAATAAGCGAGCATCGCCAAGGACGAGGTGACGATGCGCGTGGAAAGCGGTTCCAAAGTCGATGTGATCGCCGTCGGCACGCTACCTCTACATCTACCATCGGGATTAGTTTTAGACCTGAATAATTGTTATTTGGTGCTGCGTTGAGCATGAACATTATATCTGGATCTTGTTTGATGCGAGACGGTTATTCATTTAAATCGAGAATAATGGTTGTTCTATTTATATGAGTAATATCTTTTATGGTCATGCACCCTTGAAGAGTGGTCTATTTTTATTGAATCTCGATAGTAGTGATACACATATTCATAATGTTGAAGCCAAAAGATGCAGAGTTGATAATGATAGTGCAACTTATTTGTGGCACTGCCGTTTGGGTCATATCGGTGTAAAACGCATGAAGAAACTCCATATTGATGGACTTCTGGAATCACTTGATTATGAATCACTTGGTACTTATGAGCCGTGCCTCATGGGCAAGATGACTAAAACACCGTTCTCGGTACTATGGAGAGAGCAACAGATTTGTTGGAAATCATACATACGATGTATGTGGTCCGATGAATGTTGAGGCTCGTGGCGGATATCGTTATTTTCTCACCTTCACAGATGATTTAAGCGAGATATGGGTATATCTACTTAATGAAACACAAGTCTGAAACATTTGAAAAGTTCAAAGAATTTCAGAGTGAAGTGGAGAATCATCGTAACAAGAAAATAAAATTTCTGCGATCCGATCGTGGAGGAGAATATTTGAGTTCTGAGTTTGGTTTACATTTGAAACAATGCGAATAGTTTCAGCAACTCACGCCACCGAACACCACAACGAAATGGTGTGTCCGAACGTCGAATCGTACTTTACTTGATATGGTGCGATCTATGATGTCTCTTACCGATTTACCGCTATCATTTTGGGGTTATGCTTTAGAGACGGCCGCATTCACGTTAAATAGGGCACCATCAAAATCCGTTGAGATGACGCCTTATGAACTGTGGTTTGGCAAGAAACCAAAGTTGTCGTTTCTTAAAGTTTGGGGCTGCGATGCTTATGTGAAGAAACTTCAACCGATAAGCTCGAACCCAAATCGAGAAATGTGTCTTCATAGGATACCCAAAAGAGACTGTTGGGTACATCACGATCCGAAGGCAAGACATTCGTTGCTAAGAATGGATCCTTTCTAGAGAAGGAGTTTCTCTCGAAAGAAGTGAGTGGGAGGAAAGTAGAACTTGATGAGATAATCAGATCTACTCCCTTATTGGAAAGTAGTTCATCACGAGAACCGGTCCCGTGACAACTACACCAATTAGTGAGGAAGCTAATGATATTGATCATGAAACTTGAGATCAAGTTTCTCTCAACCTCGTGAGGTCTACGAGTAAGATCCGCACTGAGTGGTACGGTAATCCTATTCGGAAGTCATGTTACTTGACCATGATGAACCTACGAACTATGAGGAAGCGATGATGAGCCCAGATTCGCAAAATGGCTAGAAGCCATGAAATCGAGATAGGATCCATGTATGAAAACAAAGTATGGACTTTGGTTGACTTGCCCGATGATCGGCAAGCAATTGAGAATAAATGGATCTTTAAGAAGAAGACCGACGCCGATGGTAATATTATCGTCTATAAAGCTCGACTTGTTGCAAAAGGTTTTCGACAAGTTCAAGGGGTTGACTACGATGAGACTTTCTCACCCATAGCGATGCTTAAGTCTGTCGAATCATGTTGGCTATTGCTGCATTTCATGATTATGAAATTTGGCAAATGGATGTCAAGACTGCATTCTTGAATGGATTTCTAGAAGAAGAGTTGTATATGATACAGCCAGAAGGTTTTGTTGATCCAAAAGGTGCTGACAAAGTGTGCAAGCTCCAGCGTTCTATTTATGGGCTGGTGCAAGCATCTCGGAGTTGGAATAAACGTTTTGATAGTGTGATCAAGGCATATGGTTTTATACAGACTTTTGGAGAAGCCTGTATTTACAAGAAAGTGAGTGGGAGCTCTATAGCATTTCTAGTTTTATATGTTGATGACATATTATTAATTGGAAATGATATAGAATTTCTGGATAGCATAAAGGGATACTTGAATAAAAGTTTTTCGATGAAAGACCTCGGTGAAGCTGCTGACATATTAGGCATCAAGATCTATAGAGATAGATCAAGACGGTTAATAGGACTTTCACAAAGCACATACCTTGACAAAATATTGAAAAAGTTCAATATGGATCGAGCAAAGAAAGGATTCTTGCACGTGCTACAAGGTGTGAAGTTGAGTCGAACTCAATGCCCGACCACAAGAAGATAGAGAGAAATGAAAATGTTCCTATGCTTCACCATAGGCTCTATCATGTATGCAATGCTGTGTACCAGACACGACGTATGCTTAGCAATAAGCTTAGCAGAAGGTACCAAAGTAATCCAGAGTGGATCATCGGACAGCGTCAAGAACATCTGAAATACCGAAAAGGACTAAGGATATGTTTCTTGTATATGGAGGTGACAAAGAGCTAGTCGTAAATGGTTACGTCGATGCAAGCTTTGACACTGATCCGCACGATTCTAAATCGCAAACCGGATCGTGTTTATATTAAGCGGTGGAGCTGTAAGTTGGTGCGATTCTAAACAAAGCGTCGTGGCGGGATCTACATGTGAAGTGGAGTACATAGCTGCTTCAAGCAGCAAATGAAGGAGTCGGATGAAGGAGTTCATTTTCGATCTAGGTGTAATACCTAGTGCATCGGGACCAATGAAGATCTTCTGTGACAATATTGGTGCAATTGCTTTAGCAAAGGAATCCAGATTTCACAAGAGGACCAAGCACATCAAGAGACGCTTCAATTCCATTCGGACCAAGTCCAAGTGGGAGACATAGAGATTTGCAAGATACATACGGATCTGAATGTTGCGCACCGTTGACTAAGCCTCTCTCACGAGCAAAACATGATCAGCACCAAGACTCCATGGGTGTTAGAATCATTACTATGTAATCTAGATTATTGACTCTAGTGCAAGTGGGAGACTGAAGGAAATATGCCCTAGAGGCAATAATAAAGTTATTATTTATTTCCTCATATCATGATAAATGTTTATTATTCATGCTAGAATTGTATTAACCGAAACATAATACATGTATGAATACATAGACAAAACTATAGTCACTAGTATGCCTCTACTTGACTAACTCATTAATCAAAGATGGTTATGTTTCCGACCATAGACATGTGTTGTCATTTGATTAGTGGGATCACATCATTAGAAGAATGATGTGATTGACATGACCCATTCTGTTAGCCTAGCACTTGATCGCTTAGTATACCGCTATTGCTTTCTTCATGACTTATACAAAGTTCCTGCAACTATGAGATTATGCAACTCCCGTTTACCGGAAGGACACTTTGTGTGCTACCAAATGTCACAACGTAACTGGGTGATTATAAAGGTGCTCTACAGGTGTTTCCGAAGGTACATGTTGAGTTGGCACAATTCGAGATTAGGATTTGTCACTCCGATTGTCGGAGAGGTATCTCTGGGCCCTCTCGGTAATACTCATCACCTAAGCGTTGCAAGCATGTAACTAATGAGTTAGTTATGAGATGACGTATTCTGAGCGAGTAAAGAGACTTGCGATAACGAGATTGAACTAGGTATTGGATACCGACGATCAAATCTCGGCAAGTAACATACCAATGACAAAGGAACAAAGTATGTTGTTGCGCGGTTTGACCGATAAAGATCTTCGTAGAATATGTAGGAACCAATATGGGCATCCAGGTCCCGCTATTGGTTATTGACCGAGACATGTCTCGGTCATGTCTACATTGTTCTCGAACCGTAGGGTCCGCACGCTTAAGGTTTCGATGACGGTTATATTATGAGTTTATGTATTTTGATGTACCAAGGTTGTTCGAGTCCGGATGTGATCACGGACATGACGAGGAGTCTCGAAATGGTCGAGACATAAAGATTGATATATTGGACGGATATATTTGGACACCGGAAAGGTTCCGGAGAGTTTGGGAATATACCGAGTTCAGGAGGTTACCGAACCCCCGGTAAGTATATGGGCCTTATTGGGCCCTATTGTAAGGGAGGAGAAGGAGCAAGGAAGGCCCCCCAAGCCCAATCTGAATTGGGAAGGGGCCGCCCCTTTCCTTCTCTCCTTCCCCTCTTCCTTCCTACTACTACTACTCCTTCCTTCCCCTCCATCTTGGATTAGGAAAGGAGGAAACCTACTTGGAGTAGGTTTCCCCCCTATGGCGCCCCCTTGGGCCGCCACCTCCTCCCTCCTCCTTTATATACGGGGGTAGGGGCACCCTAGACACACAAGTTGATCATTGAGATCGTTCCTTAGCCGTGTCGGTGCCCCCTCCACGATATTACACCTCGGTCATATTGTAGCGGTGCTTAGGCGAAGCCTGCGACAGAGAACATCAAGATCGTCACCACGCCGTCGTCTTGTGGAACTCCCCTAACGCCTCTGCTGGATCGGAGATCGGGGTGCGTCATCGAGCAGACGTGTGTCAAGAACTCCGAGGTGCCGGAGTAACGTGCTTGGATCGGTTGGACCGGGAGGACGACGACTACTTCCTCTACGTTGCGTCAACGCTTCGCTTGGTCTCACGAGGGCGTAGACAACACTCTCCCCTCTCGTTGCTATGCATCACCATGATCTTGCGTGTGCGTAGGAAATTTTTTGAAATTACTACGTTCCCCAACAGTGGGAAGCTGCCCGTCGGGTGCCGCGTATCGCGGCGCCTTCACTGCGCCGCCCGTGAGGCACCAATGAAAGGCTGGTCGGCACAGCAGCCTTGGCATTGATTCCCGCGGGAACTAAGGCGATGAGGACGACGAAGCGGCGTGTCGCTGACTTGACGGGTCCATTCCCGTTTGCGCTAAAGGCGCCCCCTAGCGCGCCGGGTTCTGCCTGAGTCTGCCGGCGCCAATTTCAGGCCTAACCGACGAAAAACGGGCTCATGCGGCGCTAAAAACGGCCTTGGGGGGCCTGTTGGGGGCGTGGCTGAAGATGCTCTAATGTCCGTTTTGTGGTCCAATTCTGCGCCGGCGGTATGATGCATACATGCATGCCTGTTGTTGCTGTTGCTGAAACATCAGACCTGACGGAGATCAGACCACCGCCGGCCAGCTTACTCGAGCACGACCGGAAAGGGTGAGAGGTAGCCAGTCTCACGGACCTCTCTGCATGCACGCACGAGAAAAAGCCTGCGGCAGGAGGAAAGTATCCGTGCTGGGAAAAGCGGAGCAGCCGTGCGCTGCCCGCGCCGTCCAAACGGCGAAGAAAGACGTCCCCGGACCGGCCAGATGATGGATCGTGTCGGAACACCAAATCATTCCGGCCGCTCGCCGATGCGCTACGTACTAGTATCCGTCCAAGCGGATAGTAGACGTACTACCATCCGTGTGCAAGTAGAGCCAGTTTATGTTTACTTTTTGCGAGGAGAAGTAGAACTGGTGCTAGCTTGCTAACCCACATATGTTTATGCGGTCTGATCTTCATTTTAGGTGGCATTTGTAATCATCGCGGCACATAATGCTCCCCTCCACCTTTTGTTTTTTGGTTGCTTGCTGGCTAATTTGTGGGCAGGTCCATGCAACTTGAGTATTATGAGTACTTGATTAGATGTGCGACATCATTTTCCAGACGTAAACTATGTGAACTCATCCAAATTAACCATTTCTTCTGATAAACAAAACAGGGTTGAACCATAAACTATCACTAGTAGACGTCCCCTTGAATACATATACTCCTCGTAGTACCGTTTTTTCAGTGGTTGCATTGCATGCATTGAGATTTGACGTCCAAACTTACTTTATGTGCACAATTAAGTAAGCTGCGTCATCCCGGAATAACAGAGAGTGACGTTATTCATAGATATGCATGGATGACCAGAATTAGGAAGTTGATCCAAAAATGTCGCTCTATTTTATTCAGATATGAACAATGGTATATGTGATAAATTAACTCAAGTGCAGAAGGATTGCAAGAATAATATTTGATGATCAAAGTCGTATTTTTCAAGATACCCACATCGGTACGTGTAGGAACCTATAATTCTCCTTATTTTCATGAATATGTTAGCATAAAATTACTTACGAGGATACGATTATGAATGTAAACATAAGATGCATGCACAACAACATCACAGCATTTATCTGCCGCATATTTAGGGTATCTACCTGTACATGCGACGTTAAACAGAAAATTCAGATACTTTAATGAACGATTGGTTTTAATCAACGGCGTCACCTTTCAATGGCCTATTGACACCCTACCTAGAGCGATGGAAATGTGTCAACAGCTAATGCAACGAGACAAAAACTACTCCCTCCATCTATCGATCCTACGTAGACGTAAAACATCTTGGAAGTTCTCTTTTCTTTCTTTCCAAAAGGCATCTCCCATCATGGTTCGTAGACCCATCGATCAAATTATAACAAAATGTGTTAGTGTGTAGGACCATTAGTTTCGTAACTTTATTACTGTTTACCATTAATTAGGGCATAGCTAGCTTAGCATTTTTCTGCTAGCTTGTCCCATCTCGTTGATCGCCTCGGAACCCTGATATTTTACTCATTTCTCCATTAAGTTGCAAGTTGCATAGATATGCAACTTTAAGAAATGCAACATTGTGCGGTGTTGCTGATGTCGCGGTAAGAAATTAACGCGCATGCAGTTAATAGCGTCTATTTATACCACTAGAAGCTTCTCTTTGTAGTTGCATAGATCTCTCATAGTAGATAGTATCATAGTTGAATTCTACTGAGAAGAGCCATCGAACCATATTTGTCATTTGCTTTTCGTTTTGAAAACTTGACTTATCAGAGAGGGGCCAGGGGGCTGGAAGAAAAGAACTTGAATACTAAACGCTGGAAGAGAAGAACATTAATACTAAACCAAGTTTCGGGAACTTCTTGGTGACTTGATTGGTTCCCTTCCCCCAATTTGCAAAGGTCCCGACCCACGTTCCACGATATCGATGACGGTTCTTAGCTTCTTTCTCGCTAAAAGGTCGACTATATCCTTTGGAGATAGTTGAAATTTGTCAGTTCCTCTCCTCTCTGAGCAAGAATGAGCTCACCACCCCACCTGGTAAACTATAAACTGCCATACAGGATTTCTAGAGGGAAGTCAAATTCCGTTTTGAAAAATACTTATCTTTTTTGTTCAGAAATTCGCAGGGGCACGTGCCTAACCAGCCGCGCCCGGCCGCATGATTGCCTCACGATCCGCAAACTTGTCTGATTCCCCACAATTGCCAGCACGGTTGTAAGTTTTAGTTTCTGAAACTTAGTGAAGTTAGCTGCCCCCCGCGTGGGCGACCGGGAGGCCCCAGATCCCATCGCCGCCGAACCTCCCCCACTCCTCCTCCTCCTCCCTCGCCGCCGCCCAAGGGCGCGGCCAGGCTAAGCCTAGTCATCGCCGGCGGCGGCGGGGACTCGGGCCCTCTCGCTCGGGTGGGGCTGGCGGGCCAGCGCGCCCAGCGAGCGTGGGCGGGCGATCGCCGCGGCGGTGGTGGCGGCGCCTCGGCGACGTTGATTCCCCGCGGCAGGAGGCCTTGCGATCTGGTGCGTTGCGGCCGCCAAGGACGGCGGCGGCGTGAACGGATCGGTTCGCGGCGGCGCGGCCGGATTGATCGTTGGTCGGCCGTCGACACAGTGGTGGGTGCAACTCGTCGGCAGCTGGGCAGATCCGCGGGATTCTACCCTTGTTTGGCCCTTGACAGCGCGGGAAACTACGGGGGAAACCCTAGATCTCCTTGGGATCGAGCGATGGTGGCGCTTTTGCGTCGTAGTCCCTTTTTAGGACATTGTTTTGGAGTTTGCTCCGGTTGAAGGGACCAGCGACATCGGCGACGCACGTCTGGTGGAGCAACTGCCGATGAAAATCGCGCCGACTATGGTCATGGCGGACGATGGCGGCGTCTTAGATGTCGTTCCCTTGTCGAGGCATCATCGTTGTAGTCTGCGTCATCAGGCTCGGGATGCTCCGGGGGAAACCCTAGATCTGGGTCTTCCGGATCGGACGATGATGGCGTTTTATCGCTTTCCCTCCTGCGGGCATCGTATTGGAGTAAGTGCTGGCTGGGGGGATGGTGGAGCGGTGCTTCATCTCACACATCGATGGCGGATATCGACAGCATGGCGCTGTGGAGGCTCGGCGTCCGATGCACGGAGATGGACTCGCACAGGAGGAGGTTGCTGTCTGGCGTCATGGTGACGTCGATGGCAGAGTGGCCAGACAAGGTAGAAGCATCAATATGATTTGAAGACGGACGTGTGGAAGATGGCGGCGACGACACACGAGTGCGTCTGACCGGATTGTGCCCCGGACCCGGTATGTGGCTCGGCTGGGGCTTCCGAATATGTTTCGGCTTCCAGCTTTTGATGTTATGCTTAGGTGAGTGGTTTGAGTAGTGGCCCAGCTAGCACCCCTTCATCATTTTGGATAGGAGTAGCGGCATGTGTTGCCAAGATGGTGAATTCAGGCACATTGTTATAATACTTTGTAAGGTCCTCGAGAATAATCAATAAAGTGGCCGTATGCATCTCCCAGATGCAGAGGCCGGGGGTCATCCTCCTTTTCTAAAAAAAAGTGAAGTTATCATTCGCAGCTACCAAGTTTTGGCAGGTGAGACTCAGTGAAGTTTAAGAAACTTGTCAAAACGTATTCATAGGGGGTTTTATCTCAAAAACCCCCGTCACAAGGAACTCGGATACACAACCAAAACATAGAGGACCTTTGGTTTAAAAAATATAATAGATCAAATTTGTAGTCCAAAGAAAAAGCATGAGAGATGGTCGGTGCCCCCCGCGCCTGTGTGCACAAATCGCCTCCCTCTTTCCGTTGCATAGTATCATAACCTATTATGTTAGTGTCATCTTATTATTTCTTCATTTGTACGTAAAATCTCGATATGAAGTTGTGCACAAAGATCTATTTCACATTAAATTTTCTTGTTTGGTAAGGTATTATATAATATCATAACACATGTATCTCCTCTTTCTTATTCAACTACCGTGCTACATCATCTACATGTTAACTTTACAGTGTGTATACTTGCTATGATACATGCACTGGGAGAGGCCTTAAACATAGGCCTCATTTGGTTTGGAGGAATTATGTAGGAAAAATTCCTTTAGAGCCCTTTGGTCTGTACGAATAGAATCCTATTCCTTATGGAGAAATTCTTGCTATCCTCCATATTTCATAGGAAAATAAACATTAACCTAGACTCAATGGAAAAAATCTTATGATGTGAATCAAAGAGCATCTCCTTTCCTATTCCTAGTCATAGAATTTGAGATGCATGTCATCTCATTTCTTATGACTTTCCTATTTGTATGATTTTCCTACCCTTTGATTAGGAGGCCTACATTTAATCAATACCTTGTGAAATGCTTCCGCCTAGAAATATAAGACACATACACTTGTCAAGATTTCACTTTGGGTAATGATTAGCTCAACTGTGTGTACATTATCTTAATCAGTACTAATGAGAAGTGCATGATTTTCAGTACAGATCCAATAATATCAACTCCCACACATTGTTGACCAATTTGCTGGTAAAAACTTAAACTAGCTAGAGAAGGCATTCTTGGTTTGTAGGAACTTTCCAGGAATTCTATAGGATAGGATTTTTAAAGAAAAAATTCCTTTGGAACCCTTTGGTTTGTAGGAATGAATTCCTATTACTCCCTCCGTTCCATAATGTAGCGCATATAGATTTTCTGAAATGTCAAACTTTATGAACTTTGACCAAGTTTACAGAGAAAATTATTTATATTTATAATACCAAATATATACAATATGAAAGTAAATCTTGTGATGCATCTAATGATCTGTATTTAGTATTCTAGATGTATATATTTTCTCTACAAACTTGGTCAAAGTTCATAAAGTTTGACTATTCAAAAAACCTATATGCGCTACATTGTGGAACGGAGGGAGTACTATGTAGGATAGGAACCAATCCTTTACATTTCAAAGGAAAAAACATTAGCCTAAACTCAATGAAGAAAATCACATTATATGCATCAAATGACATCTTTTTCCCTATTGGAATTGAGATACAAGTCACCTCGCTTCCTATGGTTTTTCTATTCCTATGATATTTCTATTCTATGAACCAAAGGAGGCCAAAGTGTGTGTTGCCTTGTATTATTTAATATCTTGGGTATATAATTAAGCACCTCATGAACAATGTTATCCAATCAACCAAGCATGTTAATAATCACAAACGAGACTAGCAAGAAAAAAACAATTTTAATGTTAAGCATTTTTCCAAGAACCTGAATTTCACATGCTCTAAAAACAGAACAAATCGTGTATTTCCATTCATATTCCAAAGTATATTGGATCAGTTGCTTGGCTACGATCTAGTGCACCTCTTGCACAACATCATATTTAGTTAACTCCATGTCGATACTATGATTTGATCGACTGTGATAATATCATCCAGCTGACCAGCCTTTACAATTTCTGTCCTTTATTACCTGCATGTTTATTGTACACTCCCTTCCTTTTTTATTTACTCCGCATATTAGCTTTGACTGGAGTTAGACATTATAAAGTTTAACCAATTTTATGGAGACCAATATGAACATTTACAATAACAAATACATATAATATGAAAATATATTAAATGATGAATCTAATGGTCTTGATTTGGTGATGTATATGCTAATATTTTTCCACAAACTTGGTCAAAGTTAAAGTTTGACTTTAGACAAAGCTAATATGCAAAGTAATAAAACAGAGAGATTAGGCTGGTCATAGTGGGGAGTAACTTAGACTAGTGTCATGCATATGACACTAGTGTAAGTTACTACCTCCATAGTACAAAGTAATATAGTAGTAGTATCATAGATTGCTTCATTTATTATCACATAGACTCATTTTGCCTCGGAAAGCGCTATGTTGCAGTAACATATTAGGCTGGTTACAGTGGGGAGGAACTTAGGAGTAACATCACACACTCCAATACAACTTTGTTTATGTGGCACGTATTTAATGAAGAGAGAGGTGCTTGTGGTAACTAGCTAAGTTACCAGAACATCACACACTCCAAGAAACAATGAGTCTATAACCTAATAAATACATCATTGCATGACACTACATAGATGTTCATACCCACTATGGAGGTAGTAACATAGTCTAGGGAAGTGTGTAAGTTACTAGCTTATGTTCTTGCCCATTGTGACCAGCCTTATGTTACCACAAGCACCTCTTTCCTTGTTAAATACTTGCCACATAAGCAAAATTGTCTTGGGATGTGTTAAGTTACTACCTAAGTTACTCCCATTATGGCTAGCCTTAGTGAGCAAAGAAGGGCCTTAAATGTGTGTCCCGTGCTCTTGACAAGAAAAAAGAAACGGGTAGGCATACAACCTTGTTGGGATTTTTTTTACTTTGGTGACTCTGCTGAGTTAGTAGAAATCTATGCTTCCACAATTCAATAATTGTGATACGGCCCTAATTGTTATGGGTGTCTTTATCTATAAAGTTGGACAAAAATCTATTTTTTAACATTTAATGGGAAGAATAATTTCAAATAGAATATTTGTAATTGGAATGTTTGCGAATGAATATTTGAAGCTTACAACAGTCAACCAAGTATCACCCAAAATTGGTGCAAATTAATTACTGCTAAAATATAGTAGTAAATGACAACATACCAATGTCTATACATATCACTACTAGTTAATATAACTAGATTAATTGTCCGCGTATCGCAACGAGATATAAAGTACTATTTACCAAATAAAATCCTGCCCACGATTTATGTGACCAAATAAATTCTAGGATTTTCTTTCATAAATACTTATGTAATAAACATTTGTTGGCTTATCAAAGAAAAGATTTTTTACTTGGTAAGTCAATAAAAAATAGAGTTAATTACACTTATAGTACATGAACTTGCGCGGTGGGTACAGATTCATACATAAACTTGAAAAATGATACAAATGGTCCACTAAACTATAACTTCGGGTACATTTTGATACATTTGCTGTTAAATCTAACGGTGTGACATTAACTTGCAGCCCACTATGTTCTGTGTATATGTATATGCGGGTTCACCTGTCAGCTGACTAGATATGTGCTGGTGACGACGGCGGAGAGGTTGGACTTCTCGTAAAGCAAAGTTGACGAGGGTATCATACGTGCGGCCTTGACCTTCACCGCCGGCGGAGAGGTTGAATCACCGGCCTGTGTATTCGGTATGTTGCCCATTGGCAATACGATCTCACCGGTGTACAAAGCTAGCTAGCTTTAACGTGTCAAACTGCAATATCAATCCACTAGCCTGATTGAGAAACCACATGCTTGTACGTGAGATATTGTGTTCATTCAATTGCAAAAATGATCGACCAGGTATCAACATTGTCCAGGCAGGACTCTATTTTTAGAATGCTCGGAGCCAACCAAACAGTTTGCTACGTCCATCGATAAAATCAAAACTTCATTGGAAATTCAGGACCAACTTAGAAAGGCACAGACTCATACTTTGTAAGGTCGAAGTCCACACATAAGAAAATAACTAGTGCCTAGGAATACCCCCTTCTTCATTCATCCATTTAGGTAAGAATGGATCCAGGGAACCTGGCTCGGGAACAGCCCTGAAAAAACACAGTAAGAGAGTCCAATCTCTGAAATATAGCATTTGATCTCTAAGTAGTAGTAGTAGAAGGTTGAGTATCTGACTTGATCCAATAGAGTCAGAACACACAGTAGATCCAGATTTCACGCCTTGCTGTGGACTGGGGAGAGACAGCTCTTGAAGTGGGCGTTACGTGTGATTATGGAGGAACTGTAGTACTAGCCCCAAAATGCAAGCCGAGATAGCTACTTAAAGAAAGGGGGAGCGGTGGGCCTTCAAAAGGAGCGAGGGAGTGATGGGCAACCTTTTTCTATATGTTGCTCGTGAGCTGCCAAGTACCGATCTCGCAACAATCTTGGCGTTAAAGGATCGGTCCTTCACTTGCGGATCGCTCACGAGTCGAACTCGCTCTCTTGCCACGCCTTTGACTCACGAACTCGAGTCGGACTCATTCACTGCTAACTTTTTGAGGATCGCTCGTTCTTCACTCTCTTGCTATTACCCAGCAGGAGCGCTGCAACCGACGGTGCATATTATCATATAGAAAGAAGCGAAGCATAGCGATTCGTACTACTGGAAAAGTGTAAGCTAACCGCTAGGCAATAGAGTTAGCTTACGGGTGGGGCGCAAGCAAGCGTAGCGAATCACATAGAGTTGCCCTACCTTCCAAATAGCAGAGATAGATAGGGCGGCGGCGCAGAAATGGATGTCTGAGCGGTTGAAAGAGTCGGTCTTGAAAACCGAAGTATTGATAGGAATACCGGGGGTTTGAATCCCTCTCCATCCGCGAGGTCATAAGTTCTCTCTTGCCTTATCTATAGATAAGAACGAATCTCCTCGACTCGACTGATATGATGGATGGAATGGGTAGAAGGTTGAGGTTATTGTGTGTTGATGAGACTCGAGCAGTGCCTCCTGCTCCACCAAGTCCGTGTCCGGCACGACCGCCCTGCCGGCGGCGACATGCTCCTCCGCTTGCAGATGCTCTCGAAGGAGGTTGTGGTTGTAGTTGGCCTCGGCCTGCGCCTCCCGGAACTGCTCCTGCCGCACCATGTCCATATAATGGGCACAGGCCTCGCCGATAGTCATGGTGCAATGCACTGGCGAGGGTGGAGCGAAAGAGGAGGGTGCCGCGGAGGAAGAGGAGGGTGGCGTTGGCTCGTTGTCAGAGGTGTCCTCCATTTGCACGTCCCCCGGCTGCCTGCCGGCCTGCCAATCGGCAGCAATGGCGGGCATGGCCTTCTTCTACTCCGATGTAAGCCCGTCTCAGAGAGCTTTGGCCGCAGAGGGATCCATGGCGGGGAATGATGTGGAGAGGGATGACTGTGGCTATGGCCGGGGCAGCGATTTTATATAGCGCCGGTGGGCGGCAGAGGAACGGACGGGTGGCGTCGGAGGAGACACCTCGGCAACCGCATGCCATCAATGCAGGCAACAGATGGACGGGCGGGCGGCCGTCGTGTCGTTTGAACACGCGGCAATCACCTGTACTGGGGAGCGACGCGAGTGGCACTCTCTCGGCCGGCGCGCTGCTCCAATGCCGGGGCCAGTGAGCAGTCGCATCCGTTCTGGCAGGGCATGTACACGGGTGCTGATGCTTTAGAGCGGCGCTGGCGGAAAACGCACGGGACGGGGGAGGGTTTTTAATGGGTCAGGGCGGTCAGAAACGGGCTTGGGATCGGTCTGGACTCCTGCAAACCTCCCCAAATTTACCTCTGATTTGCGGGAGAAATCACGTCTGAACTGTGCCGTGGACCGATACAGACCAACGTTGGATGGCTTCCGTGATTTGAATCATTGCGGGAGGTTTGCGTCAGCGTTGGAAATGCCCTTAGCCCTGTGCTTGAAACATCTCACATCCGAACAAGTGGACCCTCTCTAGTCATCTAACAAGTGGACCGAGCGTATACATATACCAACTACCATGCTGGCCTGCGAGTTAACGAGCCTTGCAATTACCGTTAGATTTACCAGCAGATGTAGCAAAATGTACCCGAAATTATAGTTCAGTGACCCATTTGCATCATTTTTCAACTTTATGTATGATTTTGTACCCACCACGCAAGTTTATGTACTATAGGTGTATTTAACTCTAAAAAATAGGACAGGTAAGACAATCATGAATGGAAAAGAACAGAGATTTTTGAATTGAGTCCTGTGAAATGGAAAAGATGATCGATGCATTGTACGGTGCGTGTTTAAATGCAGATCAGTTTGTGCTTAGTTTTCGTCTGACCGTTTCACCAGCATCGGATTGCTTCCACGCAAAAACAAATATAGCCGTTTGACTTTGCAAGGCGGCCGGCTACCTCGTTATAAACCACGGTTTTTCTCATTTTTCTCTTCACTCCACTAGTACACACCAGCAGCTCGTCCCACGAGCCGAGCCTCCTCGCCGTGCGCGCCCGCACCGCACACTCCGAATCGAACCGAGAAAGACAAGGCCCGATCGATCAATGAAGGCGATGATACTACGCCGCCGTGGCGCCGGTGGCGGGCTGCGCATCAAGAGGAAGGGCCGCGGCTTCATGTGTGGCTGCGGCGGTTCCAAGGCCGTCTCCGTCTCCGACGGCTCCGACAAGCAGTCCCCCATGGCCACGCCGCCCACCAACACGTCGACCGCCACCACTGCCACCACCATGTCCACGGTCACCACCACGGCGACGAGGAGGGCAGGGAACAGCAGGGCGGCGTCGTTGATCTCCACCGCGGCGGCGTCCTCCTCGTTCTCACCCTCCTCGACGGACGAGGCCGACACCAGCGTGGGGAGCACCCCCAGCGTCGCCGCGCTCCTGCGGCAGCTCGGCGAGCTCGAGCGCACCGTCCGCTCCCTGCAAGGCGCCGGCGCCGAAGGCGTGGGCGACGGGAGGCGGCACAGGCGCACCGCTAGCGAGGGCGGCGGCAGGAGGGTGGAGGAGAGCGTGGCGGTGGTGAAGGAGTCGGCCGACCCTCTCGCCGACTTCCGGCGGTCGATGCTGCAGATGATCGTGGAGAAGGAGATCGTGGGCGGCGCCGACCTGCGGGAGCTCCTCCACCGGTTCCTGTCCCTCAACTCGCCGCACCACCACCACCTCATCCTCCGGGCCTTCGCCGAGATCTGGGAGGAGGTGTTCTCCGGCTACGAGCGCACCCCGGACTTCCTCGTCTCCCACTCCCACGGCAGGAAAAGGCTCCCCGCAGCCAATTCCCTCCGCTGACCGACGAGCGTGCCACCGCAACCACGGCATTGTGCGGTGCTCCGTGGATCCAATACCAGCCGCCGATTTTCCTTTCTGGTTGGGACAAGGTTTTTAGTAGGGTTTGGTGAGTTCTTGGTGCATTCCCTTTCTTCGACTTTACATATTCTGCCTTGTACAAACGTTTGAAACGGACGAGCCAGGAACATTTTCAGGTTCCGGATGTCCTCGATTGAAAAGTTGATTTGTTTTGCCCTCGATTGGAAAGTTGATTTGATTTGCCAGAAATTCAGCGTTGATGGTACGAAAGGGGGGAAAGCGCTGCCTTCTCTCCACAGTCCACAAGTTGTTTTTAGCCGTTGGTGCACGCCGGACACGCTCAAAGCGAGCCGATAGGAACGGGCAAAGCAAAGGAAACCGCCGTGATTCCCGCGGGTCGCTAGGTTGCTCGTTGGAGTAGTTAATTAGGTGGAAAATGAAATTATAGATCCAGAATTCCAGATCGATAGAGCTATAGGTGCTGGCTAGCTTTTGTCGCGGGCGGCAACGAAAACGTTTCCGAGCGGTCGACCTCAGCACGCACCTAAGTGTTTTTCATTTATTTTTATTTTTTGAAAAAAAAGGATAACCCCCGGCCTATGAAGTGTTTTTGCTCTACGAGGACATCTTCAACACCAACCCTCAAACCGTCCGCATAAGTTTAAACCGTGTGGTCCGGACATGTTGTGTCGTCCAATGCGGGCTTGTATCGGTCCGCTCGGCGGTCTGGACGTGTTTTTCCGCAAAACGAAGACAAAGTGGGGGGTCTTTGCGGGCGTCTGGACCGCTGCCACGCCCGTTCCTGACTACCATAGCCCACCAAAAACCCTCCCTCTCCAGCGTGTGGTCCTGGCCAGCATCAGCTGCCTGCATTCATGCCGCTGTAGAGCGGCCGCTTCGCACTGACGCCGGCCCAGAGCGGACGTGACATCTCACTTGCGCCGACACTGAAGCAGCGCGCCGCTCGAGAGCGCCGCCCGCTCTGCGTACCCCATGTCCACGCCTGTTCAGTGTCGAAGAGAAGTTTTACTGTACGGAACGAGATGGATATTTACCACGCCCGTTCAATGTTCGCCCGTCTGTATGCCGCTATTAAGCGGGTGTCTGGTGGGAATGACTCTGATAATAAGAAATAGGGGTACGAAGAAGGGCTAGATCTAGCATGGCACGGGTGTCGCGGGGATTTCATGAGTTCGAGCCCCTGTTGAGATACAGCCCTACATCTCTAGCTCTGGAGCTGTGTTTTTCTCATGTGTCTGAGTATTGCAAAGGATTGCAAACGCTTGCCCCTGAGCTACGTGTGGCTTATATAAAGTGCACAACCCCCTTGCCTAGCTACGTTACAAATGGATTTAAGTGATTGCATTGATGATGCGCATTGCAGATAGTACGCAGCAAATGCCGATAACGCATGCATCGTGCGCCCTTAGATGTTCTGGATTCCCCATCCGGTTGTTTCCCTCCTACCACCGAGTGCTCCGTAGGTCCGATTGGTTTGGAGGCGTCCGAATGGATGAATATCGTCCGAGTGACGGGAATCTTAACCTTCGTCCAAGTGGATCAGAATCCTTGAGGTTTTCATATCTAGTGTTGTGGGCCCTCCATTATGGTCAACATATCCCTATCTTGCCCCTACCCATGATGGATATCCCCAACATTAGCTCCCGAATCGTTGAGATTTTGTAGAATGAATCTACTAGTGATTTGGATTGCCTCGAGAACTGCCGAGGGACTCGACACCTATCACCAAGCTCAGTCGACTGCGGGTTGAACAAAATTCTAATGTATTCTGGTACGGGTGCTTCTCGACTGATCAAGGATACTTGACCATGAAGAGAAACTTGATGGCACTCAATGATCTCTCGGAGGAGGGTGACTAGAGATCCGAGTATGGATGTGCCATTAAAACCCGAGTAGCGATACTAGCGCATGGTTTGATACTTCGAAAATATGCCACTCAATATCCCGAAGGAACGCAGATAAAGGCTAATTCCAAGTCCAAGTTCATGAATTTTATGCCTTGTGTTCGCACACGAACGCGTTACCGTGTACCTCCAACGCCGAGGGTGATGCACCGCAATTCACGTCGAAGGAGACCCGTCCGGAAGCGTGGTACGCAAGCAATCCGGGGAGGCGCTTTTGTAGACCCAAAACACACCACGCTCGGGAGGGACCCCGTCAGGGCGCGCGGCGGCTATGGGCTGCCCTAGCTCGACCTGATCGCCCCTGGGGCCTCGAGGTTCGCCGCCCTGCAACAAGAAGAATAAATGAAGAACGAGGAAGAAGAAGAACAAGGAAGAGAGATAAAAGTAAATGTAAAAAATGGTAGATGAATTGATCGATTGTGTGTTGTTCAATCAGCCGTCACCTCTCATATATTTATGAGGCGGATGGACTTTCTGTACAAGAAAAGGACTAAAAATTTCATCCAAAACATTTAAACCCTAACCTAACTCGGACAGGAATCTTTGGCAATTTTCCGGATCAACTCGGAGCCACCGAGTAGTTTGCTTCGGTCCCACCGAGTGAACGATGTCAACTCTCTGTATCCTTCTATAATTTCCCGGATCAACTCGGTCTCACCGATTGATTTGCTTCGGTCCCACCGAGTGAACGTTGCCAACTCTCTGATAATTTTTCGGATCAACTCGGTCTCACCGACCAAATCTACTCGGTCGGTCCGAAATGAGTCTGCAGCTTCTGTTTCTGACTTTGTTTTCCCTCCATAGGTTGCATACGACCCCAGATGAAGACGATTTTTATATCAAAATCAACCGTTTCAACGAGACGCACAACTTTCGTGTTGATATATTTTCCATCAGAACCCATCTTAATTGAGTTTCCGGACATTTTATAATCTGATTTCAATATGAGCATCTCTGAACTTGTCATAACTTTTGCATCCGAGCTCCGTTTTAGACCATCTTCATATCCATCTTGATCTTCTCGAAGAGATTCATTCCATGGTGACTTCCAATAGAGTTTGAATTAATCTTGACATATCTTTAAGCAACTTTTACAATTGTGCCATTTTTGAGCATCAACACCTTGGAGCCTAAAAGAAGGGCCAAGTGGATCCGCAAAGCAGCATCGTATTTATCCTATAGCAGTCTCTGGAGATGACTCTAGGCAAAGTTTTGGGCATCAGTCCAAGTGGATGCTGACACCTTCATGGATCTTTGGCGAACCGAGCAACCATGTTCATGGAAATGATTTCGACAAGATCAACAGGTTGATTAGAGTTAATTCGCGCGGCTGAAATCTCACGCGCACGCCCTGTCGAATTATCTTGAGTGTGGTGATGGGGGTTGGGGCTCCTCGATTTTTGCCCTCAGTGTCGCCACCTGTCCCACTTTCTTTGTTTCACGAAGTTCGTGGACGATGTTGGATGGCCGGATCAATGGCTGAGGTGTTGGGAAACGTAGTAATTTCAAAAAAATTCCTACGCACACGCAAGATCATGGTGATGCATAGCAACGAGAGGGGAGAGTGTTGTCGACGTACCCTCGTAGACCGAAAGCGGAAGCGTTAGCACAACGCGATTGATATAGTCGTTCGTCTTCACGGCCCGACCGATCAAGCACCGAAAACACGGCACCTCCGAGTTCTTGCACACGTTCAGCTTGATGACGCCCCTCGAACTCTGATCCAGCCGAGTGTCGAGGGAGGGTTTTGTCAGCACGACGGCGTGGTAACGATGATGATGTTCTACCAACGCAGGGCTTCGCTTAAGCACCGCTACGATATTATCGAGAAGGACTATGGTGGAGGGGGGCACCGCACACGGCTAAGAGATCAATGATCAATTGTTGTGTCTAGGGTGCCCCCGCCTCGTAGATATAAAGGAGCAAGGGGGATGTGCGGCGGTCGAGGAGGCGCGCCAGAGGAGTCCTACTCCCACCGGGAGTAGGACTCCTCCTTCCTTGTTGGATTAGGAGAAGGGGAAAGAGGAGGAGAGAGAGAAGGAAGCGGGGGCCCGCCTCTCCTTGTCCTATTCGAACTAGGGGGAGGGGCGCGCAGCCCTGCCCTGTCCGCCTCTCCTCTTCTCCACTAAGGCCCACTCCGATTTAAACCGGAACACTTCCAATATCCAAATATAGGCTTCCAATATATCAATCTTCATGTCTCGACCATTTCGAGACTCCTCGTCATGTCCGTGATCACATCCGGGACTCTGAACAACCTTCGGTACATCAAAACTCATAAACTCATACTATAACCGTCATTGAAACTTTAAGCGTGCGGACCCTACGGGTTCGAGAACTATGTAGACATGACCGAGACACGTCTCCGGTCAATAACCAATAGCGGAACCTGTATGCTCATATTGGCTCCTACATATTCTACGAAGGTCTTTATCGTCAAACCGCATAACAACATACGTTGTTCCCTTTGTCATCGGTATGTTACTTGCCCGAGATTTGATCGTCGGTATCTCAATACCTAGTTCAATCTCGTTACCGGCAAGTCTCTTTACTCGTTATGTAATACATCATCCTGCAACTAACTCATTAGTTACAATGCTTGCAAGGCTTATAGTGATGTGCATTACCGAGTGGGCCCAGAGATACCTCTCCGACAATCGGAGTGACAAATCCTAATCTCGATATACACCAACCCAACAAGTACCTTCGGAGACACCTGTAGAGCACCTTTATAATCACCCAGTTACGTTGTGACGTTTGGTAGCACACAAAGTGTTCCTCCGGTAAACGGGAGTTGCATAATCTCATAGTTATAGGAACGTGTATAAGTCATGAAGAAAGCAATAGCAACATACTAAACGATCAAGTGCTAAGCTAACGGAATGGGTCAAGTCAATCACATCATTCTCCTAATGATGTGATCACGTTAATCAAATGACAACTCATGTCAATGGTTAGGAAACTTAACCATCTTTGATTAACAAGCTAGTCAAGTAGAGGCATACTAGTGATGCTATGTTTGTCTATGTATTCACACATGTATTATGTTTCCGGTTAATACAATTCTAGCGTGAATAATAAACATTTATCATGAAATAAGGAAATAAATAATAACTTTATTATTGCCTCTAGGGCATATTTCATTCAGTCTCCCACTTGCACTAGAGTCAATAATCTAGTTCACATCACCATGTGATCTAACACCAATATTCATATCTGTATATGATTAACATCCATAGTTCACATCGTCATGTGACCAACACCCAAAGGGGTTACTAGAGTCAATAATCTAGTTCACATTGCTATGTGATTAACACCCAAAGAGTACTAAGGTGTGATCATGTTTCGCTCGTGAGAGAAGTTTAGTCAACGGGTCTGTCACATTCAGAGCCGTATGTATTTTTTAAAATAATCTATGTCTACAATGCTCTGTATGGAGCTACTCTACCTAATTGCTCCCACTTTCAATATGTATCCATATTGAGACTTAGAGTCATCTGGATCAGCGTCAAAACTTGTATCGACGTAACCCTTTACGACGAACCTCTTGTCACCTCCATAATTGAGAAACATATCCTTATTCCACTAAGGATAATTTTGACCAATGTCTAGTGATCTACTCTTAGATCACTATTGTACTCCCTTGCCAAACCAGGGCAGAGTATACAATAGGTCTGGTCCATAGCATAGAACCTATGACTGAGGCATAGGGAATGACTTTCATTCTCTTTCTATTTTCTGCTGTGGTCGGGATTTGAGTCTTACTCAATTTTACACCTTTGCAACACAGGCAAGAACTCTTTCTTTGACTGTTCCATTTTGAACTACTTCAAAATCTTATCAAGGTATGTACTCATTGAAAATCTTGTCAAGCATCTTGATCTATCTCAATAGATCTTGATGCTCAATATGTAAGTAGCTTTACTGAGGTCTTTCTTTTAAAGAACTCCTTTCAAACACTTCTTTATGCTTTCCAGAAAAATTCTACATCATTTCTGATCAACAATATGTCACTCACATATACTTATCAGAAAGGTTGTAGTGCTCCCACTCACTTTATTGTAAATATAGGCTTCACCGCAAGTCCATATAAAACTATATGCTTTGATCAACTTATCAAAGCGTATATTCCAACTCTGAGATGCTTGCACCAGTCCATAGATGGATCGCTGGAGCTTGCACATTTTGTTAGCACCTTTAGGATTGACAAAACCTTCTGGTTGCATCATATACAACTCTTCTTTAAGAAAACCATTAAGGAATGCGGTTTTGACATCCATTTGCCAGATTTCATAAAATGTGGCAATTGCTAACATTATTCGGACAGACTTAAGCATCGCTACAGTTGACAAAATCTCATTGTAGTCAACACCTTGAACTTGTCGAAAACCTTTTTGCGACAAGTCGAGCTTTGTAGATAGTAACACTACAATCAACGTCTGTCTTCCTCTTGAAGATCCATTTATTTTCTATGCTTGCCGATCATCGGGAAAGTCCACCAAAGTCCACAGTTTGTTCTCATACATGGATCATTTCATGGCCTCCAGACATTTCGCGGAATCTGGGCTCATCATCGCTTCCTCATAGTTCGTAGGTTTATCATGGTCTAGTAACATGACTTCCAGAATAGGATTATCGTACCACTCTGGTGCGGACCATACTCTGGAAGACCTACGAGGTTCTGTAGTAACTTGATCTGAAGTTTCATGATCATCATCATTAGCTTCCTCACTAATTGGTGTAGAAATCACTGGAACTAATTTTTGTGATGAACTGCTTTCCAATTCGGGAGAAGGTACAATTACCTTATCAAGCTCTACTTTCCTCCCACTCACTTCTTTCGATAGAAACTCCTTCTCTAGAAAGGATCCATCTTAGCAACGAATATCTTGCCTTCGGATCTGTGATAGAAGGTGTACCCAACAATTTCCTTTGGGTATTCTATGAAGATGCACTTCTCCGATTTGGGTTCGAGCTTATCAGGTTGAAACTTTTTCACATAAGCATTGCAACTCCAAATTTTAAGAAACGATAGCTTAGGTTTATTGCTAAACCATAGTTCATACGGTGTCGTCTCAATGGATTTTGATGGTGCCCTATTTAAAGTGAATGCAGGTGTCTCTAATGCATAATCCCAAAAAAATAGTGGTAAATCGGTAAGATACATCATAGATTGCACCATATCCAATAAAGTGCGGTTATGACGTTCGGACACACCGTTACGCTGTGGTGTTCCAGGTGGCATGAGTTTGTGAAACTATTCCACATTATTTTAACTGAAGGCTAAACTCGTAACTCAAATATTCATCTCCACGATCACATCGCAGAAACTTTATTTTCTTATTATGATGATTTTCCACTTCACTCTGAAATTCTTTGAACCTTTCAACTATTTTAGACTTATGTTTCATCAAGTAGATATACCCATATATGCTCAAATCATCTGTGAAGGTGAGAAAATAACGATACCCGCCACGAGCCTTAATACTTATTGGTCTGCATACATCAGTATGTATTATTTCAAACAAGTCAGTAGCTCATTCCATTGTTCTGGAGAACGGAGTTTTAGTCATCTTGTCCAAAAGGCACGGTTCACAAGCATCGAATGATTCATAACCAAGTGATTCTGAAAATCCATCTTTTATGGAGTTTCTTCATGCGCTTTACACCGATATGACCCGAATGGCAGTGCCAAAAATAAGTTGCACTATCATTATTAACTTTGCATCTTTTGGCATCAATATTATGAATATGTGTATCACTATGATCGGGATCCAACAAACTATTTTCATTGGGTGTATGACCATTGAAGGTTTTATTCATGTAAACAGAACAACAATTATTCTATGACTTTAAATGAATAACCGTATTGCAATAAACATGATCAAATCATATTCATGCTCAATGCAAATGCCAAGTAACATTTATTTAAGTTTAACACTAATCCCGAAAGTATAGGGAGTGTGTGATGATGATCATATCAATCTTGGAACTATTTCCAACACTCATCGTCACTTCCCCTCAACTAGTCTCTGTTTATTTTGTAACTCCTGTTTCGAGTTACTAAACTTAGCAACCGAACAAGTATCAAATGCTCAGGGGCTACTATAAACACTAGTAAGGCACACATCAATAACCTGTTTATCAAATATACCCTTGTTTACTTTGCCATCCTTCTTATCCACCAAATATTCAGGGCATTTCCGCTTCCAAAGGACCATTTCCTCTGCAGTAAGCACTCGTTTCAGGCTTTGGTCCAGCTTTGAGCTTCTTCAAGGAGTGACAACTTGCTTGTCATTCTATTTGAAGTTCCCTTTCTTTCCTTTTGCCCTTTTCTTGAAACTAGTGGTCTTGTCAATCATCAACACTTGATGCTCTTTTCTTGATTTCTACCTTCGTTGATTTCAACATCGCGAAGAGCTCAGGAATTGTTTTCATCATCCTTTGCATACTATAGTTCATCACGAAGTTCTACTAACTTGGTGATGGTGACTAGAGAACTCAGTCAATCACTATCTTATCTGGAAGATTAACTCCCACTTGATTCATGCGATTGTAGTACCCAGACAATCCGAGCACATGCTCACTAGTTGAGCAATTCTCCTCCATCTTTTAGCTATAGAACTTGTTGGAGACTTCATATCTCTCAACTTGGGTATTTGCTTGAAATATTAACTTCAACTCCTGGAACATCTCATATGGCCCATGACGTTCAAAACGTCTTTGAAGTCCTGATTCTAAGCCGTTAAGCATGATGCACTAAACTATCAAGTAGTCATCATATTGAGCTAGCCAAACGTTCATAATGTCTACATCTGCTCCTGCAATAGGTCCGTCACCTAGCGGTGCCTCAAGGACATAATTCTTCTGTGCAGCAACGAGGACAATCCTCGGATCACGGATCCAATCCGCATCATTGCTACTAACATCTTTCAACACAGTTTTCTCTAGGAACATATCAAAATAAACATATGAAAGCAACAATGCGAGCTATTGATCTACAACATAATTTGCAAAATACTACCAGGACTAAGTTCATGATAAATTTAAGTTCAATTAATCATATTACTTAGGAACTCCCACTTAGATAGACATCTCTCTAATCATCTAAGTGATCACATGATCCATATCAACTAAACCATGTCCGATCATCACGTGAGATGGAGTAGTTTTTCAATGGTGAACATCACTATGTTGATCATATCTACTATATGATTCACGCTCGACCTTTCGGTCTCAGTGTTCCAAGGCCATATCTGTATATGCTAGGCTCGTCAAGTTTAACCTGAGTATTCTGCGTGTGCAATTGTTTTGCACCCGTTGTATTTGAACGTAGAGCCTATCACACCCGATCATGACGTGGTGTCTCAGCACGAAGAACTTTTGCAACGGTGCATACTCAGGGAGAACACTTATACCTTGAAATTGAGTGAGAGATAATCTTATAATGCTACCGTCAATCAAAGCAAAATAAGATGCATAAAGGATAAACATCACATGCAATCAATATAAGTGATATGATATGGCCATCATCATTTTGTGCTTGTGATCTCCATCTCTGAAGCACCATCATGATCACCATCGTCACCGGCGCGACACCTTGATCTCCATCGTAGCATCATTGTCGCCTCGCCAACTATTGCTTCTACGACTATCGCTACCGCTTAGTGATAAAGTAAAGCAATTACTGTATGCGATTGCATTGCATACAATAAAGCGACAACCATATGGCTCGCCGATTGTCGATAACTTGGTTACAAAACATGATCATCTCATACAATAAAATATAGTATCATGTCTTGACCATATCACATCACAACATGCCCTGCAAAAACAAGTTAGACGTCCTCTACTTTGTTGTTGCAAGTTTTACGTGGCTGCTACGGGCTGAGCAAGAACCGTTCTTACCTACGCATCAAAACCACAACGATAGTTCGTCAAGTTAGTGCTATTTTAACCTTCTCAAGGACCGGGCGTAGCCACACTCGGTTCAACTAAAGTTGGAGAAACTAACACCCACCAGCCACCTGTGTGCAAAGCACGTCGGTAGAACCAGTCTCGTGTAAGCGTACGCATAATGTTTGTCCGGGCCGCTTCATCCAACAATACCGCCGAACCAAAGTATGACATGCTGGTAAGCAGTATCACTTGTATCGCCCACAACTCACTTGTGTTCTACTCGTGCATATAACATCAACGCATAAAACCTGGCTCGGATGCCACCGTTGGGAAACATAGCAATTTCAAAAAAATTCCTACGCACACGCAAGATCATGGTGATGCATAGCAACGAGAGGGGAGAGTGTTGTCCACGTACCCTCGTAGACCAAAAGCGGAAGCGTTAGCACAATGCGGTTGATGTAGTCGTTTGAATTCACGGCCCGACCAATCAAGCACCGAAAACACGGCACCTCCGAGTTCTTGCACACGTTCAGCTCGATGACGTCCCTCGAACTCCGATCCAGATGAGTGTCGAGGGAGAGTTACGTCAGCACGACGGCGTGGTAACGATGATGATGTTCTACTGACGCAGGGCTTCACCTAAGCACCGCTACGATATTATCGAGAAGGACTATGGTGGAGGGGGGCACCGCACACGGCTAAGAGATCAATGATCAATTGTTGTGTCTAGGGTGCCCCCTGCCCCCGTATATAAAGGAGCAAGGGGGGGACGTGCGGCCGGTCAGGAGGAGGCACGCCAGGAGGAGTCCTACTCCCACCGGGAGTAGGACTCCCTCCCTTCCTTGTTGGATTAGGAGAAGGGGGGAAAGAGGAGGGAGAGAGAGGAAGGAAAGCAAGGGGCGCCGCCCCCTCTCCTTGTCCTATTCGGACTAGGGGGAGGGGCGCGCGGCCCTGCCCTGTCCGCCTCTCCTCTTCTCCACTAAGGCCCACTATGGCCCATTAAGCCCCCGGGGGGTTCCGGTAACCCCTCGGTACTCCGATAAAATCCAAATTTCACCCGGAACACTTCCGATATCCAAATATAGGCTTCCAATATATCAATCTTCATGTCTCGACCATTTCGAGACTCCTCGTCATGTCCGTGATCACATCCGGGACTCCGAATAACCTTCAGTACATCAAAACTCATAAACTCATAATATAACCGTCATTGAAACTTTAAGCGTGCAGACCCTATGGGTTCGAGAACTATGTAGACATGACCGAGACACGTCTCCGGTAAATAACCAATAGCGGAACCTGAATGCTCATATTGGCTCCTACATATTCTACGAAGGTTTTTATCGGTCAAACCGCATAACAACATACGTTGTTCCCTTTGTCATCGGTATGTTACTTGCCCGAGATTCGATCGTCGGTATCTCAATACCTAGTTCAATCTCGTTACCGGCAAGTATCTTTACTCGTTATGTAATACATCATCCTGCAACTAACTCATTAGTTACAATGCTTGCAAGGCTTATAGTGATGTGCATTATCGAGTGGGCCCAGAGATACCTCTCCGACAATCAGAGTGAAAAATCCTAATCTCGAAATACACCAACCCAACAAGTACCTTCGAGACACCTGAGAGCACCTTTATAATCACCCGCCACGCTTGTGATGTTTGGTAGCACACAAAGTGTTCCTCCGTAAACGGGAGTTGCATAATCTCATAGTTATAGGAACGTGTATAAGTCATGAAGAAAGCAATAGCAACATACTAAACATCAAGTGCTAAGCTAACAGAATGGGTCAAGTCAATCACATCATTCTCCTAATGATGTGATCCCGTTAATCAAATGACAACTCATGTCTATGGTTAGGAAACTTAACCATCTTTGATTAACGAGCTAGTCAAGTAGAGGCATACTAGTGACACTATGTTTGTCTATGTATTCACACATGTATTATGTTTCCGGTTAATACAATTCTAGCATGAATAATAAACATTTATCATGAAATAAGGAAATAAATAATAACTTTATTATTGCCTCTAGGGCATATTTCCTTCATGAGGGTGCTCCCGACGGATGCACCCAGGGTTATTAATAGGAAAGATAGGTTAAATCTTGTATTCTCTTTCTCTCCATCCAGAAATCACCGCTGCTCCACTGTCGTCCTCCACTCGCTTCTGGCGTCATCTGCTGCGACGGGGAAGGACAAGACCTCAGCATTGGAGAAGAAGAAGCCGGTGTGGAAGGGCTCGACGTCGAGCTCCACGTCCCCGCTAGGCTGGAACCCGGGGACTGGCTGATGTCCAAGGTCACCTCAAAGCAGGTGCTTAACCTCGTCGCCGACGCCCTTGGTCCAGAGGGAGGGGGTGGAGGGTGCCTGAGCCTGGCGAACTCGCGCCGCAGCCGGATGAACAGGTACTCCTCACTCCTCATATAGATAGGGGCTTCTAGATGCGTCCGCATCCTTTCTTCCATGAATTTCTGAATTACTTCAGAGCGCAGCTCCGTCACATTCCCCCGAATGCCATGGTTTATCTGTCTGCATTCGTTTCTCTTTGCGAAAACTACATCTGATGTCCTCCCCATTGGGCCTTTTTGAAACATATCTTCTCTTGTCGATCTCAAACCATTGGAAAGACCTCTTCGAGCGATGATAAGACCAATGTTATCCAATTATGCAGCGGGTTAGGAGTCCAGGTCAAGAGCTCAGGCACTTTCCCGACAATTAGATTTTCGGGGACTATCAAGTTGTGGCAGAATACCTGGTTCTACTACAAGGACATTCTGACCAGTGATTCTCATATAGGACTCCCAATCTATACTGGCAATAGAGTCGAGCCTCCGAAAACGCTTAGGCTCGCTAAGATCGAAAAACCTAAAGTTGATATCCCAATGGAGGTCTTTATCACTCACCATATTCATCCGCTTTAGGAGAGGGTGAGGCCTATGTATATATATGCGGGCATGAGCGACCTGGTACCTGCAGACCAAACAGGGTAGTGTAGCACTTCCGCAGAAGTATCCCAATGAGTAATCGTCCAAACAAAGAGCGGAGGAGAGTATTTATGGAGGTATTTCTATCACACACAAGGGTCACAGTTCTTGTGTGAAGTACTGCTTGAGTTTCTGCAAATACTATTACTGTCATGGGTAAACGGTAAACTAAATATGCTAATGCTAGTAAAAAGAGGATTTAAAGGTGTCTACTAAATAACTAATAAAAGTAAATAACAAGAGCTCAAATTGTAAATGGTGTTTCCCGCAATGAAGAGATTAGGTGCGTAGAGATTTCAGTTCATGGTAAGAATATATGAATTGTGCTAGTGCGACGGTAATACCAGCTACCTTGTATTGTACTCATAGTATTTGATATAAGCTTTCAATAGGCGGTTCTCCCTAGAGTCATGAAACTCCTCCAGTAAGGGTTACATTTCATTCTATGGTCCTACTTCTCCGTTTCCACAGAGTGTTCGTTCCACAATTAAGGCCATAAGACCGGAACCAAGCATTAAGTTCAATGGATAACCGTTATCTCATATTTTCTTTGGTTCTCATAGATATCTCCACATATCATGTTAGAGGTCACAGAGTTCCTAAACAATACGTGTTACCTGTGTAGGTCTTGAAATCATGTTGCCTGGGCCCTTAAATTGGACAACACGCATAGAGTTCACCACAATATAACAACATACTAAATGGATCATACTACTACGAATCCAAATGACGACATATAGGATAGGCACATAAGAATCTTACCACTCACCTACATCTCCTTCACCTAGGGGAATTACTCACACACCGTAAGAGGGGAATCAATCACAACAGAGAGAAAACCATATCGATAATATTGAAGGGATCCACAATGAGATGAAATGGTACTCAAATAGTCTTGATCTGAGATGAGATGGAGGAGAGATTAGAAGTTCCGATCCCTCTTATGATAGTGAAGGAGGTGCTGATGATGATGGAGATGGAAGGACCAAAAACTACGATGATCTTCTCCTCTCCTGTTCTCAATGGTGTGGCGTCGGCTAGGGTTCTCTTCTCCTCGTGGTACCTTCATAAAAGTTGCTTGTATATATGAGGAGGGGCCATGGGCACTCCAAACGACCGCTCAAATGAGCATGTACGATTGTATGAAATGTCGGCTTTCACTCTGGTGCACCTATTGATAGTGCTCTCTTCAGGAAAGTTGCTCCAATTGACTTGATTTGCACCAATCTCCTTTGATTTCCTTATAAATGTGATATTAAATGCCATCCAAAGGACAAAGTAGATTTTCCTCCCTTTTGTTGGATTAGCATTATAATTATCCGAAGAATAACAAAAATCCATTGAAATCAAATGGAAATCACTATGAATAACATCATAAACTCTCGAGCCATCAACTCCCCCAAGCTCAAGATTTGCTCCTCCCCGAGCAAACAAGAAATCAAGAGAGTGAAAAGGAGCTTGGTCGAATGGAAAGAACTTTACCGACCCGGGAAAATACATCATATCCATGCTCTCTTATCCCTGCAAAATCATTGAAGAAAGTATTTGTTTGAATAGCTGCACCTAAACTCGTTGCCTAACCATGTATAGTCTCATACCATTAGTTATAACTTCTTAAAACAAATTTTCTTTGCTAACCAAGTGTTTAGGAAAATGCAGGTATTCATCTATTAGATGGATATTCAACTTAAGCTCAATTGTCAAAATGCATTTAGAAGGTTTGGAGATCAAAGATAGCAAAGTACTCAAGTTCTTCATTAATATCCACTAATGCCTCCTAGTCATGGCTCTCTGACACTTCTCCCAGTTATTGTTCTTTGTGATTTCAACTCTAGGTGACGTGGTTATACCAAAATTGTAGGATCGAAAGTATGTTTAGAGGGGGTGATTAGACTACTTGACCAAATAAAAATCTATCCTTTTCCCAATTTTAGTTGTGGGAAGATTTTAGCAATTAGCACAAGTCAAGCAATCAACCTACACATGCAATTCTAAGAGTATATCAGCGGAAAGTAAAACATTGCATATGAAGGTAAAGAGAAGGGTTTGGAGAACGAATATGCAATGTAGACATAGAGATTTTTGGCGTGGTTCCGATAGGTGGTGCTATCACACGTCCACGTTGATGGAGACTTCAACCCACGAAGGGTAATGGGTGCACGAGTCCACGGAGGGCTCCACCCAAGAAGAGTCCACGAAGAAGCAACCTTGTCTATTCCACCATGGCCATCGCCCATGATGGACTTGCCTCACTCGAGTAGATCTTCATGAAGTAGGCGATCTCCTTACCCTTACAAACTTCTTGGTTCAACTCCACATCTTGACGGAGGCTCCCAAGCGACTCCTAACCAATCTAGGAGACACAACTCTCCAAAAGGTAGTAGATGGTGTGTTGATGATGAACTCCTTGCTCTTGCGCTTCAAATGATAATCTCCCCAACACTCAACTCTCTCACACAGATTTGGCTATGGTGGAAAGATTATTTGAGTGGAAAGCAACTTGGGGAAGGCTAGAAATCAAGATTCTTGTGATAGGATTGGAATATCTTGATCTCAACATATGAGTAGGAAGTTCTCTCTCAGAAAATGTATGGTGGAAGTGTAGGCACGTTCTGATGGCTTTCTCACAAATGGAGAAGGGGGTGGAGGGGTATATATAGCCTCCACACAAAATCCAACCATTCCACACATTCGACTCATCTCGGTGGGACCGAATAGTTAAACTCGGTGGCACCGATCTGTTCAAAAATTTGAACGTTAGGAATCTTGGTGAGACCGATTGGAACAACTCGGCGGGACAGATGTTCTAGGGCTTAGGGAAAACATCATCTCGGTGGCTCCGATTGCATCAACTCTGTGAGACAGAAGTGAAGCAATAAGGCAACAGAGAATCTGTCAAGCCAACTCGGTGATACTGATCACATAACTCGGTGAAATCGAAATAAATGCAACAAGTCACAAAGTGTTGGCAAGGTAATCTCGGTGAGACCGAGACCCGTATCGGTGAGACCAAATTGCTAGGGTTTCTGGCTGTGGCTATATCATATGAACTCAGTGGCTCTGGGTAGAAAGAATCAGCGGGGCCGAGTTGGAGGTTAGGGTTTTGACATATTTTTATGGAGAAAGTGGTTGAGGGTTTTGGAGCAATATCACTAAGGATTTGAGCAAGCAAGTCATTAAGCAACATCTCATCCCCTTTTAATAGTATTGGCTTTCCTATGGACTCAATGTGATCTTGGATCACTAAAATAAAGATGAAGCGTCTTGAGCTTTTGCCAATATTTGTGCTTAGCATTTTTAGGGGCCACATCTCTAGTACATGCCATGCCATTCATTGAACTTCATGAAATATTTATCTTGAATGGATATTAGTTCAATGAGCTATATGTTGTTATGAATTACCAAAACCACTCGGGGATTAGTTGCACTTTCAATCTCCCCCCTTTTGGTAATTGATGACAACATATAGATTAAAGCTTCTACAAATGATAAAATGAATGAAATACATCATCGCTTTGAGAAGTATGTGATAAGCAATAGCTCCCCCTAAATTTGTGCATTATTTAAAATTTGCGTTTGAATGCAAATGCACAATCGATTAGGATCATAGGTTGCTCTTCCATGTTACATACATCTTGGTAGAGCGCACAAAATGATAAGAGTGAAATAGCATGCACGCATCACCAAATACATAAGTGAAATATCATACACAAATAATCATAGAGATAGGCATAGATCACACATTAAGCATAGTATGAACAATCACACAACCACGCAAAGTATCTCACGAGCATCAAACAATAAGTAGCACAAACCAAACGGATGAAGTAGAAACTGGCAATAAAAACCAACAAGAAAAGAACGAGACTCTCTCTCTCTCTCTCGAAGCCTGTGATCTATACATTTTCTCCCCCTTTGGCAACAAGTTACCAAAAAGCATGAAAAGGAATAGTGCTATACAACACTCTAGGCACGATCTTTGGGAGCTCCTGAAGGGTCTTCTGGCTTGTTGCTTCGGTGTGCATAGATGGCATTGAAAGAACTGCTTCTGCAAATGGCTTGGCTGATGTCTGTTGAGCTTATTGTGGTGTTGACACTGGGGTGGCACTGTAGCAGTGGCGACGAGTGCAGAGTACGTAGTCCTGGTGTCTGTTACTGGCACAACTGTTGACCTTTGTGCCCTAGGCACAGTCTAGAATCTGTTAGTGGTAGGCTTGTCATCTCTATGCTCAGCATCATTTCTCAGCTTCTCAACAATAGATTGTATCTCAGTGACCTTAACATCAAGATTATACATTTTATCTTCAACTATATGCTCTAGGCTCTCCTGATTCTTTGTCAAGTTGGCCAGACTCCTTTCAATCCTCAAAGTTTCTTCTAGTAGATATGTCAATTGGTCTTGCTTTGATTTGTGATTGACTATTGATGCAGTTGGTGCATTTGCTGATTTTGCCTTCTCAGCCTTCTCTTGAGCCTCAGCAGAAGTTGGATGTGAAGCATCCATCACCACTTCATTATCTTCAAACTCTGGCTGAAGAGGAAGGTGCTCTCTGTGAAGTAGATATGTGCCTGTACCAACCTTGGAGTTGATAAGCATCTGGATGTGTGGTGCATATACACATTACCTCTTTTGATCGGCAATAGTCCTATTGATTGTCTCTACAATCTGGCTCATGACCTTGAATTTCTGTGGTATATCAAACAAGTGGAGCAGGTTGATGGAGTGGCCACAAATCATCCTTTCATCTCCAGACTTAGGCAACAAGGTGTGCCTCAGAATGTAGTTTGTGGTGGCCAAACCAGCAAGAAGATATATATAGAGCCAAACTTGTGTGTTTCCAAAGCCTCATCGGGAATGGTGTTGTACATGTGTGCCATAGTGTTGTGATCCATCCAGGGCTTCCCATATGAATCAATATCACTTTCTTCTTCTTTTGGGGCATTGATGAGAGTGGCCCACTCAGAGATTGATGACTGGTATCTAGTGCCCTCAACCATCCACACAATTTTACCATCTGGATAAAAGTGTGTTGTGGAGTAAAACTGCATCACTATCTCATCATTCCTATGAGTCTGAATCTCTCATGAACATGGGGGAAGTAATCTTCATTGGCATCTATATACTTCCAATCCACCCATTTCATGTTGCTTATGATGGGCTTCTTGTCGAGCAAAACTGTCTCATAAAAATCTTGTTGTTCTCTGGTATGGAAATGATAGTCACATGTTGTTATTCTCCTTGTAGAATAGGGATCAATTTTCCTCCATGCTATCAATCCACTATCCTTCCCAAGCTTCATGTTTTCAACCACTGGATGTCCATCATCATGATCTGGAATCTTTGGCTTCAATTTTCTGAGCACTTGTGGCTCTTCATCCTCTTGAACTTTTGGGACTGGGACCTTGTTCTTCTGTGCAGCTGGGATGCTTCTTGTGGATCTCTTAGGAGCAGCAGCCTTAGGTGCAGGAGCTGGAGCTTTGGTCTTGGGCTTGGAGGGTGCACCTGCAGACTTCATGGCATTAGTCATGAGCTTCTGAGACTTGGTAGGGGGTGCAACTGGTTCCTCTTCCTCCTCTTCCTCTTTTCTCATGGAAGGCTTGCCAAGAACTATGGCAGTGGTCTTCCTAGCTCTCTTCTTCTTCTTTCCTCTAGCAGCCTCATCATGATCTGACTGCTCAAGTGTGAAGTTAATTGTTTCTTGAGTTGTTTTTCTGGCCTTAGACATTGGAACTCTCTTTGCAGGGGCCTTCTTCTATAGATCTGGTTTAGTAGAAGCAGCAGTTCCATAATCCTTCTTGAGCACTTTCTTCTTTGAGGTCACTTCCTCATCAACCACAAAATATTCATCCTCATTGTCTGAGGTTCTCTTCTTCCTTTGTCTTGTGGCAGCTTTGGGCAGATCGCTTGGAGTACTTCTGCTGCCCTCATCATAGATTCCACTAGGGCTTGTGCCCTGGCTGAGATTAACCTCTTGCTCTCACTTGTTCTAGCTGTCACTAGCATCAGACATCTAGCAGATAGACCCTATGAATAGATAGGTATGGGAAGAGTGGATGAGCATCACAAAAGGCAGCTAGTTTTTCAAGAATTTGAATCAAAACTTTAGTTTTAGTTTTCTGCAGAAAGCAGTTTGGATCTACCGATATGAAAATCTCGGTGACACCGAAGCAATAACAGAGTCTAAACACACAAGATCGGTCGGACCGAGTTGTGGTTCGGCCGAGATGCTAGGGTTTCATTGAGGTTTTGCTTTCGGTCTCACAAACCAGTACACATCGGTGGCACTGAGTTGTACTAAGTGCAATGGCCAGGGCCAATCGATGGGACCGTAAGGTTCATTTCGGTCGATCCGAGATGAGGTCGGCGGAAACCTAACCCTAAAATTTTTCATTGAATCTAATCTAATGGAGCTTTTTTGTGGATAGAAAGATCTCATTCGTGGCAAGAAGCTAGGCATTATCCTTGTGCATAGAATCGGAAGGGGATAGCACAAAGAGATCAAACCGTACCCTAACTTGGCAATGATTTGCTATGGCGACAATGGCGGTGGAGACTCCCTTTGACGATGATAGTGACCTACAGCGAAGGCGCACATGCGAAGACGACAACGATCTGGAGACCAAGGGGGCAGCAGCAATGGGGTGCGGGCATGAGTCGTTTGAAGTAATTTTCAACCATACGGGCCCGCAGAATATATATCCTAGTGCCGTCGGGCACGGAATGGAATGCTTCGGGGCACCAAGATGCAAAACTATGTGCAGTTATTGCAACTCGGTGGGACCGAGTCATTCTAATCGGTATCACTGAGATGAAAACCTACATCAGTCTGGTGCTTTCAGTGGGACCGAATTGGAGTGAGTTGATCTAACCGAAATACACAAGAAGGTTTTGGATAGCAGCCCTTGACGGATCAGTGACTCCGGGTGCTCCTCACCCTGGGGGTCCAAAAAAGACTTGTTCAGTTTTTGTGATGTAGCATGAATAGAGTTTGAGACAAGAAAAGCATAGATCGCTAGAGGAGGTTCTTCGGCATTCTTGTCCATCCATTTGGCCAATAAAACCAAAACAATCAAAACAACAAATGGATGTCCTCGAATGAAGAAATTATGCAACCAACATGCTCACAAAATAAGATATCAAATGAAACATGTGTCAAAGCATGCACAAACAATTCTAGCATCTATCAAGCAATTGGCGATGACTGGGTCATCTATATACGAGTATATTGACTGAGGAGTCAAATGAGAACATTTGATTGTAGGTCATACTAATCGTTTAGGCACAAGTGGGGTTACCACTTTTACATAAAGCATTGATGTGTTCACACTATTAGAGTTGCTTTAGCTCAATTATTAGAGCAAAGCTCCCCCTAGATGTGATATCCCCCCTAAGAGGGATGAACTAACCTTGGGTTTTGTCACTGATTACTTCATGTAGATAGTGAAGATGTGGATGCTCAATGTATGATGTAGATCTTTTGGAGCAATCCATTGGAGTGTTGCACTTTCAATACCTACACGGGTTAGTCCCACAAGGAACATACAAGGATATCCATAGACATAGAGTGAATTGCACATATGATGATGTCCATGAAAGCATTAGGTTACCTTGTCCCATGTCTTACCAATAGGAGGGTTTGTGACTCCATGAACTAGTGCAAGATATGAAAGTTGATTGCACAAGTCTTGCCAAAATGAATATGTGTGAAGTACGTTGGCAGAGTCACCCTCAAGAACACTCTAGTTGTTCTTCCTTGGGATCCACATCAACTTGATGGGAATCCTTGGAGTTGTAGTTGAACTTGATGATGTAGAGCTTGACATAGTCTTGGGAACCCTTGTGACCATGGCCTTATATTAGGACCTTCTTCAAATGAGTCAATCTCTTCTTGAAGCTTGTCCTTTCCTTTTAGCTTGTGGTCTTGTGGTGGAAGATCATCATGAGCTTGTGTTCCCACTGGTACAACGAGGTGCTATACAAGCGGTTTTAACCCCTTTCTGCGACGACATTTTAACCATTGCCAAGTGAGTGTGTGTGATAGGGGATCCTTCCCACATGACCTAGAAAACTGACGGGGATAGGGAGCCTTGATGCATACGGTTGTCCCGACAAAACTGTTTCTGATGTCTCAAATATTTCAAATGCTCCATCCTTTCTACTCGTGAGTCCTGGCAATACCATCGCAGTCGGAGTTCTGTGGTTTTACCTAAAACCAGGCGCAGTCTAGGAACATTCCAGGCACGTACCAAACTAGTTCTACGTTTATGATGCCCGACACATCACAAACAGTTCATGATTGTAAACTATGTACGATAGGTCGACAATCACACACATTTAGTTTTCCCGCACCGTTTGTGATATTGTCTGACATCACACACGCTTTGCAAACGACAACTGTGTGCATGGTTACACACGTTTCCTCTTCGTGAACCATGCCAGATTATGATGTATATCACACACGCAGTGCTTTATAGACCGCGTGCGTTGTAATGACCTGCAGAGCATAATTTCATGCTAATTTAATTGCTACTATTTAAATCTTTACCTAATTTTAATTTGAAAGTAGGCTATAGCTTTATTCATATCCATCAGGTTCAAACAACCTATGCATTATTCGATTCATAGGTACATATGTTCAAGAATTACATAAGCACCAAATAGAGAATGATGAACTATGGTTGTATACTTATACTATTACAAATGGTAAAGAAAGAGGCGAGAGACATTCTGGTTGCTGAACAAGGTGAAGCGGAATGACCCTATTTTGCTCTCCTCGATCCAGAAGGCATGCACGACTCTAGTCCAACCCCTTGTGATGGTCGGCCGCCAATCATGCAGTTTGAGAGGTAATCTTGAGTAAACTGCTTCAGGATCCACTGCAAAGGAAAAAAGATTCAGACACTGTCATCTAACATAACTCATTACGGGCAGTAAAAAGAAGGCTACAGAGTTCTTACTTACCATCCTGCGGTTGTAAGTGCATCTAGTGCCCCTTAGTGATTTTGGTGTACTAAAGACTTATAGGTTAAGGGAGTAATGTGTTTGTGAGTGTACACGGGTATTATAAGTCTCTGAGGAGTTTGATATTTCTGAAGAAAGTCGACCCCTAAAAATGAATGTCTTCATCTGAAGACATTGGTTTTCTCGAAGACTTTGAAAACGAGGAAATTGGTGTGACCTTGAAGATAATGATATCTATGCGAGGATTATGAAGCATGAAGACTTTTGTTTTCATAGTTTAATTTTCCTTTCTTGAGTCATAGGAAACACCATACTGTTAAATGGGGTCAAGGTAATACTAAGGAAAAGTTTCGAAGTGATGCTCATCTCAAAGCCTACACATACCCAATCCTTCAAGTGAAGCCTTTTGGAAATCGCATACAGTTCAGTCAATTTCTTCAGTGACAGAGACGAAGATCTTCTGGTCTTTGAGGAATTTGTTCCAACTAAGGAGTTAGGAATTTGCCAATGTGAATTGCCTATAGTGAGGAACATGATAGCCCTAAGGAATTTGAGAGCTCAAATTTCCGACCATTGTTGTGCTTCACGCTAGCTGTCCAAAATATATTATCCACATAATGGTCATATCATTAGGGGCATTTATGTCTTATCATATCAAGCTGCTCCCCGACTATAAATAGTCGCCCCCTTCAACCACTAGCTGGTTGGCTACTCCGAGAGAAACTGACACTTGTCATTTAGAGCATCCCATCCTCCGAGGACTTTGAGAGAAAATCATCAGTTAGGAAAAACCCAAAACCTCAACACCTAAAACCCAAAGTTAATGAGCATCACTGAAGAGATTGTTCCTGTGTGGAACCGACGCTTCTTACCTTTGAAGACTGTGCATCTTCTAGACGGTTAGGCGTCAAGGTCTAGAGTATCCAAGAGGAATTGTGGATCGCCGGAGACCAAGTATGTGAATGTTTGGAAGTCACCTTGAAGACTTACCAAGAGTGATTGGGCGAGGTCTGTGTGACCTTAGCTCAAGGAGAATATGGTAAGGACTGTGTGTCTTGGGACTATGTGTCGCTTTGGTTTAAATACCAAGCCGCTCCAACCAGACCTACAACTGTCACAACAGTTGGAACTGGTCTACCAAATCACTGTCTTCACCGAGCTACTGATTCTATTTCCTCAACCCTTCCATTTCCTCGCTTACTTGTTGATGAACTTGATCGTTACTATTTGAAGACTTTGACTGAAGACATTCTCAATTTCCTCAACCCAAATTCTTCAGTCATCTTGTTTTCTGCCTGCTTATCCTGTTTACATGCTATCTGTGCTTTGTGTATGTTTCATTTCATCATGATGACTATGCTACTATCTTGTTATGCATGCACCTGAGTACTTTGTTCCGCTCCTTGTATTTTGTCACTTAGAAAATTCCTCAAGTAGTATTTCCTCAGTGATGAATTTTTAAAAATCGCCTATTCACCCCCTCTAGTCGATATAACGCACTTCCAATTGGTACCAGAGCAACGTACTCCCTTGTTATGTGTGATTTTGGTTGAACCACCTGGAGTGTTAGTTATGTCGACTACAGGTATGATCAAGGTCTCGGCTAGGCGTCCTACCTTCGATGGGATGGACTACCCCTACTGGAAGAACAAGATGTGCATGCATCTTGAGGAAATTGGCAACAATCTCTGGTACGTTGTTGTCGGGGGGATGAATCCCGGGCAGGCAACGGAACCCGGACCTTTTTAAAACAACGGGGCCAGCATCGCCCCTCAAGCCGGCTCGCGCTTGGCCTAGTCGCTCGACCTGGCCAGGCCCCTCGACCCGTCCAAACTCCCTCGACCCGGCCAAGCTCCTCGACTCGGCCTCGACAACCAGCACAAGGCAGCCGAATCTGGCACACCAAGACTTACCCAAGAAGCCAGCTCCACCCTTGGTGTGTTCCCCAACCCAGGTGCGGGTCAACTCCCGTCCCATCCAGGCCGTACGATGGGACGAGTCTTCATCCACCGATGACCGAGGCAACAGTGCTCCGCGCATGCCTCTCGTCAGTCGGAGTGTGGCAACAGTGCCTCTCACCTACCCGCTGACCAGGGCCGGCGTGGCAACAAGGTTCTATCGTCACCATCGACGCTAGCAAGCGCAACGTGATTTGAGCGCCACCGCATCTCGACTCGACTCGGCCACTCCCTTACAATCGACAAGACGGTGAACAGTTCCCCTAGGCATGCGGGGCCTGCACCTAGGGGAACCCGGCGAACCACAGGCGCCCGGCAGGACCCAGCCCCGGTGTTGGGGAACGTAGTAATTTCAAAATTTTCCTACGCACACGCAAGATCATGGTGATGCATAGCAACGAGAGGGAGAGTGTTGTCTACGCACCCTCGTGAGACCGGCGAAGCGATCACAACGTAGAGGAAGTAGTCGACGTTCTCCTCGCGATCCGACCGATCCCGGCGCTGCATTCGGCGCCCCGAGTTCTTGACACACGACAGCTCGATGACGCCCTCGGCTCCAATCCAAGAGAGCTGGGAGGGAGAGTTTCACAAGACGACGGCGTGGGACGATCTTGATGTTCTATCGCGCAGGCTTCGCCTAAGCTTTATGACGATATGACCGAGGTGGAATATGGTGGAGGGGCACCGACACGGCTAAGGAACGATCCGTAGATCAACTTGTGTGTCCTAGGGTGCCCCTGCCTCAGATATAAAGGAGCAAGGGGGTGCGGCCGGCCCTTGGAGGAGGCGCGCGAGGAGTCCTACTCCCACCGAGTAGGACTCCCCCCTTCCTAGTTGGAGTAGGATTGGGAAGGGAAGAGGGAAGGGGGCGCCGCCTCTCCTTGTCCTATTCGGACTAGGGGAGGGGCGCGGCCTGCCCCGGCCGGCCCTCCTCTTCTCCCTTATGGCCCACTAAGGCCCAATAACCCCGGAGGGTTCCGATAACCCCGGTGTTCCGTAGAAATCGATTTCACCCTAACCATTCCAACTCCAAATATAGGCTTCCAATATATCAATCTTTATGTCTCGACCATTTCGAGACTCCTCGTCATGTCCGTGATTACATCCGGACTCAAACTTCTTCGGTACATCAAAATACATAAACTCATAATATAACCGCCATCGAAACCTTAAGCGCATGGACCCTACGGTTCGAGAACAATGTAGACATGACCGAGACACGCCTCCGGTCAATAACCAATAGCGGACCTGGATGCCCATATTGGCTCCTACATATTCTACGAAGATCTTTATCGGTCAGACCGCATAACAACATACGTTGTTCCCTTTGTCATCGGTATGTTACTTGCCCGAGATTCGATCGTCGGTATCCAATACCTAGTTCAATCTCGCTACGGCAAGTCTCTTTACTCGCTCCGTAATACATCATCTCACAGCTAACTCATTACTTGTAATGCTTGCAAGGCTTAAGTGATGTGTATTACCGAGAGGGCCCAGAGATACCTCTCCGACAATCGGAGTGACAAAACCTAATCTCAAATACGCCAACCCAACATCCGCCTTTGGAGACACCTGTAGTACTCCTTTATAATCACCCGCTTACGCTGTGACGCTTGGTAGTACCTCAAGTGTTCCTCCGTAAACGGAGTTGCATAATCTCATAGTTATAGGAACATGTATAAGTCATGGATAAAAGCAGAGCAACATACTAAACGATCGTGTGCTAAGATAATGGAATGGGTCATGTCAATCAGATCATTCAACCAATGATGTGACCTTGTTAATCAAATAACAACTCTTTGTTTATGGTTAGGAAACATAACCATCTTCGATTAACAAGCTAGTCTAGTAGAGGCATACTAGTGACATATTGTTTGTCTATGCATTCACACATGTATCATGTTTCCGGTTAATACAATTCTAGCATGAATGATAAACATTTATCATGAAATAAGGAAATAAATAATAACTTTATTATTGCCTCTAGGGCATATTTCCTTCACCCGGGTCCCCAGACGCTGACGACCCGGCCCTACGGCCTTGCAACATTACCATTGTATCCCTGGGGGGTTGGCCTATAAAACCCCCAGGAGCCCTCGCGTATACGGGCAAGCAGTAAGCACGCAGGAAATAGCCAACTGATTAGTAGAACACACCCTGGGAGAAGGAGCAGCCTAAGCCCTGGGTTGTCTTCCTTCTTCCTCCATAGAGCTCCAGGAGCAACCCTATACTATTGCATATCAAACCACACTCAGCAGGACTAGGGGTATTATTTCTCCGGAGAGCCCCGAACCTGGGTATGTCTTGCATCCCGCGCTCGATCATGCCAACCCCGCCTTTGGAGCCCACCAGTGCCCTCGAGCCTCCTCCTCTCTTTAGCCATCCCATGGCATCTGCCATGCACCCACCACGACAGTTGGCGCCCACCGTGGAGCAGCTTGAGGTCCTGGCCGGAAGCATGCTTCAGACGGGGCTCCTCTCCGACTCCGACGGGCCCGTCACGCTGGCGGATGACGTCATCGATGCGCTCACCGCCTCCTTCGCCGCACTACGCATCTCCGATGCGCCTGCGGCCGATGAGTACCCCAGCGAGGTACTTAACCTCTCCGACTCTCCCCTCACCCTCGGCGGCAGCATTCCCGCCGGGGCAATGGACGTCCACGTGGAGGCCTTAGTCACCCGCACCGACGCCTCCTCCTCGTCGAGCGCGACGAGGAAGGCCGCCGAAGCCAAGGCCGCAACGAAGCGGGCCGCCTCGTCCAACCCGTTGCACACCGCGATGTAGAGCCTCCGCATCCCCATCGGCACCGACATCGACGCCTCCAATATCGCAGAGGCCCGGGCCCCGCTCGAGGAGAGGTGCCAGCAGATGCTTGAACTGACCGAGACGCTCTCCGCCATGCAGCGTCGCCTGGATTCCACTCAGCTGGAGCACAACGCCGCCTATGATTTCATGCCTACCGCGAACGAGCCGAACCAGGTTGCCGACGTGCGAGCCCCGGGCGGAGCTATCGGCCGCGTCCTCGGCGCCATCTCGACCATCTAGGAGACTCCCGTGAAGAACATGCGCGCTGCCCAGGCGGTCGCAATCGGCCTGGATCAGCTCACAGGTGAGGAGCTGAAGGAGCACATAAAGTGGATGCATGACCTCCTCGACACGGCCAACGCGTAGCAAGACCGCCTCAACCAACTCGCCAAGCTGGCGGGATCCGGCTCCGCCCGCGTTGTCGGACCCGGCGATCATCAGCACACGGCGTCCTCACCACCCAACGAAGCGCACTCCGTCCGAACCCAGACTCGACGCGACCCGGCCCCGGCGGCCGCCGGCTGCTTAGGCGACAAGCCGGCCGTGGAGAACCGACGCGGACCCAGTCAGCCTGGTCGGTGTCCGGCTCCAACCGACCCGCCCCCCTGTGGCCCGGTCGCTAGCCGACTCGGCGCACATGCCATCGACGACACCGACGCTCACCACCGCCTCGACCGGCTCGCCTTCTCCCTGGAGGTGGAGGAGAGCGGTGCTATAGGGCCGGCGTGCTTTGGCCCACGCATCTGGGAGGAGCCCTTTCAGAAAGGGTTCACACTCCCCCTCGACACCCCCAAGTAGAACGGAACCGTGAAGCCGGAGGACTGGCTCACTGACCACACCACCGCCATCGGCATCACCAGCGGTAACCATCGACTCGCCGTGCGCTACGCACCGCTGATGCTCCAAGGGTCGGTGTCAAAACCGGCGGATCTCGGGTAGGGGGTCCCGAACTGTGCATCTAGGCGGATGGTAACAGGAGATGAGGGACACGATGTTTTTACCCAGGTTCGGGCCCTCTCGGTGGAGGTAAAACCCTACTGCTGCTTGATTAATATTGATGATATGGGTAGTACAAGAGTAGATCTACCACGAGATCAAGGAGGCTAAACCCTAGAAGCTATCCGATGGTATGATTGTTGTTCGTCCTACGGACTAAAACCCTCCGATTTATATAGACACCGGAGAGGGTTACACAGAGTCGGTTACAATGGTAGGAGATCTACATATCCGTATCGCCAAGCTTGCCTTCCACGCCAAGGAAAGTCCCATCCGGACACGGGACTGAGTCTTCAATCTTGTATCTTGATAGTCTTGGAGTCCGGCCGACGGTGATAATTCGGCTATCCGGACACCTCCTAGTCCAGGACTCCCTCAGTCGGCCCGCACCTAGTTGAATAGTCAGCCGGTGGGCAACGTCAACACGTGGGTCAACTTCGAGCTGGCCTTTGTCCGCAACTTCACGGGGACTTACAAGCGACCCGGCCACCCCATCCAGTTGGCCATGTGCATGCAGGGGCCGAATGAGACCGGCCGCGAGTACCTCGCACGCTGGACCGAGCTCTAGAACAACTGCAAGGGCGTCCACGAGGTGCAAGTGATCTAGTATTTCGTCAACGGGTGCCGAGACGGCACCCTCCTCAAGCACAAGCTCTTGCGCTCCGAGCCGGCCACCATGGCCGTGCTCATGGTAATGGCGGACAAATACGCCAACACCGACTCTGCCATGAAAATCCAGGTGGCACTGGATGAAGCCGGCAAGGCAAAGCCGGTTCCCCCTCCGAATCTAGCCGACGAGAGTAGTCGGCAGCAGCACCAGCAGAACAACAAGCGCAAGGCCGACCAACCGGCCTAACACTACGACAACCGGCTCGTCGTGGCCACCGAGCCCGTGGCGGACCCGGCAGCCAAGCGCCGGCAGACCAGCAAGACGGCGTGGCAACCCGCCATGAGCTTCGAAGAGATGCCCAATGCCTCCTACAAGCACCACAGCGGCGCAAGGCCGTCCACGCACACGCTTCGCCAGTGTCGCATCACCAAGCGCATCGTGAGGGGCGACTTCCCACCCCCTACGGCTCCGGCTCCGGGCGCGGGTCAGCCGCATCCGCCTCCGCCGCCCCCAGCTAGTGGCGCAATGCACGACGACGCCTACCCAGACCAGAACGCGGCCTACGTCGTCTTCACCAGCCTCAGAAACGACAAGCGCAACGAGCGCCTCCTTCGGAAGGAGGTGAACACTGTCGTCCCGGCCAAGCCGGAGTACATGCACTGGTCGGACTGCCCGGTCACCTGGACCCGAGAAGACCACCCGGCCGTCATGACGAATCCGGGTGGCTATGCCCTCGTCCTCAACCCCACCATTGTCGCGCGGCGCACATGCAAGTTTTCCTGAGTCCTCATTGACGGCGGCAGCATCATCAACATCTTGTATGGCGACACCATGACCAAGCTCGGCCTCGAGGCCAAGGACCTGGAGCCGACCCGGACGATCTTCTATGACATCATTCCCGGCCTCTCCTGCTCCCCCATTGGCCGGGTCCGGCTTGACGTCCTGTTCGGTGACAACAATCATTTCCGGCGCGAACCGATCTGGTTCGAGGTGGTCGACCTGTCCAGCGCGTAACACGCATTGCTGGGCCGACCTGCGCTCGCCAAATTCATGGCGGTCCCCCACTACGCATACCTGAATATGAAGATGCCGGGTCCAAAGGGCCTCATCACTGTCACCGGCGACTATCGCAAGTGCCTGGAGTGCGCCCGAGACGGTGATATGTCTCCGTCGTATCTACAATTTTTGATTGTTCCATGCCAATATTCTACAAGTTTCATACACTTTTGGCAACTTTTTATATTATTTTTGGGACTAACATATTGATCCAGTGCCCAGTGTCAGTTCTTGTTGTTGCATGTTTTATGTTTCGCAGAAACCCCATATCAAACGGAGTCCAAACGGGATAAAAACGTACGGAGAATATTTTTGGAATATTTATGATTTTCGGGAAGAAAAATCAACGCAAGATGGTACCCGAGAGGGCCACGAGGCAGGGTGGCGTGCCCAAGGGGGGTGGGCGCGCCCCTGACCCTCGTGGGCACCCCGTAAGGCGGTTGATGCTCTGCTTTTGCCACAAGAAAGATAATTTTCGGAGAAAAATCTTGGCGAAGGTTTCAATCCAATCGGAGTTACGGATCTCTGGATATATAAGAAACGGTGAAAGGGTAGAATCTGAGAATGCAGAAACATAGAGAGACATAGAGACAGATCCAATCTCGGAGGGGCTCTCGCCCCTCCCACATCATGGAGAGCATGGAACATAGGGGAAATTCTTCTCCCATCTAAGGAGAAGGTCAAGGAAGAAGAAGAAGAAGAAGGGGGGGGGGCTCTCTCCCCCTTGCTTCCAGTGGCGCCGGAACGCCGCCGGGGGCCATCATCATCACCGCGATCTACACTAACACTACCATCATCTTCACCAACATCTCCATCACCTTACCCATCTATATTCAGCGACCCACTCTCCCGCAACCCTTGTACCCTCTACTTGAACATGGTGTTGTATGCCTCATATTATTATCCAATGATGTGTTGCCATCCTATGATGTCTGAGTAGATTTTTGTTGTCCTAACGGTGATTAATGAATTGCTATGATTGGTTTAATTTGCTTGTGGTTATGTTGTTGTCCTATGGTGCTCTCCGTGTTGCGGAAGCATGAGGGATTCCCGCTGTAGGGTGTTGCAATATGTTCATGGTTTGCTTATTGTCTGCGTTGCGTGAGTGACTGAAACACAAACGCAGATAAGTGGGTCATGGCATATGGGAATAAAGTGGACTTGATACTTTAATGCTATGGTTGGGTTTTACCTTAACGATCTTTAGTAGTTGCAGTTGCTTGCTAGAGTTCCAATCATAAGTGCATATGATCCAAGAAGAGAAAGTATGTTAGCTTATGCCTCTCCCACATAGAACTTGCTATCGGTCTAGTAACGTAGTCGATTGCTTAGGGACAATTTCACAACTCCTACCACCACTTTTCCACACTCGCTATATTTACTTTATTGCTACTTTATCTCAACAGCCCCTAGTTTTTATTTACGTGCTCTTTATATTCTTGCAAACCTATCCAACAACACCTACAAAGTCCCTCTAGTTTCGACTTGTTTTAGGTAAGGCGAACGTTTAGCGTGTGTAGAGTTGTATCGGTTGTCGATAGAACTTGAGGGAATATTTGTTCTACCTTTAGCTCCTCGTTGGGTTGCCGGGGAGTCATAGCGTGGGGTGAATATTCTCGTGTGTGCTTGTTTGCTTTATCACTAAGTAATTTTTATTTGCTGTTCTTAGTTGTTCTCTATCTTTAGTTATGGATATGGAACACGAAATACCAAAAAAATAGGTTTACTTGCTATTCATGGAGATGGGGAACCTCCTAAAACCCTCGATGCTCATTATGTGAAAGATATTATCTACTGTAGCGACCAGACCGCAAACAGTCTGATCTCTATGCATCAGTGTCATCCCTGGATCGGTAATGCTGACACGCACAATACTTGAAGGATTTATAACATAGTAGCAATCACACACTTATTACAATCGAATGTCTCAAAAGAGAACTTATTACAATAAATGTGGCTTAAGGCCATCTCATAACGATAACAGCGGAAGGCTTGGAAGATAAGCGAGTCCATCAACTCCAACAACATCACTGACTATAAGATCACCACCTAAGGCACCTTACTCGTCGTCTGAAAAGTCTGCAACATGAATGTTGCAGCCTGAAAACGGGTCAGCACATGGAATATGCTGGCAATGTAACACATAGAGAGTAATGAACAGAATAATGCTATCCCTACATGCATATATGACTGGTGGAAAGCTCTATGGTTACAGTTTGCATAAAGCCAAATTTTCCCTACAACAAAGGAATAAATTTTATTTAACTATCATGGTGGTTGTTAAACATTTAGAAGGTTCCTCCAACTCAACCTCAATGAAGCATCATCATTAACCCAACAAAATTTAATTAAGTAACATGGTGAGATTCACATGAAAATCCAAATACTAGATACTCAAAACGTCCATAACCGGGGACATGGCTAACCATGATTAGTTTAAACATTCTGAAGAGGTTTGCACACTTTTCCCCGCAAGACTCGATCTCCTCCGCTTGATTTCTCACACTACATGGTGCTTGAGAAACGGATGACCGAGAGACAGCCTTTCAGAAGCATTAACTCTTTACTCTGGGTAGACAGTACCAACCTACATCCCCTACATCTACTAGTCTACCACTGAAAGAGGTCACACAACATACTCAACTATGCTAGAGCCCATAGTAGCTTGTGGCTGCACACAGAAGTTTCTAGCATGAATAATCTCATGATCCCTTTGAGCCTGGGTGGCGGTCCATAGGAGAATCACACGGTACCCCGGGATTTCCAAACATACATGCAACACTGGGTTCCCCAGGTGCCTCAATCCACCCAGATGTGAATTTAAGTTGCCACCTTAAGTAAACCATTAAATAACAATCTCACATCTGTCATGGATACACCCACCCAATCCACGTCTACTAGCATAGCATAGCAATATAAGCAAACGCAGAAGTAACTCCCAAAGGTTTGATAATAAAACAGGTAATAGGTTCTACCTCATCTACTTCCCAAAAACCACATATTAATCAGATCATAATCATGCAATTGTTTGAGGAATGATCTAATGCAATAAAACTGGGTAGTAAAGAGGTATGATCAAAGTGTTACTTGCCTTGCTGATGATCTGTGAAACCTAGAGACTCGAAGTAGCAAGCGGCACACTCCGGGTACTCTATCGCAAACAAACAAGCATACAATAAGCAATCATCTAATGGACAGGTAAAACTCAAATAAGAGATCTAACCAGAAAGTTCAACTTAAGAACTCCGATTTGCAAAAAGAATCAAATCAAACGAAGCAACGTAAGTCAAACGGCAAAAGAAACAAGCTTCGTTTTCTAATCTGGACCTAAGTCAATTTTTACAGTGGCAAAAACTTGTTTGAGTTGGTTAAACAGAATGAGGGTTTCGAGAGGAAACTCTAGGCACTTGAATCGCCTGATTCCGATAAACGAGCGAAAAGTTATACTAGAACGAAAATCGGATCAGAAATCGCGATAAGAAATAATCGCGGAAAATCTGAGAAAAAAGAACGGACGAACAGGTTAACAAACGAACATTCGCTGTCTACGGCTAAATGACGAAAAACGGTTCGTTAAAACGAACGTACGAATGGGTGTTCGCAAAATAAACAAACCAAAAAAAACTAAACTGATCTATTCAAAAAAACCGTGGTTTTATATATAAAAAACCCCGGGCGGTATTGTGAAGAAAACCGCCGGCGACGCGGGTGGCTACCTCCGCGAGGGCGGCAGGCTCGGCGGCAGGTCCGCGGGTGGCGGGCTCCGGCAAGTGGCGGCGGTCGGCGGCGGCGGCGACGGCGGCGAGAACCGCGGCGGTGGCAAGGGCGACGGCGGTGGCACCTGGTGGCGGCGCGCGGATCAAGGCGGCTGCTAGGGTTAGGGTTGGCGGTGGGGTGGGCTGGGTGGGCTGGCGGCTCGGGCGGGTTTTAAAGGCCGAGCGAAGAGGAGTCCGGGTCGCCCACGGCGGCCCGACTCGGTTCGTTTTTTTTTCTAAAAAAAATCCGGACGCGCAGAAAAACAAATAAAAGAAATACTAAACGGACTCCAAAAATCCTGAAATAAATTTTCCCCTCCTCTAAAAATAAGGCAAGATGAACATTTATTTGGGGCCGAAATGCAAATTTGAAAAACACGCATTTTCCTAATTCAAATAAAATAGCGATAAAACTCCGAAATAAAATCTTATTTGAGTTTTTTTAAATCCTCAATATTTTTTTATTTTGGGAAAGTCATTTTATTCCCTCTCTCATATTTTTATAATTGAAATATTTGAAGATAAAATAATAAAAATCAAATGATCCTATTTTCAAAATTTGAGAAAACTCAATTATGAAAATAACGAAATCCCCAACTCTCTTCGTGGGTCCTTGAGTTGCGTAGAATTTCTAGGATCAAGCCAAAATGCAATAAAATATGATATGCAATAATGATCTAACGTATAACATTCCAAATTGAAAGTTTGGGATGTTACAAACCTACCCCCCTTAAGATGAATCTTGCCCTCGAGATTCGTGTTGGCTAGAAAATAGGTGAGGGTGGTCCTTTAGTAGATCTTCCTCTCGCTCCCAGGAGGCTTCATCTTCGGTATGGTGGCTCCACTGAACTTTGCAAAACTTGATAACCTTGCTGCGTGTGACTCGGCTGGCAAACTCGAGAATCTTGACTGGTTTCTTCTCGTAGGTCAAATCACTATCCAACTGAATCGCTTCCAGTGGCACCGTATCTCTCAGCGGTATATCAGCCATCTCTACGTGACACTTCTTCAACTGGTAAACGTGAAACACATCATGAACTCCTGGCAAACCTTCGCGCAATTCTAACTTGTAAGCAACTTCTCCCATACGTTCCGAAACTTTGTATGGTCCCACAAAACGTGGTGCTAACTTTCCCTTAACTCCAAAACGCTTAACTCCTTGAAGTGGAGATACACGAAGATAAACTCTGTCTCCGACTTTGTAAACTGTCTCCTTGCATTTAGAATCTGCATAGCTCTTCTGCCTGGACTGGGGTACCTTGAGCCTATCGCGAATCAACTTCACCTTCTGTTCAGACTTTTTAATCAAATCTGGCCCAAACAACTGACAGTCTCCAACTTCATCCCACAACAATGGTTTCCTGCACCTCCTTCTGTACAAAGCTTCGAAAGGGGCCATATTCAAACTAGATTGATAACTGTTGTTGTAAGAGAACTCCGCATATGGCAAATTGTCGTCCCAACTAGATCCATAATCTAGCGCACAAGCTCTCAGCATGTCCTCTAGAATCTGATTGACTCTCTCGGTCTGTCCATATGTCTGTGGATGAAAGGCTGTACTGAACTCTAGCCTGGTACATAAGTTTCGTGCAACTGATTCCAGAACTTTGAGGTAAACTGGGTTCCCCTATCTGATACAATGCTCCTTGGAACTCCATGCAGACACACGATCCTGGTCATGTATATCTTTGCCAACTTAGCACTGGTGTAAGTGGTCTTCACCGGGTTGAAATGAGCTACCTTCGTCAAACGATCGACTACAACCCATATTGAGTCATAGCCTGAACGAGTCCTGGGTAATCTCGTGATAAAATCCATGCCTAGCTTATCTCACTTCCATTCGGGTATCGGCAATGGCTGTAGCAACCCTGCTGGCTTCTGATGCTCTGCCTTCACTCTCTGACATAAATCACATACTTCTACATACTCTGCATTATCCTTCTTCTTTCCGGTCCACCAGAAAGTGTCCTTCAAATCCATTACATCTTGGTATTTCCTAGGTGAATTGAATAAGGTGAATCATGGGCCTCCTGCAGAATCAACTTCCTGATCTCCAGGTCATTAGGCACATAAACGTTGTCCTCAAACCATAATGTATCGTGCTCATCCTCATGAAAACCTTTAGCTTTTCCTTTGCTCATCTTTTCCTTTATCTCGGCAATCTCCTTGTCTGTCTTCTGAGCTTCACTGATCTTATCCATCAAAGTAGACTGAATCTCCAACGTTGCAATATAGCCTCTCGGAACTATCTCTAAACATAGCTCGCGAAGATCCTCGGCTAACTCCTTCGGTAACTCTCCAGTCAAGAGTGTGTTGACATGGCTCTTGCGGCTCAACGCATCGGCTACTACGTTAGCCTTTCCAGGGTGATACTGCAATCTCATATCATAGTCCTTGATAAGCTCCAACCATCTCCTTTGCCTGAGATTCAACTCCTTTTGTGTGAAGATGTACTTCAAACTCTTGTGATCCGTATACACCTCACAATGGTTTTCGATGAGAAAATGTCTCCATGTCTTCAATGCATGCACTACGGCGGCTAACTCCAAATCATGTGTAGCATAATTTAACTCATGGGGCTTAAGATGTCATGAGGCATACGAAACAACTCTTCCCTCCTGCATAAGCACTGCTCCAAGTCCTCGACGAGAAGCGTCGCAATATACTTCATAATCCTTGCGCTGATCTGGCAGAATCAACACTGGTGATGTAACCAAACGTTTCTTCAACTCCTGGAAACTGGCCTCACATTCCTCAGTCCATTTGAACTTGGTGTCGTTCAACGACTCTGTCATGGGCTTCGCAATCTTCGAGAAATTCTCAATGAACCTCCGGCAATATCCTGCGAGTCCAAGAAAACTCCGGATCTCTCCAACTGATGTCGGGGCTTCCCAATTTGTCACAGTGACAACTTTGGTGGGTCTACTGCTATTCCTTCTCCAGATATAACATGTCCGAGGAATCCAACTTTCTTCAACCAAAATTCACATTTGCTGAACTTGGTGTATAACTGATGTTCTCTGAGATTCCCGAGTACCAAACGCAAATGCTCCTTATGCTCCTCTTCATTCTTTGAGTAGATCAGAATATCATCAATGAACACCACGACGAACTTATCCAGAAACTCCATAAATACCTTGTTCATCATGTTCATGAAATAGGCAGGTGCGTTAGTCAGACCAAATGACATAACTATATACTCATACAGCCCGTACCTAGTGGTAAAAGCCGTCTTAGGTATATCCTGCTCTCGAATCTTCAATTGGTGGTATCCTGATCACAGATCAATCTTGGAAAATACCTTTGCTCCTTGCAATTGGTCAAACAAGTCATTGATCATTGGTAGTGGGTACTTGTTCTTGATTGTCACTTCATTTAATCCTCGATAATCGACGACCATCCTTAATGATCCATCCTTCTTCTCCACTAGAAGCACTGGCAATCCCCAAGGTGACGAACTTGGGCGAATATAGCCTTTATCCAGTAGCCCATTTATCTGCTTCTTAATTTCCTCCAAATGCTTTGCGAGCATCTTGTACGGTCTCTTAGATATAGGCCATGTGCTTGGCAAATTCTCAATCAAAAACTCAATGTCTCTATTCGGTGGAATGCCTGGCAACTCCTCTAGAAATACGTCAGGGAAATCCTTCACCACTGGTACTTCCTCCTGTACAACTCCTGATAAGGAATTTACTTGAGTCCTCTTCGGCACATGCCGGGATACATACTTGATCCTTCTTCCTTCTGGCGTGGTAAGCAAAATCGACTTACTAGTGCATTCAATGTTCCCACCATACTTCGATAACCAATCCATGCCTAATATAACACCCAGCCCTTGCGACTCCAGTACTATTAGGTCTGAGGGAAACACATACTTACCAATCGTTAATGGTAACCGATCACACCACAGACTAGCCATATACTCTGCTCCTGGCGTGGTTACCAACATGGGTGACCTAAGGGCTTGGGTTGGCAGTTTATACTTATCCAATCCCCTTGATATGTATGAAAGCAATGCACCGGTATCGAAAAGAACGATTGCAGTAAATGACTTAACCAAAAACTTACCTATTACTGCATCTGGCTGGGCTTCAACCTCCTCCACGCTAACGTGGTTCACCTGTCCCTTGTTGAAAGGGTTAGGCTTCTTCCCAAAGCTTCGATTTCCATTACCATTCTTCGCTTCAGGACATTCAATGGCATAATGTCCAGTCTTCTGGCATTTGTAACAGGTAATGTGGCTTAGATCCCTCTTGGCTGGTGTTGATGGGTTGGCACGATTATGTCTGTTGCTTCCTCCATTCCCATTACCATTCTTGGGGCCACTATGGTTGTGCGAACTCCCTCCTCCATGGGTATGCTGAAAAGGTCCTCCTGAGTTCGGGGTAAAACGAGGCTTCTGCTGAGCTCCAGAATTGTACTTCCCTTGTCCATACTTCCTCTTGCGGCTGTCAATCAGCTGCTGCTTCCCTTCAACCATGAGAGCTTGATCTACCAACTCCTGGTACTTGTTGAAGGTTGCTACCATCAACTGCATGCTCAGCTCATCATTCAGTCCTTCCAGAAACTTCTCCTGCTAAGCTGCATCCGTAGCAACGTCATCTGGGGCATAACGTGCTAGCTTACTAAAGTCATCCACATACTGGCCAACAGTACGTCCTCATTGGCGTAAGTTGCAAAACTCACGCTTCTTCATGGCCATAGCTCCTGCTGAAACATGGGCAGTACGGAAAGCCTGCTGAAACTGATCCCATGTGATAGTGTCGATAGGATAAGTGGTTGTAAAATTCTCCCACCATGATGCTGTGGGTCCATCAAGCTGACATGCGGCAAAACGCACCTTCTCCGCATCTGTGCATCCTGCAGTGGTCAACTCCCTTCCCATCTTGCGGAGCCAGCATCTACAACTACCGGCTCGGTGCTACTGGAGAACACCGGCGGATTTAGCCTCAAGAAACGGGCTAAGTGATCAACAAGTAGTGGTGGTTGTGGGTTGTTGTTGTTGTTGTTGTTGTTGTTGTTGTTGTTGTTGTTGTTGTTGTTGTTGTTGTTGTTGTTGTTGTTCCCTGATTTTGATTCTGGACTAGCATCTGCATCAATGCATTCTGCTGCTAGATCAACTGAGTGAGCTCCGGTGGGAAAGCAAATCCATTGTCACATCTCGGAGGCATCTGAGGGTTTAGAAAAGATGAGAATATAGAATAGAGTGGGGTCTAGAGAGAAAAACACTACCCATATGCACACGAGACAAACACAAACAATATCACTTCAATCAATTCAAACAAGGGCATACAACGGTCTAACTATCATTACAAAAGTGCTCGGACTATACTATATACATGGGGGAATACTACTACTGTTATGGTGGTCGACTTTAAAAATTGATCGGTCGAAGACTCCATGATATCTGCTGCAGCTTCAGCAACAAAGTCATCATCGCTATCGTCTGGGTCCGAGTCGGTGTCGTCGATGATGATGTAGTTCTCCGGGAAAGGGCAATCATCGTCTTCTCCTCCAGTCACGGGGAATCCCATGAACACTTTTAGCTTCTTTCTTCAGATCATCATTCTTCTCCACGAGTGTTGTTATTTGCTCCTCATAACCATCGCGTGTAGACTTAAATTCTTCCTCCAGTTCTGTGATCTTGGTCATAGCCTTCTTTAGATCTATCATGCCTGCGCACATCTGGTTCTCCTGGCGATGAATGTGCTGGTTCAACTCCTGGATGAAAGCTGCAATAGATCTATCCTTCCTGGTGCTGATCATCTCCCATTGCTCATCTCGGGGCCCACAAATCTGGTAGATAGTATGCTTGAGATCCTTGTGGTAAACTTCTCCAATGCGTCCCATGGTGATGTGGGCTGCCATGCTCTTTCCTAGACTGCAGGTTGGTGCATCAAAGGAAAACTCTATGGGCTCAGTGACGGGCATGAATGTCCTTCCTGGAACTTGAACTTGAATCATCCAACACTCCTCTTCTAGTAAAGTGGTGATGTAGGTCCAGGTGAAGCTTGGTACTCCGATGTTTAGGTATCTAGTGACTTCCTTCAAGTGGCGTCCAAAGGGTGCATCTTCATCCAGTTGCGTGAACTTGTTCCTTGCATCCACCATCCTAAAAGGGTAGAAAAGATGAGGATTCAGAAATGAGAAGAGAGAGTAGTGATCTAGGGCTTTAGCTTAGTGGTTGTGTCCTACAGTCAGCAAGTGCTCTGATACCATCTTGTAGCGACCAAACCTCAAACAGTCTGATCTCTGTGCATCAGTGTCATCCCTGGATCGGTAATGCTGACACGCACAATACTTGAAGGATTTATAACAGAGTAGCAATCACACACTTATTACAATCGAATGTCTCAAAAGAGAACTTATTACAATAAATATGGCTTAAGGCCATCTAATAAAGATAACAGCGGAAGGCTGGGAAGATAAGCGAGTCCATCAACTCCAACGGCATCACTGAGTATAAGATCACGACCTAAGGCACCTTACTCGTCATCTGAAAAGTCTGCAACATGAACGTTGCAGCCCGAAAACGGGCCAGCACATGGAATATGCTGGCAATGTAACACATAGAGAGTAATGAACAGAATAATGCTATCACTACATGCATATATGGCTGGTGGAAAGCTCTATGGTTACAGTTTGCATAAAGCCAATTTTCCCCTGCAACAAAGGAATAAATTTTATTTAACTATCATGGTGGTTGTTAAACATTGAGAAGGTTCCTCCAAATCAATCGTAATTAAGCATCATCATTAACCCAACAAAATTTAATTAAGTAACATGGTGAGATTCACATGAAAATCCAAATACTAGACACTCGAAATGTCCATAACCGGGGACACGGCTAACCATGATTAGTTTATACACTCTGCATAGGTTTGCGCACTTTCCCCCGCAAGACTCGATCTCCTCCGCTTGATTTCTCGCACTACATGGTGTTTGAGAAATGGATGACCGAGACACAGTCTTTTAGAAGCATTAACGCTTTACTCTGGGTAGCCAGTACCAACCTACATCCCCTACATCTGCTAGTCTACCACTACAAGAGGTCACACAACATACTCAACTATGCTAGAGCCCATAGTAGCTTGCGGCTGCACACAGAAGTTTCTAGCATGAATAATCTCATGATCCCTTTGAGCCTGGTTGGCGGTCCATAGGAGAATCACACGGCACCCCGGGATTTCCAAAAATACAGGCAACACTGGGTTCCCCAGGTGCCTAAATCCACCCAGATGTGAATTTAAGTTGCCACCTTAAGTAAACCATCAAATAACAATCTCACATCTTTCATGGATACACTCACCCAATCCACGTCTACTAGCATAGCATAGCAATATAAGTAAACGTCGAAGTAACTCCCAAAGGTTTGATAATAAAACAGGTAATAGGTTCTACCTCATCTACTTCCCAAAACCAACATATTAATCAGATCCTAATCATGCAATTGTTTGAGGATTGATCTAATGCAATAAAACTGGGCAGTAAAGAGGTATGATCAAAGTGTTACTTGCCTTGCCGATGATCCGTGAAACCTAGAGACTCGAAGTAGTAAGCGGCGCACTCCGGGTACTCTATCGCAAACAAACAAGCATACAATAAGCACTCATCTAATGCATAGATAAAACTCAAATAAGATATCTAGCTAGAAAGTTCAACTTAAGAACTCCGGTTTGCAAAAAGAATCAAATCAAACGAAGCAACGAAAGTCAAACGGTGAAAGAAACAAGCTTCATTTACTAATCTGAACCTAAGTCAATTTTTACAGTGGAAAAAACTTGTTTGAGTTGGTTAACGGAAAGTGGGTTTCGAGACGAAACTCTAGGCGCTTGAATCGCCTGATTTCGATAAAGAGCGAAAAGTTATACTAGAACGAAAATCAGATCAGAAATCGCGATCAGAAATAATCGCGGAAAATCCAAGAAAGAGAAAAACGGACGAACAGGCTAACGAATGAACATTCGCTGTCTGCGGCTAAACAACAAAAACCGTTCGTTAAAAGGAACGTACGAACGGGCGTTTGCAAAATAAACAAACCCAAAAAACTGAACCGATCTATTAAAAAAACTGCGGTTTTATATATATAAAAATAAACCGGGCGGTTTTCTGACGAGAACCACCGGCGACACGGGTGGCTACCTCCGGCAAGGGCGGAGGGCTCCGTGGCGGGTCCGGCGGGCGGCGGGCTCCGGCGAGTGGCGGCGGCGGCGGCGGCGGCGGCGTCGGACAAAGAGGGCGGCGACGGCGGCGGCACACCATGGCGGCAAGGCGGATCGAGGCGGCGGCTATGGCTAGGGTTGGCGGCGGGGTGGGCTGGGTGGGCTGGCGGCTCGGGCGGGTTTTAAAGGCCGAGTGAAGAGGAGTCCGGGTCGCCCACGGCGGCCCAAGTCGGTTCGTTTTTTTAAATAATTCGGACGTGCAGAAAAATAAATAAAAGAAATACTAAACGGACTCCAAAAATCCCGAAATAAATTTTCCCCATCCTCTAAAAATAAGCCGGACAAGATGAACATTTATTTGGGGCCTAAATGCAATTTTGAAAAACGTGCATTTTTCCTAATTAAATAAAATAGCGATAAAACTCCGAAATAAAATCTTATTTGATTTTTTAAGTCCTCAATATTTCTTTATTTTGGGAAATTCATTTTATTCCCTCTCTCGTATTTTTATAATTTAAATATTTGAAGATAAAATAATGAAAATCAAATGATCCTATTTTCAAAATTTGAGAAAACTCAAATATGAAAATAACGAAATCCCCAACTCTCTCCGTGGGTCCTTGAGTTGCGTAGAATTTCTAGGATCAAGCCAAAATGCAATAAAATATGATATGCAATAATGATCTAATGTATAACATTCCAAATTGAAAATTTGGGATGTTACATGTACTACTTTGATAATAATGAGAAAACCCCATTCAATTATGTTAAGGGAGACACGTTGGATCAACGTGAATACTTTAGGGTTTATCGCTTGACACAGAAAGGGAACTATAATGGGATCAAATTTATATGTTGCATTGGTATGGTCGGCAACTATGCTTGAGATATGATTATACTTGTTGCTCTAGGATGAAGGCTCCACACCTTCCCTTTTCATGCAAATTTAATGATAATGAAACCTTAGCTTCTTATGCTAATGGTACATATGATTACTATGATGTGGAACAAATAGAAGAATTCGTTGCTTTAATGGGCACTTATGAGATTGAATCTTTGTTTAAAGAGTGTGAAAATCTTGATGATGTTGTTTACAGACCTGGAAATTTTGCTATACTTAAATATTGTTATGATAATTATGAATACAATTCCGATATTGATGCATTTATTGAGAAAGTCTCCGCTGTCCAAGAAGAGACTAATATTTTGCAGGAAACTATGGAAAAAGATATTGATGAAACTGTGAGATCATTGGATGAAAAAGGTGATGAGGAGAGCGAAGAACAAAAGGAGGAAGAGCGGATTAGCTACCCGGGCCCACCTTCTAATGAGAGTAACTCTTCAACTCATACATTGTTTACTTTCCCTTCGTGCTTACCAAAGGATGATCACTATGATGATTGTCATGATCCCGTTGATTCTTTTGAAATATCCCTTTTTGATGATGTCTGTTATGCTTGTGGCCAATATGCCGATATGAATGATGCTTATGGAGACGAACTTGCTATAGTTCCTTATGTTAAACATGAAATTGTTGCTATTGCACCCACGCATGATAGTCCTATTATCTTTTTGAATTCTCCCGACTATGCTATATCGGAGAAGTTTGTGCTTATTAAGGATTATATTGATGGGTTGCCTTTTACCATTGACCATGATAATTTTGATGAATGTGATATGCATGTGCTTGCTGCTCCTACTTGCAATTATTATGAGAGAGGAACTATATCTCCACCTCTCTATATTTCCAATATGAGCAAGAAATTGTTTATACTATGCATTGGCCTTTACTATGTGTGCATAAATTGTTCTTTTATGACATGCCGATGCATAGGAAGAGAGTTAGACTTCGTTGTTGCTTGATATATGTTACTTTGTGCTCACTACTAAATTAAAAATCATTGTTAATTAAAATTGGCTTTGATATACCTTGGGATCTGGGTGGATCCATTACTTGAGCACTTTATGCCTAGCTTAATGGCTTTAAAGAAAGCGCTGCGAGGGAGACAACCCGGAAGTTTTAGAGAGTCATTTGTTTCTGTTGAGTGCTTTTATATAGTCAAAAAACAAAATAAATAAATAGGGGAACCCAAAACTTTTCAAAAAGGAAAGTAAAAGTGAGAGAGACAAGCATTGTTGAAGTGGGAGAGCTCCTTGAACTTTGTTCATGCTCATGGAAACTTTATGAATCTTAATTATAGAAAATTTTCATCAAAGATAATTATCCCCTTGTACAATTTCATTGTATTATAAAAATAATGTGCCCAGGTTTGCCTTCAGGATGTTTATAATGCTTGTTTGTTTGTGCGGTGCAGGACAGAAACTTTGGCTGTAGTGCGTGATTTTACATTTTTTACAGGAATGTCAAACGGTTCTGAAACTTTTTGCAATGTCTTTCTATATAAATGTTTTATTTTTACTAGTTTTTGTAGAATATTTGGTGTACCAGAAGTATGGTGAATGTTCAAATTACTACAGACTGTCCTGTTTAAGACAGATTCTGTTTTTGATGCATAGTTTGCTTGTTTTGATGAAACTATCAATTTCTATCAGTGGATTAAGCCATGGAAAAGTTATATTACATTAGACATAATGCAAAAAAATATGAATTGGTTTGCAATAGTACTTAGAGTAGTGATTTGCTTTATTATACTAACGGATCTTACCGAGTTTTCTGTTAGAGTTTTGTGTGGATGAAGTGTTCGAAGATCGAGGAGGTCTCGATATGAGGAAAAGGAGGAGAGGAAAGAGCTCAAGCTTGGGTATTTCCAAGGCACCCCAAGTAAATATTCAAGGAGACTCAAGCGTCTAATCTCGGGGATGCCCCGGAAGGCATCCCCTCTTTCTTCAACAAGTATCGATATGTTTTCGGATTCGTTTCGTTCATGCGATATGTGCAAATCTTGGAGTGTCTTTTGCATTTACTTTTCACTTTTCTTTTATGCACCATGCTGGTATGATATAGTACTTGGTTGATTTATAAAATGCTCATTGCACTTCACTTATATCTTTTGAGTATGGCTTTATAGAATGCTTCATGTGCTTCACTTATATCTTTTGAAGCTTGGATTGCTTGTTTCTCTTCGCATAGAAAACCGCCATTTGTAGAATGCTCTTTTGCTTCACTTATATTTGTTAGAGCATGGGCATATCTTTTTTAGAAAGAATTAAACTCTCTTGCTTCACCTATATCTATTTAGAGAGATGACAAGAATTGGTCTTTCACATGGTTAGTCATAAAATCCTACATAAACTTGTAGATCACTGAATATGATATGTTTGATTCCTTGCAATAGTTTTGCGGTATAAAGGTGGTGATATTAGAGTCATGCTAGTGGGTGACTGTGGATTAGTAGAAATACTCGTGTTGAGGTTTATGATTCCTGAAGCATGCACGTATGGTGAACCATTATGTGATGAAGTCGGAGCATGATTTATTTTTTTATTGTCATCCTTTATGTGGAGGTTGGGACCGCGCAATTGTTAACTCCTTCCCACCCTTCCCCAAGGAGCATGCGTGTAGTAATTTGTTTTGATGGCTAATAAATTTTTGCAATAAGTATGTGAGTTCTTTATGACTAATGCTGAGTCCATGGATTATACCCACTCTCACCCTTCCATCATTGCTAGCCTCTTCGGTACCGTGCATTGCCCTCTCTCACCTCGAGAGTTGGTGCAAACTTTGCCGGTGCATCCAATCCCCGTGATACGATACGCTCTATCACACATAAGCCACCTTATATCTTCCTCAAAACAGCCACCATACCTACCTATCATGGCATTTCCATAGCCATTCCGAGATATACTGCCATGCAACTTCCATCATCATCATATACATGACTTGAGAATTCATTGTCATATTGCTTTGCATGATCGTAAGATAGCTAGCATGATGTTTTCATGGCTTGTCCGTTTTATGATGTCATTGCTATGCTAGATCATTGCACATCGTAGTTCACCGCCGAAGGCATGATAAACCACAAGTATAGGGGATCACAACAGTTTTCGAGGGTAGAGTATTCAACCCAAATTTATTGATTCGACACAAGGGGAGCCAAAGAATATTCTCAAGTATTAGCAGTTGAGTTGTCAATTCAACCACACCTGGATAACTTAGTATCTGCAGCAAAGTATTTAGTAGCAAAGAAGTATGGAAGTAATGGTAACAGTAGCAAAAGTAACAGTAGCAGTTTTGTAGTAATTGTAACAGTGGCAACGGTAAAGTAAAAAAGCAAAGCACAATATGTGAAAAGCTCATAGGCATTGGATCAATGATGGATAATTATGTCGGATGCGATTCCTCATGTAATAGTTATAACATAGGGTGACATATAACTAGCTCCAGTTCATCAATATAATGTAGGCATGTATTCCGAATATAGTCATACGTGCTTATGGAAAAGAACTTGCATGACATCTTTAGTCCTACCCTCCTGTGGCAGCGGGGTCCTAATGGAAACTAACGGATATTAAGGCCTCATTTTAATAGAGTACCGGACCAAAGCATTAGCAGATAGTGAATACATGAACTCCTCAAACTACGGTCATCACCGAGAAGTATCCTGATTATTGTCACTTCGGGGTTGTCGGATCATAACACATAATAGGTGACTGTAGACTTGCAGGATAGGATCAAGAACTCACATATATTCATGAAAACGTAATAGGTCGAGATCTGAAATCATGGCAGTCGGGCCCTAGTGACAAGCATTAAGCATAGCAAAGTCATAACAATATCAATCTCAGAACATAGTGGATACTAGGGATCAAACCCTAACAAAACTAACTTGATTACATGTCAAATCTCATCCAACCCATCACCGTCCAACAAGCCTACGATGGAATTACTCACACGGGGGTGAGCATCATGAAATTGGTGATGGAGGACGGTTGATGATGACGACAGCGACGAATCCCCCTCTCCGGAGCCCCGAACGGACTCCAGATCAGCCCTCCCGAGAGAGATTAGGGCTTGGCGGCGGCTCCGTATCGTAAAACGCGATGAATCTTTCTCTTTGATTTTTTTCTCCGCGAAAGTGAATATATAGAGTTGGAATTGACATCGGTGGAGGTCCAGGGGGCCCACAAGGCAGGGGCACGCCCTGGGGGGGGGCCACCCTCATGGACATGGTGTGGGCCCCCTGGTGCTGATTCTTTTGCTAGTATTTTTTATTAATTCTAAAAAGTTGCTCCGCGGATTTTCAGGTCATTCCGAGAACTTTTATTTCTGCACAAAAATAACACCATGGCAGTTCTGCTGAAAACAGCGTCAGTCTGGGTTAGTTCCGTTCAAATCATGCAAGTTAGAGTCCAAAACAAGGGCAAAAGTGTTTGGAAAAGTAGATACGATGGAGACGTATCAACTCCCCCAAGCTTAAACCTTTTCTTGTCCTCAAGCAATTCAGTTGATAAACTGAAATTGATAAAGAAAAACTTTTACAAACTTTGTTTGCTCTTCTTGTTGTAAATATGTAAAGCCAGCATTCAAGTTTTCAGCAAAGATTATGAACTAACCACATTCGCAATAACACTTAGGTCTCATGTTGACTCATATCAATGGCATAATCAACTAGCGAGCAATAATAATAAATCTCAAATGACAACACTTTCTCAAAACAATCATAATATGATATAACAATATGGTATCTCGCTAGCCCTTTCTGAGAATGCAAAACATAAATGCAAAGCACCTTTAAAGATCAAGGACTGACTAAACATTGTAATTCATGGTAAAAGAGATCCAGTCATAGTCATACCCAATATAAACTAATATTAATGCATGCAAATGACAGCGGTGCTCTCCAGCGGGTGCTTTTTAATAAGAGGGTGATGACTCAACATAAAAGTAAATAGATAGGCCCTTCGCAGAGGGAAGCAGGGATTTGTAGAGGTGCCAGAGCTCGATTTTGAAATAGAGGTAAATAACTTTTTGAGCGGTATATACTTTCACTGTCAACATAACAACTAAGAGATCTCAATATCTTCCATGCTACACACATTATAGGTGGTTCCCAAACAGAATGGTAAGTTTTATACTCCCCTGCCACCAACAAGCATCAATCCATGGTTTGCCTGAAACAACGGGTGCCTCCAACTAACAACAATCCTGGGGGAGTTTTGTTTAATTATTTTGATTTGATTTGAGCATGGGACTGGGCATCCCGGTGACCAGCCATTTTCTCGTGAATGAGGAGCAGAGTCCACTCCTCTTGAGAATAACCCGCCTAACATGGAAGATACACACAACCCTAGTTGATACATGAGCTGCTCGAGCATAGAAAACAGAATTTCATTTGAAGGTTTGGAGTTTGGCACATACAAATTTACTTGGAATGGCAGGTAGATACCGCATATAGGAAGGTATGTTGGACTCATATGGAATAACTTTGGGGTTTATGGAGTTTGGATGCACAAGCAGTATTCCCGCTTAGTACATGTGAAGGCTAGAAAGAGACTGGGAAGTGACCAACTAGAGAGCAACAACAGTCATGAACATGCATTAAAATTAATCAACACCGAGTGCAAGCATGAGTAGGATATAATCCACCATGAACATAAATATCGTGAAGGCTATGTTGATTTTGTTTCAACTACATGCGTGAACATGTGCCAAGTCAAGTCACTCAAATCATTCAAAGGAGGATACCACCCTATCATACCACATCACAACCATTTTAATAGCTTGTTGGCACGCAAGGTAAACCATTATAAACTCCTAGCTAATTAAGCATGGCATAAGTAACTATAATCTCTAATTGTCATTGCAAACATGTTTATTCATAATAGGCTGAATCAGGAATGATGAACTAATGATATTTACAAAAGCAAGATAGGTCGAGTTCATACCAGCTTCTCTCATCTCAATCAGTCTATCATATATCGTCATTATTGCCTTTCACTTGCACGACCGAACGGTGTGGATAATAATAATAGTGCACGTGCATTGGACTAAGCTGGAATCTGCAAGCATTCAATTCAAAGGAGAAGACAAGGTAATATGGGCTCTTGGTTAAATCAACAATAATGCATATGAGAACCACTTAACATTTTCATTATGGTCTTCTCCTCTCGACCCCCAAAGGAAAGAAAATAAATAAAACTATTTACACGGGAAAGCTCCCAACAAGCAGAAGAAGAACGAGAAATCTTTTTGGGTTTTCTTTTAATTACTACTACAAGCATGGAAAGTAAACTAACTAATTTTTTTTGTTTTTTCTTAAGGTTATTCAAACAAACAAGAAGGAAGCTAGAAAAACAAAATAAACTAGGATGGATAGTACAATGAAAGAGTATGAGCACCGACAGCTAGAATGAGTGTGTGAACATGAATGTAATGTTGGTGAGAAATATGTACTCCCCCAAGCTTAGGCTTTTGGCCTAAGTTGGTCTACGCCCATGTATCAAAGTGGTAACTGGAGTCATACTGAGATGCAATAGTCATTTCCTCACGAGCTGCAGCCTGGCTGCGAGCTGCCTCCGTCCTCCTCTCGTACTCGTTTGCCTTCTCCCTGGTGATAACATATCTACCTTTTGCCTGATAATCAAAACAGCAGGAGCAGGGAGAGTAATATGGACAGTGCGACGTCTGTCAAAGATTAGTCGGTACTGGAGGATTTGCTCATGTCTCTCAAGAAAATGATGATTAACCATGGCGTTATAATCTAAATAAGCAGGAGGCAACTCCATATCATTTTCATGTATGGGTATCTCAAGAAAGTTAGCCACACGGGTTGCATAAATCCCACCAAACAAATGTCCAGCTAAACCATTATTATGCAACCTACGTGCAACAATTGCCCCCAAGTTGTATTGTTTATCACCTAATACAACACTCTTGAGAACACAAAGATCTGGCTCACACATGTGACATGCTTCATCTTTACCGTTAATGCATCTACCTATGAAGAGAGCAAAATAATGTATAGCTGGAAAATGAATGCTCCCTATGGTAGCTTGTGCTATTTCCCTGGATTCTCCCACGGTGATACTAGCAAGAAAGTCTTTATATTCAGATTTACGAGGTTCATTGACACTACCCCACTAAGGGAGTTTACAAGCAGTAGTAAAATCTTCTAAGTCCATGGTATAAGATTTATCATAAAGATCAAACAGGACATTGCGAGAATTACGCGAAGATGTAAATTTAAACCTTCTCACAAAGGAATCAGTCAAATGGTAGTATTGAGGGCACTTATCTTGCATGAAGTCCTCAAGATCGGCATTACGCACATATGCATCAAATTCATTCTTGATGCCTGCTCTGACCATAAACTCCTCAGACGGCCATTCACAAGGCCGCACGTCAGCTACCCTCGGTGGTTCATCATCCTGCTCATGTATTGCGAGCCTGGGTGCTTGCTTTCTTGAAGAACCTCCTTGGTACATTTTCCTAGATATATTTCTTCCTCTAAAAACTTTCTGAAATTTTTAGTAAGTCAAAATAAAAGTGAACCAAACTCAACAAGATTGATAGCAACTACTCCCACAAGTGTTGAGAGGCTATATCATGCATTAGAATTACTTGGGACCATAAAAATTTGACATGCAAGTTCAAGAACAGGGTCACCTAGGCAGCAAAAATTTGCAATAAATAAAGCACTAGAACAAAAACTAATTGGACCATTGGAGGAGTCACATACCAAGGAACAATCCCCCAAAGCAGTTTTGTGAATGGAGCTTTGAGCAAGGAGATCGAAAATGGCAGCAAGATGAGCTAGAACTCGTGCTTGAGCTGGATAGTGATTTTTTTGGGAGGAAGAAGAAGTGCATGGGTGCGGGAATAAGTTGAGGGGGGCCACCATGGGCCCACGATGCAGGGGGCGCATCCAGGGGGTAGGGCGCACCCCTGACCCTCGTGGCCAGGTGCCAGCCCCCCCTGTTGTGTCTCAGTGCCAGATATTCTCAAATATTCCAGAAAAAATTATGTTAAATTGGCAGGTCATTTGGAGAACTTTTATTTTCGGGATATTTTTTATTGCATGGATAATTCAGAAAACAGACAGAAAAATACTATTTTTGCTTTCTTTATTCTAAATAACAGAAAGTAAAAAGAGGGTACAGATGGTTGTGCCTTCTAACTTCATCCATGTCATGATCATCAAAAGGAATCCACTAACAAGGTTGATCAAGTCTTGTTAACGAACTCATTCCGACTAACATGGAGCCGGAGAAATTTCGAATAACACTAGGTTACCTCAACGGGATATGCACATCCCCAATAATAAGAATATCATATTTCTTGTTGATAGTAGGAAGAGAAAATTCAAAACCTCCAATAATGATAGTTGGAATTTTTCCAATAGAATTGATGCTATGAACTTGAGGTTGTTTCCTCAAAAAGTGTACCGTATGCTCATTACCATTAACATGAAAAGTGACATTGCCTTTGTTGCAATCAATAACAGCCCCTGCAGTATTCAAAAAGGGTCTACCAAGGATAATCGACATACTATCGTCCTCGGGAATACCAAGAATAACAAAGTCCGTTAAGATAGTAATGTTCGTAACCACAATAGGCACATCCTCACAAATACCGACAGGTATAGAAGTTGATTTGTCAGCATTTGCAAAGATGTTTCAGTAGGTGTCAACTTATTCAATTCAAGTCTATGATATAAAGAGAGAGGCATAACACTAACACCGGCTCCAAGAACACATAAAGCAGTTTTAACATAGTTTCTTTTAATGGAGCAAGGTGTAGTTGGTACCCCTGGATCTCCAAGTTTCTTAGGTATTCCACCCTTAAAAGTGTAATTAGCAAGCATGGTGGAAATTTCAGCTTCCGGTATCTTTCTTTTATTTGTAATAATATCCTTCATGTATTTGGCATAAGGATTAACTTTAAGCATATCAGTTAAGCTCATACGTAAAAAGATAGGTCTAATCATTTCAGCAAAGTGCTCAAAATCCTCATCATCCTTTTTCTTGGATGGTTTAGGAGGAAAAGGCATGGGTTTTTGAACCCATGGTTCTCTTTCTTTATCGTGCTTCCTAGCAACAAAGTCTGTCTTATCATAACGTTGATTCTTTGATTCTGGATTATCAAGATCAACAACAGGTTCAATATCTACATCATTACTATTGCTAGGTTGAGCATCAACACGAACATTATCATTAACATTATCACTAGGTTCATGTTCATCACCATATTGTGTTTCAGCATCAGAAACAGAAATATCATTGGGATTCTCAGGTGTTTCTACAATAGGTTCACTAGAAGCATGCAAAATCCTATCATTTTTCTTTTTCTTCTTTTTACAGGGACTAGGTGCATCTACATTATTTGTCTGAGAATCTTGCTCAATTCTCTTAGGGTTGCCTTCAGGATACAAAGGTTCCTGAGTCATATTACCCGTTCTAGTAGCCACTCTAACAGCAAAGTCGTGTTTATTATTTAATTCATCAAGCAAATCACTTTGAGCTTTAAGTACTTGTTCTGCTTGAGTGGTAACCATAGAAGTATATTTACTAATGAGTTTGAGTTCACCTTTAACTCTAGCCATATAATCGCTCAAGTGTCCAATCATAGAATCATTACTTTTTATTTGTCTACCAACATAAGCATTGAAGTTTTCTTGTCTAGCCATAAAGTCATCAAATTCATCCAAGCATTGGCTAGCAAATTTAGTAGACGGGATTTCAACTTTATCATATCTATAGTGAGAATTTACCTTTACTACCTGTGTCGGGTTATCAAGACCATGTGTTTCTTCAATAGGTGGTATATTAAGGCCATGTATTTCTTCAACAGGAGGTAAATTCTTAACATCTTCAGCTTTAATACCTTTCTCTTTCATTGATTTCTTTGCCTCTTGCATATCTTCAGGACTGAGAAATAGAACACCCCTTTTCTTTGGAGTTGGTTTAGAAGTTGGCTCAGGAGTTGGCTCAGGAAGTGTCCAATTATTTTCATTAGTCAACATATTATTCAGTAGCAATTCAGCTTGATCAATAGTTCTTTCCCGAAAACACAACCAACACAACTATCCAAGTGGTGCTTGGAAGCATCGGTTAGTCCATTATAAAAGATATCAAGTATTTCATTTTTCTTAAGAGGATGATCAGGCAAAGCATTAAGTAATCGGAGAAGCCTCCCCCAAGCTTGTGGGAGACTCTCTTCTTCAATTTGCACAAAATTTATATTTCCCTTAAAGCAGCTTGTTTCTTTTGAGCAGGGAAATATTTAGCAGAGAAGTAATAAATCATATCCTAGGGACTACGCACACAACCAGGATCAAGAGAATTAAACCAGGTTTTAGCATCACCCTTTAATGAGAACGGAAATATTGTAAGAGTATAATACTAGCGAGATTTCTCATCATTAGTGAACAGGGTGGCTATATCATTTAACTTAGTAAGATGTGCCACAACAGTTTCAGATTCATAACCATAAAAGGATTAGATTCAACCAAAGTAATTATCTCAGGGTCGACAGAGAAATCATAATCCTTATTAGTAACATAGATAGGAGAAGTAGCAAAAGCAGGGTCATATTTCATTCTAGCATTCAGAGATTTCTGTTCAGTTTAGCTAATAGCTTCTTAAGATCAGATATATCATTGCAAGCAAGAAAATCTCCGCAGTTTCTTCATCCATAACATAACCCTCAGGAACAACAGGCAATTCATATTTAGGGGGCGAACCTTCATCATCACTATGTTCAATAATATCAGTTTCAAGAATTTCATTCTCTCTAACCCTAGCAAGTTCTTCATCAAGATATTCACCTAATGGCACAGTAGTATCAAGCACAGAAGTAGTTTCATCATAAGTATCATGCATAGTAGAAGTGGCATCATCAATAACATGCGACATATCAGAATTAATAGCAGAAGCAGGTTTAGGTGTCGCAAGTTTACTCATAACAGATGGAGAATCTAGTGCAGAGCTAGATGGCAGTTCCTTACCTCCCCTCGTAGTTGAGGGATAAATCTTAGTTCTTTCGTCTTTCAAGTTCCTCATAGTAACCAGCAGATATAAATCCCAAGTGACTCAAAGAATAGAGCTATGCTGCCTGGCAACGGTGCCAGAAAATAGTCTTGATAACCAACAAGTATAGGGGATCACAATAGTTTTTGAGGGTAGAGTATTCAACCCAAATTTATTGATTCGACAAAAGGGGAGCCAAAGAATATTCTCAAGTATTAGCAGTTGAGTTGTCAATTCAACCACACCTGGATAACTTAGTATCTGCAACAAAGTATTTAGTAGCAAAGTAGTATGGAAGTAACGGTAACAGTAGCAAAAGTAGCAGTGGCAGTTTTGTAGTAATTGTAACAGTGGTAATGGTAAACTAAATAAGCAAAGCACAATATGTGAAAGGCTCGTAGGCATTGAATCAGTGATGGATAATTATGTCAGATGTGATTCCTCATGTAATAGTTATAACATAGGGTGACACAGAACTAGCTCCAGTTCATCAATGTAATGTAGGCATGTATACCGAATATAGTCATACATGCTTATGGAAAAGAACTTGCATGCCATCTTTTGTCCTACCCTCCTGTGGCAGCGGGATCCTAATGGAAACTAAGGGATATTAAGGCCTCCTTTTAATAGAGTACTGGACCAAAGCATTAGCACATAGTGAATACATGAACTCCTCAAACTACGGTCATCACCGAGAAAAATCCCGATTATTGTCACTCTGGGATTGTCGGATCATAACACATAATAGGTGACTATAGACTTGCAATATAGGATCAAGAACTCGCATATATTCATGAAAACATAATAGGTTCAGATCTGAAATCATGGCAGTCGGGCCCTAGTGACAAGCATTAAGCATAGCAAAGTCATAGCAACATCAATATCATAACATATTGGATACTAGGGATCAAACCCTAACAAAACTAATTTGATTACATGGTAAATCTCATCCAACCCATCACCGTCTAGCAAGCCTACGATGGAATTACTCACGCACGACGGTGAGCATCATGAAATTGGTGATGGAGGATGGTTGATGATGACGACAATGACGAATCCCCCTCTCCGGAGCCCCGAACGGATTCCAGATTAGCCCTCCCGAGAGAGATTAGGGCTTGGCGGCGGCTCTATATCGTAAAATGCGATGAATCTTTCTCTCTGATTTTTTTCTCCGTGAAAGTGAATATATAGAGTTGGAGTTGACGTTGGTGGAGGTCCAGGGGGCTCACGAGGCAGGGGGCGCGCCCCCACCCTCGTGGACAGGGTGTGGGCCCCCTAGTGCTGATTCTTTCGCTAGTATTTTTTATTAATTCTGAAAAGTTGCTTCGTGGATTTTCAGGTCATTCCGAGAACTTTTATTTCTGCACAAAAATAACACCATGGCAGTTCTGCTGAAAACAACGTTAGTCCGGGTTAGTTCCATTCAAACCATGCAAGTTAGAGTCCAAAACAAGGGCAAAAGTGTTTGGAAAAAGTAGATACGACGGAGACGTATCAAGGCATTCATATAGAGTCATATCTTTGTTCTAGATATCGAGTTGTAATATTGAGTTGTAAGTAAATATAAGTGTGATGATCATTATTAGAGCATTGCTCCAGTGAGGAAAGGATGATGGAGACTATGATTCCCCCACAAGTTGGGATGAGACTCCGGACTTTATGAAAAATAAAAGAGGCCAAAGAAGCCCCCCAAAAAAGAGGCCAAAGAAGCCCACCCAATTTTTTTTAAAAGGAGAAAATAAAAAATTAGAGAAAAAGAGAGAAAGGGCAATGTTACTATCCTTTTACAACACTTGTGCTTCAAAATAGCACCATGTTCTTCATATAGAGATTCTCTTGAGTTATCACTTTCATATACTAGTGGGAATTTTCATTATAGAACTTGGCTTGTATATTCCGATGATGGGCTTCCTCAAATGCTCGAGGTCTTGATGAGCAAGCAAGTTGGATGCACACCCACTAAGTTTCCAGTTTGAGCTTTCATACACTTATAGCTCTTAGTGCATCTGTTGCATGGCAATCCCTACTCCTCACATTGACATCAATTGATGGGCATCTCCATAGCCCGTTGATTAGCCGCATCGATTTGAGACTTTCTCCTTTTTTGTCTTCTCCACATAACCCCCACCATCATATTCTATTCCACATATAGTGCTATATCCATGGCTCACGCTCATGTATTGCGTGAAAGTTGAAAAAGTTTGAGAATACTAAAGTATGAAACAATTGATTGGACAAAACCGGGGTTGTGCATGATTTAAATACTTTCTGTGGTGAAGATGGAGCATAGCCAGACTATATGATTTTGTAGGGATAACATTCTTTGGCCATGTTGTTTCGAAAAGACATGATTGCTTTATTAGTACGCTTGCAGTATTATTGTCTTAATGTCAAATGATAGACTATTGCTTTGAATCACTCGTGTCTTAATATTCATGCCATGATTAGATTACATGATCAAGATCATGCTATGTAGCATTCCACATCAAAAATTATCTTTTTTATCATTTACCTACTCAAGGACGAGCAGGAATTAAGCTTGGGGATGCTGATACGTCTCCGTCACATCTATAATTTTTGATTGTTCCATGCCAATATTCTACAACTTTCATACACTTTTGGCAACTTTTTATATTATTTTTGGGACTAACATATTGATCCAGTGCCCAGTGCCAGTTCCTGTTTGTTGCCTGTTTTATGTTTCGCAGAAAACCCATATCAAACGGAGTCCAAACGGTATAAAAATGGACACAAAATATTTTTGGAATATTTATGATTTTTGGGAAGAAAAATCAACGCGAGACGGTGCCCGAGGAGGCCACGAGGCAGGGCCGCGCCCCAGGTGCTGGGCGCGCCCCTGACCCTCGTGGGCACCTCGTAAGGCGGTTTATGCTCTTCTTTTGCCGCAAGAAAGCTAATTTTCGGAGGAAAATCTTGGTGAAGGTTTCAATCCAAACGGAGTTACGGATCTCCAGATATATAAGAAACGGTGAAAGGGCAGAATCTGAGAATGCAGAAACAGAGAGAGACAGAGAGACAGATCCAATCTCGTAGGGGCTCTCGCCCCTCCCATGCTAAGGAGACCATGGAAGATAGGGGAAACCCTTCTCCCATCTAGGGAGAAGGTCAAAGAAGAACAAGAAGAAGAAGGGGGCTCTCTCCCCCTTGCTTCCGGTGGCGCCGGAACGCCACCGGGGGCCATCATTATCACCGTGATCTACATCAACACCGCCATCATCTTCACCAACATCTCCATCACCTTTCCCCATCTATATTCAGTGGTCCACTCTCCCGCAACCTGCTGTACCCTCTACTTGAACATGGTGCTTTATGCTTCATATTATTATCCAGTGATGTGTTGCCATCCTATGATGCCTGAGTAGATTTTCATTGTCCTACCGGTGATTGATGAATTGCTATGATTGGTTTAATTTGCTCGTGGTTATGTTGCTGTTCTATGGTGCTCTTTGTGTCGCGCAAGTGTGAGGGATTCCCGCTGTAGGGTGTTGCAATATGTTCATGGGTTGCCTATTGTCGGCATTGCGTGAGTGACTGAAACACAAACACGGATAAGTGGGTCATGGCGTATAGGAATAAAGAGGACTTGATACTTTAATGCTATGGTTGGGTTTTACCTTAATGATCTTTAGTAGTTGCGGATGCTTTCTAGAGTTCCAATCATAAGTGCATATGATCCAAGAACAGAAAGTATGTTTGCTTATGCCTCTCCCACATAAAACTTGCTATCGGTCTAGTAACATAGTCAATTGCTTAGGGACAATTTCACAACTCCTACCACCACTTTTCCACACTCGCTATATCTACTTTATTACTACTTTATCTAAACAGCCCCTAGTTTTTATTTACGTGCTCTTTATATTCTTGCAAACCTATCCAACAACACCTACAAAGTCCCTCTAGTTTCATACTGGTTTTAGGTAAGGTGAACGTTAAGCGTGCGTAGAGTTGTATCGGTGGTTGATAGAACTTGAGGGAATATTTGTTCTACCTTTAGCTCCTCGTTGGGTTCGACACTCTTACTTATCGAAAGAGGCTACAATTGATCCCCTATACTTGTGGGTTATCAGACGGCACCAAGCTGGCCGAGTCGCTGGTCATAGCCAAGGAGCAGCGCCAACTCGACCGGATTGTCGCCCTGGCTGGCGAAGCATCAGCCGTGCCGATCCCGACCGAAGAACCAGCTGACGAGGCTGCCTTCAAGCCCTCCAAGGAGACCAAGAAAGTGAAGTTGAACCCAGAAGACCCCAGCTGCAGCAAGTACGTTGTCATGGGCACCCGCCTTGACAGCAAATAGGAAGGCGAGCTCGTCGACTTCCTTCGTGAGAATCGGGATATTTTTGCATGGACCCCCAAGGACATGCCATGTAGCCCGAGGAAGTACGCCGAGCACAAACTCCATGTCCGCAAGGATGCCAAGCCTGTCCGTCAACCCCTGCGACGTTTCTCCGAAGAGAAGAGAAGAACCATCGGTGAAGAAGTCGCCATGATTTTGGCGTCCGGCTTCATCATGGAAGTGTTCCACCCCGAGTGGCTGGCCAACCCAGTCCTTGTCCTGAAGAAGAACAAGACCTGGCGCATGTGCATCGACTACACCAGCCTGAACAAGGCCTGTCCCAAGGATCCGTTCGCCCTCCCGCGAATCGACCAAGTCATCGACTCGACCACCGGGTGTGAGCTCCTGTCCTTCCTGGATGCTTACTCCGGCTACCACCAGATCAAGCTGGACCCGGCCGACGCCCTGAAGACGTCCTTCATCATGCCCTTTGGGGCGTATTGCTACATCACCATGTCGTTCGGCTTGAAGAACGCCGGCGCCACCTTCCAGAGCTGCATGCAGAAATGCTTGCTGCCGCAACTCGGCCGCAACATCCACGTTTACATGGACAACATCATGGTGAATACCAAGCAGCACCTCACGCTCCTCGACGACCTGAAGGAGACATTCACCAATCTGCGTGAATACAAGGTCAAGCTCAACCCGGAAAAATGCATTTTCGGCGTCCCGGCCGGAAAGCTACTTGGCTTCCTCTTCCTTAGAGCGCGGCATTGAGGCAAACCCGGAGAAGATCAAGGCCATCGAGCGCATGCGCAATCCGTCTCGGCTGCACGATGTCCAGAAATTCACCTTCTGCTTGGCCTCGGTCAGCCGGCTGGGCAAGAGGGCCCTGCCCCTGTACCAGCTGCTGAAGAAGATGACACCATTCGAATGGAACGACCAGGCGGACGAGGCCTTCCGAGACCTCAAGTGCATGCTCTCCACTGCACCAGTCCTGGCCGCGCCAGCCGAGAAGGAGCCGTTGTTGCTCTATATCACCACGACCTCACGGTCGGTCAACATGGTGTTGGTGGTCGAGCGACCAGAGAAGGGCAGGTCCAAGCCGTCCAGCGCCCGGTCTTCTACCTGAGCGAGGTGCTCTCCGCCTCCAAGCAGAACTACCCGCACTACCAGAAGATGTGTTACGGCGTGTACTTCATCACCAAGAAGCTGAAGTAGTACTTCAAAGAGCATGTTATCACCATGGTCAGCACGGCCCCCCCTCGGCACCATTATCAAGTCCCAGGCCTTGGCTGACTTCCTCGTCGACTTGACCGAGACCCACTACCTGCCGCCACCTCCGGATTCGACGCACCGGCGCATGCACTTCGGTGGCTCCAAGATGCGACTCGGCCTAGGGGCCAGCATCATGCTGTTCTACCCGAAGGGCGACCGACTCCGCTATGCACTCCAGATCCACTTCACCGCCTCCAACAATGTCGCCGAGTATGAAGCCCTTGTGCATCGCCTCCAGCTTGCCAAGGAACTCGACATCCGGCGCATCCTGTGCTATGGCGACTCGGATCTAGTGGTGCAATAGTGCTCCGTCGAGTGGGACGCCCGCGACTCCAACATGGCAAGCTATCGCTTCCTCGTACAGAAGCTGTGCGGATCCTTCGAGGGCCACGAGTTCCTCCACGTCCTGTGTGCGGAGAATGAGGCAGCTAACACACTCGCCAAGATCGCCTCATCCCGGCAGTCCATCTCGTCCGGCGTCTCCCTCGAGCACCTGCACAAGCCGTATCCGGACTCCGAGTCCATCCATGTCCCGGACGACCCGACCGCGCCTCAACCCAGCCCGGGAACTTTTGAACCCGGCTAGGGGGCTGCTGAACCCAGCCTGGGGACTGCCTCACTCGGCCTAGAAACCGAGGCCACTGACCCGGCCACCATTGCCCTGGACCTGACCGTCGCCATCCCCGGCCCGGGGGCTGCTCAGCCCGGCTCGGGGGCTGCCGACCCGGAACCCACCCTGGTTGCCGTCTTTGCCGTGGTGACTGCCCCGTCTTGGGCCCTGCCCATCTTGGAGTTCCTGGAGAACGGGGTTCTCCCCATGGACGAGACCGAAGCTCGGCAGGTGCAACGCCGGGCGTCCGCCTACAGCATCATCAACAATGAGCCCGTCAAGCGCAGCTCCACCTGCGTGTTCCAGCACTGCATCGAGCAGGACCAAGGCATCGACATCCTCCTCGACATACACCAGGGAGAATGCGGGCACCATGTCGCGTCGCAATCCCTGGTGGCCAAGGCTTTCCGCCATGGTTTATACTAGCCAACAACCCTCCAAGACGCCGAGTCACTCGTCCTCAAGTGCGAGGGATGCCAGCGCTTCAGCAAGCACAACCACTAGCCGGTGTCAGCACTTCGCACCATCCCGATCGCCTGGCCCTTCACGGTCTGGGGACTCGACATGGTGGGACCCTTCAAAACCGCCCAAGGCGGCATGACACATTTGCTGGTGGCGGTGGATAAGTTCACCAAGTGGATCAAAGCACGACCAATCAAGAAACTAGACGGGCCAACAGCTGTCTGGTTCATCAAAGACATCACCGTACACTACGGCGTACTGAACAGCATCATCGCGGATAACGGCACCAACTTCGCCAAGGGCACGCTCGCGCAGTACTGCTCCGTCTCCGGCATCCGCCTCGACCTGGCCTCCGTTGCACATCCGCAGTTCAACGGGCAGGTCGAGTGGGCCAATGGCCTCATCCTATCCGGCATCAAGCCGCGGCTCGTCGAGCTGCTCATCTGCTCACCTGGCAGCTGGCTCGACGAGTTGCCGTCCGTCCTCTGGAGTCTCCGAACCATGCCAAACCGGTCGACCGGGTTCACCCCGTTCTTCCTTGTCTACGAAGCCGAAGCCGTCATCCCGACCGACGTTGAGTTCGACTCGCCGCGTGTCGTGATGTACACTGAAGCCGAAGCCAAAGAAGCCCGGGAAGACGGTGTCGACCTACTCGAAGAAGCCCGCCTCCTAGAGCTCAGTCGTTCGGCCATCTACCAGCAAGGCCTGAGGCACTACCACATCAAGAAGATCAAGCCCCTCACATTCCGTGAGGGTGACCTCGTCCTCCGACTCGTCCAAGAGCAAGCCGGCCAACACAAGCTGTCCCCTCCATGGGAGGGCCCGTTCATCGTCAGCAAGGCCTTGTGCGATCGCAATGCCTACTACCTCATCAACGCACGCAAGACAAACAAGCGCAAGAGAGACACCGCCGGCAAAGAAACGACCCGGCCGTGGAATGCGGAACTCCTCCATCCGTTTTACAGTTAGCCGTACTAATGTATGCATCACTGCCTTTTGTAAACGCATGCAACTATGGAGTCCCTGAATGATGCTCGGCGGCTGCCATTTCCCGACCAAGTTATTATGTCTCCTACTTTTATGCATCACTTTGCTCCTGAACTCGGCCACCGGTCCGACTCGCTCGACCCCAGGGCATGGGGGCTGGCCGGCTTGGTCACCACCCACCACCTTCCTTGGTGATTCCTTACGCGTTAAGGACGTCATGACCCCTCACTTCGCCCTAGGCCACAAATCCGCTTCGGCTGTCGGCTGGCAAGCACAACAGGCCAGAGCTCCAGAACACTTCAAACACTAAGTCAAAGGCTGCCGAGTCAACCAACCAGGCCCGTCACTCTAAAAATAGCCGCACAACCGGCTGCTCGCCAACCGGCTCCGCCGGGTTGCCGCCAGCCGGCCCAGTGGGTGTTTCGCTCGCGCTCAATGTTTTGAAAACCTAAGTACTGAGAGCTCCTCTCAAAAACCAAACTCCATGTCATGGACCGGAGCCTCTGCCGTCAGAATCGCGGGGGAGAGGTTCGAGAAAGGAAAAACGCAAGAAATCGGTTCAAAAAATGAAAAGCAAAAGCGCAGACATTCACAAAATATACACATCACATAGTATTTAAGAACAGGCCCATGGCCAGAGTTCATTACACCCAGAAACACCCAGTGGGTGGGCGGACCTGCTACCTAACAACAAATTCTACTAAGTCATGACAGTATAGCCTCAGGCGTCTCCAGCGTCGGGTCACGAAGTTGACGGCTCCCCCACGGCGGCCTCTGGGTCTGCTGAAGTACCGGTGTCCTCCACGCACCCCCGTAACGGTAGACGTTCGTCTCCTCAGAGCTGCCCTCTGGGTCATGCAGAAGCAGGCCGTAGTCGTCGCCAGCCACGACTCCGCCATCTTCCGCCTGCTCCGGGTGGAACTCGTCATGGAAGGCGAACCCGACGATGTAGCTAGCCCGGGAAGCAATCCGGCCGGCCTGCTCCTGCAGCTACTGCTCCGAACCGCCCCGCTGGCCCATCAACGCGTCCAGCTGCAGGTTCGGGTGCCAAGATAGTGTGAACCGGAGCACCATCTTGGCACCGGCATGAGCGGCGGAGACGCGCCACTCATGGAGCCGGTCCGGCCCATCTCCAGCCAGCGCGCCAGCCGTGTGAAGCTGCTCGGTGCAACAGAGCCGGGACACAGGGCCGCCGTCATCGCCGTGCCAGCCTGGGACAGTCGCCCCATCTGGTCACCCAAGACCCGCAGGCGAGCCTTGGCGGCGGTCATGATCTCTGGGAAGGTCCACACCACCTGCGGGTTGGTCCCGGAGCCAATGACCCCCAGCAGGTCACACTGGAAGCGGACGACCTCCTCCGCCAGCTGATGCATCTCCGGGAAGGCCCCTGTCAGGAAACAGAGCAAGTCAGAAAAAGACTTCAAGGACAAGAAGCCGGATCCCAACCCGGCAGAACTCAAGAAAAGCACTTACTGGAGAAGGATTCTTCCAGGTGCTACGCTTCGAGCAATGTACCGCGCCACTTCCGATCAATGGTGTGGTCGCGCTCCTGGAGCGCCTTCTCCAAGTCGGCCACCTTGGCAAGGGCCGCCTTCAGCTCGGTGTCCTTGTCCTCGTCCGCCTTCTCGGATGCCTCGCGATGGCGGGCCCCCTCCGCCGCAGTCACCTGCCCCTTCAGGCGCTCCACCTTGGCCTGAAGCTGGCCCTTGTCGTCGGTCAACTGGCCGAGTTGCTGGTCCGCCTCGGCTAGGGCCCGTTGCGCCTCCACCACCTTGGCAGCCTCCGCCCTAAGGTGCTCCACATCGGCCTCGAGACAACTCTTGTCGCCCGCCGACTGCTCCCGCAGCCGGATGGCTTTGTCGAGCGACCGCCGGGCCGCCGCCGCCGCCGCCTCCGCCTTCGCTTGCGCCACCTCGGCTCCAAGACGGCCGGCATCGGCGACAAGCCGGTCATAGTGATGGCCGGCCCGAAACAGCCGGGTCTGCCAAGATAGCACCTCGGCTGCAAAAAGAAGATTCAGAAAAGAAGAGCAAGATTTAAGATTTGACCCAACTGTTACACAGTTGCCCCGAATCTCGGGGGCTACACCCAGTGGGTGCGCTAGCGTGCCCCTACTAAAAAAGAGCACGAACATACCTACGGCAACACGGAGCTCCTCCTCCTTGGTGGCGAGCTGCTCCTTGAGCTCCCGATACTTGCCCAGGAGGCGGTTGAAGGCGCTGACCCGATAGGCGCCCAATTGATGTAAAAAGGACCGATCAACACAAAGACAGCATTCCAAAGATTTGACCCAACTACTACGTAGTTGGCCCGAACCTCGGGGGCTACACCTAGTGGGTGTGCTAGCACGCCCCGACAAAGAAGAAGCTGCGAAGAAAGAAATATCAGAAGGCGGAAAGGGAGCTTACCAGCACGGCGCGCTCCAGCTCCTGCTTCCACTCCACCTCGGGCTAGGCAAAGGCCTCGATCCGGTCCGTCCGCCTGTGCAGACGGCGGCTGACGGCATCCTTCACCGCCTCCTCCTGGCCTGGGGCCCGAAGACCACGGCGGCCCCACTCAGGGCCGGCTGTGGCACGACAGCCTAACATCCCCCTGGCCTGGGCACCAAGGCATGCTCTCTGACGGCCGCTCCCGCCGCGGCCTGGGCCTCCTCCGACACCCTCGCCGGCGCCGCCACTGACCCAGCCATCGGGGCGGCCTGTGACACCATCGCCGGCTCGACAGCTGGGGTGGCCTACGGCGCCACCACCTGTGGCGCCTCCTCCGATGCTCGAGGCGTCCCCTGCGGCGCCATCCGTGGTGCCTCCTCCAAGATGGCGTCGCCGCCGCCTCCGTCGACCCCTGTCCGCTCGACAACATCGACCCACGGCGGGGTGTCGTCCTCAACCTCCAAGACCTCCCGGTCAAGGTCCACCACCTCAGCCCGGCCTCCTTGGCCGCGCTCCCTCACTGACAATGGCTCGAAGATCGTCGCCGCCAACATCGTGCCCTCCACCATCTCACGCCACGCCGGCTCCTCACCGGTTCGCGCCCATGTTGCCGCAGCATCGGTCCAGGCCCGGACCGATGCCGCCTCCAGCTCCACCTTGGCCCTATTTCAGTCCCGCCAGGCCAAGCCTTCATCATTGGTCGGGTCTAGGCCGAGATCCGGGTCAGCCGACTCCTCTTCCTCGTCCCAGTCGACGATGCCGGACAAGATCCTCCAGAATGCGGCGTCCTCGACGGCCGCGGCGTCGGCCGCCACCCTCACCAGTGCGATCAGTGACCTGAAGTCCAAGGCAAAGTGAATAACGAGCAGGGCCGACTCGGTCACTCGGATGCAAGCAAAAACAAAAACTCACCCTGATAGAACCAGGACGGCGGGCCTCACCGGCCTCTCCTGCGCAGCTCCACGCCTCCTCTTGGTGGCCGGTCTCGCGCCCCCGGCCGGGTCCGCCGCGCGCTTCGCGGCGGGAGGCTGCGGCGCGATGCTGTCCTTCCCATGTGGCCGGCTCGGCACCGGCTCTCCCCGTGACGACCTGGCTCCGCCCATGTCGCAACCTTCTCCGCCCAACGCCACTACATCAATGGTTCGCGTCAGCGTCATCCGCGCTGCACCACACTCAGTGATTCAAGGAACATGAAGAAGAAAACAAAAGGCAAGACTTACCCGCGCGGCGCCCTGCGCCAACGTCGGCGGCCTCCTCCTCCCCTCCGTCATGGGCCGTGGGCTCCTCCGACACTGCCCGCACCACCTGCGACGGTGCCCGGGCGTAAGGGTGCCGGATGGCATTCAGAAGCACCTCCCGCATCGCGTCGGGACGGATAAGAATGCGCAACAGCAAAATATGAAGACCAAAGACTCATGATACGTCTCCAACGTATCTATAATTTTTGATTGTTCCATGCTATTATATTACCCCTTTTGGATGTTTATGGGCTTTATTTTACACATTTATATCATTTTTGGGACTAACCTACTAACCGGAGGCCCATCCCATATTGCTGTTTTTTGCCTATTTCGGTATTTCGAAGAAAAGGAATATCAAACGGAGTCCAAACGGAATGAAACCTTCGGGAGCGTGATTTTTGGAAAAAATGTGATCCAGAGGACTTGGAGTGCAAGTCAAGAAGCAGCCAAGGCTCCAACGAGATAGGAGGGCGCCCCCCCTATAGGGCGTGCCCCCTGTCTCGTGGGCCCCTCGGGCAGCCACTGACGTACTTCTTCCTCCTATATATACCTACGTACCCCGAAAACATCCAGGAGCAAGATGAAACACAATTTCCACCACTGTAACCTTCTGTATCCGTGAGATCCCATCTTGGAGCCTTCGCCGACACTCTGCCGGAGGGGGAATCGACCACGAAGGGCTTCTACATCAACATCCTTGCCCCTCCGATGAGTTGTGAGTAGTTTACCACAGACCTACGGGTCCATAGTTATTAGCTAGATGGCTTCTTCTCTTTTTGGATCTCAATACAATGTCCCCCCCTCTCTTGTGGAGATCTATTCGATGTAAACTCATTTTGCGGTGTGTTTGTCGAGATCTGATGAATTGTGGGTTTATGATCAATTTTATCTATGAATAATATTTGAATCTTCTCTGAATTCTTTTATGTATGATTGAGTTATCTTTGCAAGTCTCTTCGAATTATCAGTTTGGTTTGGCCTACTAGATTGATCTTTCTTGCCATGGGAGAAGTGCTTAGCTTTGGGTTCAATCTTGCGGTGTCCTTACCCAGTGACAGAAAGGGTTGCAAGGCACGTATTGTATTGTTGCCATCGAGGATAACAAGATGGGGTTTATATCATATTGCATGAGTTTATCCCTCTACATCATGTCATCTTGCTTAATGCGTTACTCTGTTCTTATGAACTTAATACTCTAGATGCAGGCAGGAGTCGGTCGATGTGTAGAGTAATAGTAGTAGATGCAGGAAGGAGTCGGTCTACTTGTTGCAGACGTGATGCCTATATACATGATCATGCCTAGAAAATCTCATAACTATGCACTTTTCTATCAATTGCTCGACAGTAATTTGTTCACCCACCGTAATACTTATGCTATCTTGAGAGAAGCCACTAGTGAAACCTATGGCCCCCGGGTCTATCTCTTATCATATTTGTTTTGAATCTACTTTTATTTGCATCTTTACTTTTTGCATCTATATTATAAAATACCAAAAATATATTTATCTTATCTTACTATCTTTATTAGATCTCACTTTCATAAGTGGCCATGAAGGATTGACAACCCCTTTATTGCGTTGGTTGCGAGTTCTCGCTTGTTTGTGTAGGTGCGTGGGACTTTTGAGGAGCCTCCTCTTCGGATTGATACCTTGGTTCTCAAAAACTGAGGGAAATACTTATGCTACTCTGTTGCATCACCCTCTCCTCTTCGAGGAAAACCAACGCAAGCTCAAGACGTAGCAAGAAGGATTTCTGGCACCGTTGCCGGGGAGGTCTTAGCTCAAGTCAAGACATACCAAGTACCCATCACAAACCCATCTCCCTCACATTTACATTATTTGCCATTTGCCTCTCGTTTTCCTCTCCCCCACTTCACCCTTGCCGTTTTATTCGCCCTCTCTTTCCCAATCTCCCCTCTCTTTTTCGCTTGCCTTTTTCTGTTTGCTCGTGCATTAGTTCTTTTACCTTGTCATTATGGCTAGTCCTCCTATCCTTGTTATCACCTCCGAACATGAAGTTCTTAATTTTAAGTAAAGGGAGGGAGAAAATTTAAAAGATGCTTGGCATAGAATTTGCAATGCTCAATGTAAATCTTCTAGGAAGCTTTCCACTTCCGTTCTTCTCCGCAATTTTTATGTAGGCATTACTCCTTGGAATAGATGTGTTCTTGATACTGTTGCCGGAGGTGATTTCTTGAGTAGCCATACGTTTGATGCTTCTAATGCTATGTTAGATTTGTTTGGCCCACCACCTCTTTTGGTCAATGGAACTGTTTTAACTTTGGAACACGTTATGCAACGGCTTGAGATTATTGAAAATAAAATTGCCACTGTTGAGTTGATTGAAAATTTGTATAAAAATATTCATAATCACATTACCCAATTTGGATCTAGGGTTGGAGTTACTTTGAAAAATCTTAAAGAAGAAGAACCTATAGTCAATGAAAAAATAGATCTAGACTCTGCTAGAATCGGTAAACTTGAGGATATCATTGCAAACTTAGGTTCTGCGTTTTCCCCCATGAAAAACACTCCGAAACCCTCTAATAAAACTGCCAAGTTTATTTATGTTCCTAAAAATAAGGGTGAATCTTCTAGTAAAGGAGACGCGGATCTCCAATCCATAAGTGTTCTTCCTATTTGTCTCTCTGTCATTAAGGAACCTTTTTCTACCAATGAATTTCTTGAATTTTTGCCTAAAGGTTTAGCCATTGCTAAAAGGGGAGAAATCCCTAGAGATCTTGAGTGTGCTACTTATGAATTTAGTGCCAAAGATGGCACTCGTTAGATCTATCTTTGCTTTTATGCCTAGCTAGGGGCGTTAAATGATAGCGCTAGTTGGGAGGCAACCCAATTTTCTTTATGTTTTTTGTTTTTGCTCCTGATTAGTAATAAATCTTGCATCTACCTTGTGTTTAGATGTGTTTTTATCTTCTAATTAGTGTTTGTGCCAAGAAGAACCTATAGGATAACCTATGATGATAGTTGATTTGATTCTGCTGAAACACAGAAACTTTGTGCGCACGAATATAATTTTGTTAAATCACAGGAACGTGGTTTTGCATTGATTATTTTTGCTGCTGATCAATAAAGAAATTGTCCAGGACTTCCTATTTTGGTAGGATTTTTAAAGTTCCAGAAGTTTGTGTTAGTTACAGATTTCTACAGACTGTTCTGTTTTTGACAGATTCTGTTTTTCGTGTGTTGTTTGCTTATTTCAATGCATCTATGGCTAGTAAAATAGTTTATAAACCATAGATAAGTTGGAATACATTAGGTTTAACACCAAAATAAATAAAGAATGATTTCATTACAGTACCTTATGTGGTGGTTTTGTTTTCTTTCACTAACGGAGCTTATAAGATTTCCTGTTGAGTTTTGTGTTGTAAAGTTTTCAAGTTTTGGGTAAAGCTTTTATGGACTATGGAATAAGGAGTGGCAAGAGCATAAGCTTGGGGATGCCCATGGAACCCCAAGATATTCAAGGATATCCAAAAGCCTAAGCTTGGGGATGCCCCGGGAAGGCATCCCCTCTTTCGCCTTCGTTCATTGCTAACTTTACTTGGAGCTAAATTTTTATTCGCCACATGATATGTGTTTTGCTTGGAGCGTCGTGTATTATATTAGTCTTTGCTTTTTAGTTTACCACAATCATACTTGCTGTACACACCTTTTTGGGAGAAGCCTATTTGATTAGAATTTGCTAGAATACTCTATGTGCTTCACTTATATCTTTTGAGCTTAATAGTTTTTGCTCTAGTGCTTCACTTATATCTTTTAGAGCACGGTGGTGTCTTAATTTTGAAGAAATTACTAGTCTCTCATGCTTCACTTATATCTTTTTGAGAGTCTTTTAGAATAGCATGGTATTTGCTATGGTTTTAAAGTTGGTCCTAGACTGATGAGCATCCAAGTTGGGTATAATAAAAACTATCATAGAAAGTGAATTGGATGCTATGATCAACTTGATGCTTGATAATTGTTTTGAGATATGGAGGTGGTGATATTAAATCATGCTAGTTGGGTGATTATGGATATAAAGAATGCTTGTGTTGAAGTTTGTGATTCCGGTAGCATGCACGTATGGTGAACCGCTTTGTGATGAAGTTGGAGCACAATTTTATTTATTGATAGTCTTCCTTATGAGTGATGGTCGGGGACGAGCGATGGTCTTTTCCTACCAATCTATCCCCCTAGGAGCATCTACGTAGTACTTTGGTTTTTGATGACTTCTAGATTTTGCAACAAGTACATGAGTTCTTTTGACTAACTAGAACATCAAGGCGCGCGTTGCCGAGCCCGCTCATCAAAACGACAGTATGAGTATTTATGAAAGAAATGAAGGTATAATTGTCAATCAAGATTTGAATTGAGCGCCTCAATTTGTAGATGGACTGCTATATATTCTGAATACCAGGGTAGAAATATATAATTTTGAACAACCCGTGTGGAGATTTTACAAATCTTTTGCAGACCCATAAAGTAGAATATAGATACGGAAAATATTTAAATGATCGACTATGGGTGAAAAATTAAGAACTGTGGCGTGAAGTAGACTAATGACATAAAATACTGGGTTTAACATTTGAACTCCAGTATAGAGAATCTACAATTCTAAGTGAAACTACACTGATAGATCTGTGTCCCGCTATGGTAGTGGGCATAATATTGAACTTAAACTGCGCATTGGTGGCCATGCAAATGTATGAAATCCATGGCACATTTCAAGTGCTCAATTTAACATCACATATTCCAGATTGAAGAAATGATATTTGTTTTTTAGGGAAAGAAGAAATGACTCACTGTGTAGATCATAGTGTCCGTTGTTTGCATCACTGTATGTTAATTTCTTCCATCAAGCAGCTGAAATCATTATGTGTAGAAAAAGAATTGTTAGTATAAGGAAAATAATGGAGCCGAGGGTTGCCTATTACCGTGCAAGACTTGGCTTGTGATTTATGCACGGATGCCCAAAGTTGCATTTTACCTCATCGTTCATCTTCACAAATGCTATTGCTGCTTCACTCTCAGAAGAGAACTCTGAAGAATTTCTTTGGGTTTCCTAATCCCGTTATGGCATATTATCAGTCAAGCGACAAATCTCTAATATGCAGAAACCATCGGTCCTTCCTAACATTTAGATTAGTTAAGTTAAAATTAGCTAGGTACACAAACTGTGATTTCAGAGTAGGGATATCACATCTTAAACTAAACAGGCAGTTTGGTTCCTAGCATCAAACAAATTGACCGGAAACTGAATCATATGTGTGTACAAAATAACCTCATCTACTAAATCTTACGACTAATGAAAAGTTTGGAGCATGGGTAGAAAACAGCAGTCAGATTTAGCAGCTTTTCGATTGGAATCAGTGACATATGGGGTAGCGGCTTTTCTTCCCTAATTCAATTCAGCACCAACAGCAAACCCTAAAAATAATCCCCAAATTGGTAAAGAATCAACAACAAGACATGACATGTAGGAGATTGAAACCAAGTTGGAAGAGGGCAAAACAATCCATTCGCCAGAACGAGCCACATGCACCATTGTAGTCACAGATTCTAATGCCGCCGCCGTCTGTTGCAATTGCTCGCGTTTTGCACGAGTTTTTGTGTGTGTGGGTGTCTGCGGCGCCACATGAAAGCAATGAGGGTGAGCTGGCGGACTGTCGCACCCGGCCACTGGTGGCCGAGTGCGTGCACGACCTAGGAGGAAAGGATCGAACAGAGACGAGCCGGGCAGCTTCAAAGAAGAAATAAATCTGGGCTAGTATGAAGGCCCAGTTAACAATTTATTGGTCCAGTTGATGAGAGAGCGCCCATCTCATCCTCCGGAGCAGCGGCCCGGGCATGTTGGGCCGGCGATGAGGCATGGGGCAACAGAAAAAAAGGATCGTGATGGGTGTGGTGGGACGATCAACCAATCCGGTGCGTTCGTATGTGCGATCCGATGGTTGGCCACGTCAAATCGCTATGGATGGCCGTAACTCGCTGTGTTATACTGTTTTGTAATGTTGAGTCCATGGATTATACGCACCCTTTCACCCTTCCATCATTGCTAGACTTTCTTGTGCCGCGCAAGTTTCGCCGGTACCATACACCCACCATATACCTTCCTCAAAACGGCCACCATATCTACCTATTATGGCATTTCCATAGCCATTCTGAGATATATTGCCATGCAACTTTCCACCGTTCTGTTCATACGACACACATTACTTTTGTCATATTACTCTTTGCATGATCATGTAGTTGACATTGTACTTGTGGCAAGGACACCTTCATAATTTTCATACATGTCGCTCTTGATTCATTGCATATCCCGGTAAACCGCCGGAGGCATTCATATAGAGTCATATCTTGTTCTAGCTTTGAGTTGTAATTCTTGAGTTGTAAATCCATAAAAGTGTGATGATCTTCATTATTAGAGCATTGTCCTAGTGAGGAAAGGATGATGAAGACTATGATTCCCCCACAAGTCGGGATGAGACTTCGGACTTTACAAAAAGAAAAAAAGGAGAAAAAAGAAAACAAAAAGTAGAAAGGCCAAAAAAAGAAGGCCAAAGAAAAAAAAGAAAAGAAAAAAAAAGGAAAAAAATTAAAATGAGATAAAAAGAGAGAAGGGACAATGCTACTATCTCTTTTTCCACACTTGTGCTTCAAAGTAGCACCATGATCTTCATGATAGAGAGTCTCATATGTTGTCACTTTCATATACTAGTGGGAATTTTTCATTATAGAACTTGGCTTGTATATTCCAATGATGGGCTTCCTCAAAAGTGCCCTAGGTCTTCGTGAGCAAGCAAGTTGGATGCACACCCACTTAGTTTCTCTTGTTGAGCTTTCATATATTTATAGCTCTACTGCATCCGTTGCATGACAATCCCTACTCACTCACATTGATATCTATTAATGGGCATCTCCATAGCCCGTTGATACGCCTAGTTGATGTGAGACTATCTTCAACTTTTTGTCTTCTCCACAACCACCATTCTATACCACATATAGTGCTAAGTCCATGGCTCACGCTCATGTATTGCGTGAAAGTTGAAAAAGTTTGAGACTATTAAAGTATAAAACAATTGCTTGGCTTGTCATCGGGGTTGTGCATGATTAAATACTTTGTGTGATGAAGATAGAGCAATAGCCAGACTATATGAGTTTGTAGGGATAACTTTCTTTGGTCATGTTATTTTGAGAAGACATGATTACTTTGATTAGTATGCTTGAAGTACTATTTCTTATGTCAATATGAACTTTTATTTTGTATCATTTGGATCTAAACATTCATGCCACAATAAAGAAAATTACATTATGAATTATGCTTGGTAGCATTCCATATCAATTTTTTTTTATCATTTACCTACTCGAGGACGAGCAGGAATTAAGCTTGGGGATGCTTGACACGTCTCCAACGTATCTATAATTTTTGTTTGTTCCATGCTATTATATTACCCCTTTTGGATGTTTATGGGCTTTATTTTACACATTTATATCATTTTTGGTACTAACCTACTAACCGGAGGCCCAGCCCATATTGCTGTTTTTTTGCCTATTTCAGTATTTCGAAGAAAAGGAATATCAAACGGAGTCCAAATGGAATGAAACCTTCGGGAGCGTGATTTTTGGAACAAACGTGATCCAGAGGACTTGGAGTGCAAGTCAAGAAGCAGCCGAGGCTCCCACGAGTTAGGTGGGTGTGCCCCCCTGTAGGGCGCGCCCCCTATCTCGTGGGCCCCTCGGGCGGCCGCCGACGTACTTCTTCCTCCTATATATACCTACGTACCCCAAAAACATCCAGGAGCAAGACGAAACACAATTTCCACCACCGTAACCTTCTGTATCCGCGAGATACCATCTTGGAGGCTTCGCCGGCACTCTGCCGAGGGGTAATCGACCACGGAGGGGTTCTACATCAACATCCTTGCCCCTCCGATGAGTTGTGAGTAGTTTACCACAGACCTACGGGTCCATAGTTATTAGCTAGATGGCTTCTTCTCTTTTTGGATCTCAATACAATGTTCTCCCCCTCTCTTGTGGAGGTCTATTTGATGTAAACTCTTTTTGCGGTGTGTTTGTCGAGATCCGATGAATTGTGGGTTTATGATCAAGTTTATCTATGAATAATATTTGAATCTTCTCTGAATTATTTTATGTATGATTGAGTTATCTTTGCAAGTCCCTTCGAATTATCAGTTTGGTTTGGCCTACTGGATTGATCTTTCTTGCCATGGGAGTAGTGCTTAGCTTTGGGTTCAATCTTGCGGTATCCTTACCCAGTGATAGAAAGGGTTGCAAGGCACGTATTGTAATGTTGCCATCGAGGATAACAAGATGGGGTTTATATCATACTGCATGAGTTTATCCCTCTACATCATGTCATCTTTCTTAATGCGTTACTCTGTTCTTATGAACTTAATACTCTAGATGCAGGCAGGGGTCGGTTGATGTGTGGAGTAATAGTAGTAGATGCAGGCCGGAGTCAGTCTACTTGTTGCAGACGTGATGCCTATATACATGATCATGCCTAGATAATCTCATAACAATGCACTTTTCTATCAATTGCTCGACAGTAATTTGTTCACCCACCATAATACTTATGCTATCTTGAGAGAAGCCACTAGTGAAACCTATGGCCCCCGGGTCTATCTCTTATCATATTTGTTTTCAATCTACTTTTATTTGCATCTTTACTTTTTGCATCTATATTATAAAATACCAAAAATATATTTATCTTATCTTACTATATTTATTAGATCTAACTTTCACAAGTGGCCATGAAGGGATTGACAACCCCTTTATTGCGTTGGTTGCGAGTTCTCAGTTTGTTTGTGTAGGTGCGTGGGACTTTTGAGGAGCCTCCTACTAGATTGATACCTTGGTTCTCAAAAACTGAGGGAAATACTTATGCTACTCTGCTGCATCACCCTATCCTCTTCGAGGAAAACCAACGCAAGCTCAAGACGTAGCAACTCACCATGGGCGCCGGATTTGAGTGGCTGTACGGCGGCTTGCCGAACCGCCAGTTGTCCCTCAACGCAGCCTTGGATATGTCATTGACCCGCTGCATGATCTGGTACGCCGCCAGGCGCGTGGCTGCCAGGCGGTTGGGGTCCTGCAGGGCGGTCACCTCATCGATGAGGCAGATGCGCTGCTGCAGCGGAAGAACCCGGCGCATAATGAAGGCGGCGATGAGGTCGGTGGCGTTGAGCCCCCCCTGCGCCTTCATCACCGACACCCGCTCGCAGAGATTGAGAATCTCCTGCGACGGGTGTCTGGTGTTGGGGATATAGTTACTAAGTGTAAACCACCCAGGAGGGGCCGGTTCACGCTCATCTATATTGAAGCCCATGAAGATGAAGGCTATGGCGCTTTAACTATGGAGGCTTATAGGCCCAGAGCCCAATGGCGGATTAGGGCCCATAGTAGTAAACCGGCATAGATCTATAGCTTGTATTGTAAGTTAGAGAAAGGAAGAGACCGAGCCGGACACTTGTATGAGCTGGCCTCGGGATTCTATAAACCAGCCGGGCATCAACCTGTGTATATAAAGGGACGACCCGGCAGTGGTTCAAGGACAAGAAACAACAGCTCGAGAGATAGGTAAAGCGGATTCGCTCCCTGCTCATCGAGATCAATCAATTCCACAACAACTGGAGTAGGCTTTTACATTCACTGCAAGGGGCCAAACCAGTATACACTTCCCATATCCTTTGTTTCGGTTTAACCCCTTTAAGCTAATCTCGTTGCGATGGCTCCACGACTAAGTCCTTCCGCTAGGACATCTGACGTGTCAATTCCATGAAAGTTAGCACCCACCATGGGGCTATCGCACGATGGTTTCGAGTTCTTAAAGGGAAACATTGAAGGACTCCAAGTGTAGGCGGTTGGCCAGATGACCAAGAGTCGTCGCGACAAGCTCTACATCGACGATGCAGGCTGGGGCCCCGAGGCCGGCTCAATCGAGTATGGGTACCGGGTCCCCTTTGGCGGAGTTCATGTTTTCATCGGCAAGATTGGCGAACCGGGCCCTGAGCCGGACATCTCCACCGACCTCGTCGAAACGGCTCAGCGTGCAAGTCCTGCCTGGGTTCAGCCCGCCATGAAGCGTGCGTTCGTAGGGTTCATCCATGGTGCGGAATCTGAACCGGTGTCCGACAGTGAGACGGCCATCTACTCGGATGGTGAATCATCCACTGGCGAAACCAAGTTGCTGTACCAATTACAAGACGGCCAGATTGGGGGCTATTCCGATGGCAACAGTATTTCGGGCCCCTTTGAACCGCCAAACCGGGTTGCAATCTTCATGGCTGGTACACAGCCCACCGTCCAATCTTCATCCGCAGCAGCAATGATTTCCGGATCGGCAGCCGGGGCAGGAGGCCCTGCGTGCCGGCCGTCTCAAGCTCTTGCCGGTTTGCTGGACGCTTTGACGACGTTGTTGACCACGGCAGTCACCCCGGAGACCCAAGATCAGCATAATGCGGATGTTACAAAACTAAAGGATCGGATAACTCAGGCCAAGGCGGACTTGGCGGCTGAGGAGGTCAGGATGACTGAAGAGCGAGCCGCTTTAGATGCCCAATCACAGCAGATCCAGGCGCAGAGTTACCGGCTTATGTTGGATCAGAACGCGTCAAACGAAGTAATGAGGAGGAAGTACCGGTCTTGTCTGCCGCCTGTTTACGAAGGAATGAATCTCTTCAATATGCCAGGAGCCGGGCCTAGTAATCCGGCAGTGGTAAATCGGACCGAGGCACCTGGGGCGGCGCCGGATCAACCACGGGTGGTGGACCCGCCTCGACGGACGGAAAACCCACCGCAATACGTAACAACACCGCCAAGTCACTTCTCTAGCCCTTTGGATAACATGATGGTGGCAGCGTCGCGTTTGGCAGCTATTCCGATGGAGGGTGACTCACTGGCGGCGGTTGAGACACGACGGGCCAGGGATCTTCTTCAAACCGCTGTTGTGCAGCAGCAGGCTTATTCATACAGCCAAGATAGAATACATTCAACCCCCCGTCCGAGCAAGAGTTATAGCAGGCACATGGATGAATCGGCTGTGTCAAGCAGTGCACGGCACCGTGACGCCCCTCGTGGGCCTAATCTGGCGCACGGCGGTATGAATGCACAGGATGTGGTGAACAATGGCAGAGCACGACGAAAGGCAGAGTTAGCAGCACAATTGGCATCACAGTATGCGAATCAACCCGCTCCGGTTCAGCCAGCAGCGTCAGTTGAACGTGGATTGGCCTTTAGCTCTTGGGGAGTACCGTGCCTTACCTCGGCTCTGCGTAATGTGCGGCTGCCCAAGGATTTCAAGGGTCCGCGTAAAGTGCCTAATTATACCGCCGATCAACCCCCCGAGGCGTGGGTTGAAATTTATGAGATGGAAATGGAGATGTTGGATGTGGATGAAGCGGCGTGTGCAAAATACTTCACCATGATGTTACAGGGAACGGCTCGTACCTGGATGAAGAGCATGCCTGTTAACTCGATCAGTTCATGGGACGAGTTAAAGGCCCGGTTTATAGCGAACTTCAAGGATAAGTGCAAGCAACCCATGTCCATTGTGGATCTGGCTGCTTGTGTCAAAGGAGAGAACGAATCAACAACTCAGTGGGTGCGCCGGGTTTCAGAAATCCTACATTCGTCAAGCTGCATTAATCTTGATACGGTGATCATGACCTTGGAGGGCAACTGCCGGTTTAAGTCACTGAAGATGAAGTTGGGACGGCTCAAGCGTCACTGCAATGATATGGGAACGCTCATGGCAGCTCTGGTTAAGTATGCTGATTCTGATAATACCAAGGACCCCGATTCTGATGAAGAAAAACAGGAGAAGGGAAAGAAGAATGCCGGTACAAAAGGACATCATAACCAGGCGAGCCACAGGAACAATGGTAAGCGTAAAGCAAACAATTCAGATGTTGTGGCTAACACCAATATGCAGGGCAATATGTAGCGCCGTAAGGGTAAACCGCCCCAGCGTGGTGGAGGCATGAATCTGGAACGCTTATTAAACCAGCCCTGTCCAAAGCACGGAACAAAGGAGGTTCCGGCCACGCACCTCAGGAAGGATTGTTTCATCATGAGGGAATTCAAAAACTCCGATCTCTTCCGGTATGATCAGGGTCCATCCGGTAGTTCCGGTCCAGGGTTTCACAGGCCGAGTTAAGGTGGCGGCGGTTCAAACTCAGGATTTCAGAATAATCAGGGCAACCTGAACAACCAAGGTGGTCACAATCAGCAGAGTAATTAGGGGAATCAGCAGCAGTCGGGTTATCAAAGTAACCCGAAGCAGTTAAATGGTGGACAGTATCATGTCTTCACTACTAGTCTGTGCAAGCGCGATCAGAAGCTCCATAAAAGGGCAGTAAACTATGTTGAGCCGGCAGTGCCCCGTTATCTGCGCTGGTCTGAACAGCCTATTGTTTGGAGTCGGGAGGATCATCCGCCCCGGGTTGACAATCCGGGCCACCTAGCTTTGGTGGTTGCACCACAGGTTGGAGGTTATAAGTTCACCAAGGTGCTCATGGACGAAGGGAGCAGTATCAATATCTTGTATTATGAAGCCTTCCGGCGTATGGGGTTAACAGATAAGAATCTTAAACCGTCCAACACCATTTTTCACGGTGTGATGTCTGGTAAATCGGCTTACCCAGTTGGTAACATAGCTCTGGAGGTGGTTTTTGGTGATGATCATGATTCAAGATTAGAGACGGTGACCTTTGAATTGGTTAAAATCAGAAGTTTGTACCATGCCCTGTTTGGACGGCTGGTTTACGCTAAATTCATGGAAAGGCCGTGTTATGTTTATCTGCAGCTCAAGATGCCGGGTCATAAGGGGACCATCACGGTTCACGGTAGCCGCAAGATTGCTCTGGAGTGTGAGAAAGGTGATGCGGCTTATGCTGAGTCAGTTTGTGCAACGGAGGAGTTGAAGTTTTATAAGAACAATGTTGATCCGGCAGATATGACTTCTCTAAAGAAGCCCACTACAAAGCATGATCCAGATTTGAAGTTTAAATCGGCTGATGAGACTAAATTGGTTGATTTTGTTCCTAGCGATTCATCAAGCAGTTCAGCATCAGCGTCAACTTGGATCCGAAATAGGAAAGAGCGCTCATCGATTTCATCCGTGAGAACCGAGACATCTTTGCATGGAAACCTTCTGACATGCCAGGTGTACCGAGGGAACTCGCTGAGCGCACTCTTAATATTGATCCGAAATTCAAACTGGTCAAATAGTTTCTTCGCTGTTTTAATGAAGAGAGGCGCAAGGCCATTTGTGAAGAGGTGGCCCGATTGTTGGCAGTAGGGTTTATTGTGGAGGTGTTTCACCCAGAGTGGTTGGCTAATCCAGTGCTGGTACTTAAGTAAAACGACACTTGGCATATGTGTGTGGATTACACAGATTTGAACAAAGCTTGCCTAGCTGATCCCTTTGCCCTCCCTCGTATTTATGAAATCATTGATGCTACGGCAGGTTGCGAGCGTTTGAGTTTCTTGGATGCTTATTCTGGTTATCATCAGATCAAGATGGCAGTTAAGGACCAGGAGAAGACAACTTTCATCACTCCTTTGGAGCCTTCTGTTATGTGTCTATGCCCTTTGGGATCAAGAGTGCCCAAGCAACTTATCAGTGCTATGTGCAGAATTGTTTTCCTACTTAGATTGGGCGCAATGTTCATGCCTATGTGGATGATATTGTGGTAAAATCCAGAAAAGGAGACACTGATAATGACCTCAAGGAGACCTTTGACAATCTGCGGGTTTATAAGATGATGCTCAATCCAGATAAGTGTGTCTTCGGTGTTCCGACATGCAAGCTCTTAGGGTTTCTGGTATCTAACAGGGGTATTGAGGCTAATCCGGAAAAGATTAAAGCTATTACGTCCCTCGCTAAACCGGCGTGTATCAATGATGTTCAACTTCTGGCAGGTCGCATTGCGGCTTTGAGCCGGTTTATCAGCAGGTTGGGAGAGAAGGCGATCCCTCTGTATCAGATGTTGAAGAAGACAGACAATTTTGTCTGGAATGATGTTGCTGATGCAGCGTTTGAAGACTTAAAGAAACAGTTGGCTGAACCGCCGGTTCTTGCTGCTCTAGTTGATAAGGAGCTTGGCTACTAATGCCCGGGCTGTCAGTGTAGCTATTGTGGTGGAGCGCAAGGAGGATGGGAAGGAGTACCCGGTTCAAAGGCCGGTTTATTATATCAGCGAAGTGCTCATTGAGTCAAAGCAAAGATATCCGCATTGGCAGAAGCTGGTGTATGGGGTTTTCATTGCAAGTCGAAAGCTTAAACAATATTTTCAACGCCATCCCATCACAGTGGTCAGTTCTGCTCCTTTGGGTGATATAATCCAGAACAGGGAGGCAACTGGTCGGGTTGCTAAGTGGGCTATTGAGCTTGGACCGCATGGTTTAAAGTATATGCCTCGAACAGCCTTCAAGTCCCAGGCCCTTGTGGATTTCATCAATGATTGGACAGAGTTGCAAGCACCGGAGGATAAACGGGATAGCGCATACTGGACTATCCACTTTGATAGGTCCAGGCAATTGGAGGGCTCGGGGGCTGGAGTTGTCCTTACTTCCCCTCGTGGTGATAAAATTCGTTATGTTCTTCGCTTAATGTTTCCTTGTACTAACAATGCAGCTGAGTACGAGGCTTTACTCCATGGTCTTCGAGTAGCCAAGGAAATGAACTTAAGCCGGGTATGATGCTTTGGAGACTCCGATCTGGTGGCCCAGCAAGTTTTAGGTACTTGGGATTCCAAGGATCCACTCATGGCGGCTTATCGGCGAGAGGTGGATATTGTCCCTAGTCACTTTAAGGGTTATCAAGTGGAGCACATTGATCGGCGCAAAAATGAGGCATCTGATGCTTTAAGCCGTCTGGGATCTCAGCATAGACCGGTGCCGCCCAATACCTTTCTGGATGTCTTTCATAACCCGTCAGTTCAGTTGCCTAAAGAGGAGGACCTCGCTATTCCTAATCCGGAGGCATAGTTGGTGGCTGCTTTACACATTATTCCGGATTGGACGGTTCCATACTTGGCGTATATGAACCGGGGTGAGTTACCAGAAGATGCAGTTTTGGCCAGACAGATAGTCTGGCGATCCAAGTCCATGGTTACTCACAACGATGAGTTACACCATGCAGTGTCTCAGGTGTGTTCCAACGCTGTGTTTCTCCTGAAGAAGGCCGTGAGATTCTACAAGAGACCCACGAAGGAGACTGTAGTCATCACGCCGGTTCAAAATCCTTGGTTGCTAAAGCTTTTCGTCATGGTTTCTATTGGCTGACGGCTCATGCTGATGCTGAGGACTTGGTGAGGCGGTGTGATGTTTGTCAGAAATTCTCACAACGAGCTCATGTTCTGGCTCAGGAGCTACGAATGATTCCCATTACTTGGTCGTTTGCTACTTGGGGGCTTGACATGGTAGGGCCTTTCAAGCGATCCAAAGATAAGAAGACCACCTGTTGGTGGCAGTTGACAAGTTTACTAAATGGGTTGAAGCGGAGACAGTAAGCAAGTGTGACGCAGCCACGGCGGTTCAATTCATCAAAAAGGTGATCTTCCATTTTGTTTTTCCACACAGTATCATCACAGATAATGGCACGAACCTTTCCAAAGGTGAGATGGAGGACTTTTGTCAACGAGAACACATCCGGCTTGATGTGTCGTCCATTGCTCACCCTAATCTAATGGTCAAGCTGAGAGAGCTAATCAGGAAATTTTGAAGGGTATCAAGCCTCGGCTTATGGTCCCTTTGAAGAGGCCGCCGGGTTGTTGGGTGGAAGAATTACCATCTGTGTTATGGAGCATAAACACCACTCCAAATTGATCTATAGGTTATATACCTTTCTTCATGGTTTACGGGGCAGAGGCGGTACTCCCAAGTGATATTTGTCATGACTCGCCCCGAGTTGCCAATTATGTTGAAGCGGATAACGAACAAGCACGTCAAGAAACACTGGACATGTTAGATGGAAAATGGGACATGGCGTTGGCTCGTTCGGCGGCTTATCAGCAAGACCTACGGCGTTATCACAGCTGCCGCATTAAAACAAGAACCTTTCAAGAAGGCGACTTAGTGCTCCGGCTCATCCAGGATCAGACCGATATGCACAAGTTATCCCCACCTTGGGAAGGGCCCTTTGTGGTCAGCAAGAATCTGCACAACGGATCATACTATCTCATCGACGTACGAGAGCACAAAGACTCAAGCAAATCGGAGGAGGAATCGGCAGTGGAATATCGCTCATCTGCGGCCTTACTACACCTGAGCCATAGGCTCTCATTATGTACATATTTTGACAATGTATATATTATGATCAATATAATAAACCGGCATCCTTGCTACAAGCAGGGCCTCTGCCGTTCTTCCAATATTTCTTGGTTACAAGGGGGCTTCTGCTTATAAAGCGGTGTCCTATTTGTCCATTAAACCGGCTATGATGCCACAATAAAGCTTGGGAGCTTCACACCCAAGGGCCCAAAGAGAGTATTGTTGCTAAAAGCACAACTCAAACATAGGCACCCATTGAGCACAGGTCACAAAGTTACTTGGGGGCTCTTTGTGCAAAGCAACAAAGAGTTTGAAAGGACCCTTGTAATTGGCTATCAAGGCATGGCTTGGAAGCTTGGTGTATTCACCTAAAACCCCGGGTTAACCTGCCTTCATCAAGTAAGCCACTCCTATCCAAGTAATCCTCGCATGACCCACCGAATGTTTGACAAGTCAATCTTATACAGACCCTGATTTGTCAAAGTTAAAACGACGATTGGTTAATTGGAGGCCCATCTTAACAGGCTTTGTCAAAGGGTTTAACTCAGCGGCCTGACAGCCCATGAAAAGCCTCGAATTTGGGCCTGGCAGCCCTTGAAAAGCCTCGACTACAAGGTTTTATTTGATTTTGTTTTTGCAAAGTTTTATCTTGTTTAATAAAGTTCTAAGTTAAACCGGCGTCAACTGACCTGGCCCGACTATATGTCATTACATCAACCCGGTGTTTCTTAACCCGGTGTGGCTTACAATTACCTGTTGTTAGCACATAATCAATTATGAACCAGCATCTCTTAATCCGGTCTCGCATTGACTATAATTCGCCAGGATGATCATCCGGTGTTTGTCCTAACACGGCATGGCTTATTATGCACCAGCATAGCATGGTGGGAGTTTTCCAACACTCAAATTTGGGTTATCACCCTTATTATACAAGTTGGAAAACCAACAAAGGTGATTTAATATCCCAGGTATGATATATTTCATATTTCATTACTTTATAACCTTGGTTATGAGAATTCTGGTTTTGTATTGGGTATCATAATCCGTCCGGTGTTAAACCGCCAGGACATGTTTAAGTTTTTCAAATACAGAAGGCAGGATTTTATAAGAAATACTAAGGCAAATAAAACAAGCATAGCAACAATCATGCCGGATTACAATATCAGGTAGCAGTGCACGATGGCAGAAGATCAAAGTATTTCAACTAGCCAATTACAAGGTGCTTTGATTCCCAAAAGAATAATTCTTTGTTGCCCACAATGCTATATGCGAAAATAAAATCGGCTGCCGGATTATGATTCGTCACCAGGCTGACGTGAAGTTGAAGGATCATCTCGCGTCGGTTCAACCTCCTCCTCCTCACCAATGGCTGGAAGTCAAGGGTGGCCCAATCAATCCTGGTTAAGGCTTGGAAGATAGCTTCATTGCTTATAAGATTGGACGGTTCAACGTCAGGGGCATAGGTGTGCTTACGGATTGGAGGGATAAGATTTTGTGCTTCTTTCACAGCTGCGTCAACCCATTTGTTGTCTGCGTCATAGCTGAACCGATAGACAGACAAGTCAACCTCTTCGGCCAATTGGCTTGCCAGCGAGCGCATCTCTTTTGTCAAGGCTTTGAGGGCTTCATTAGCAAAGTCTAATCCGTCTTCTTGTTGACCATGATATCCCTTTGCGATATCTGCCGGATCAAGATCAGCAATCCAAGCTTTGGCCCGAGTCAGTGTTGTTAAAGCTCCATCCCTTGCAGCAGATCGCTTTACCTCTTCCATCTGGGCAGGGGTCATAGATAATTTGGCCAACGTATCTTTGATCAAGGTTGGTGCCGGTTTGTTGTAGGAGGCCGCACAGATGACTCATTGAGCACCAGTATACAATTGTTCTATCAATGTACAGGCTGCTTTCAACTTCATTCGCATATCCGAGCCCAGATGAGCAACACGACTACCTGCAACGGTTTAAGAATTTGCTGTTAAACCGGCAACTTCAAAGATGTTTAAGAAAGGTCCTTACAAAGAGTACTTACCAAATATTGCTGAAGTCATAGCATTGACTTGATGCTTTAGCCCGGTTAGCTCTTCTGCCACCGGTTTAAGAGCTGCTTCGGCATCTTCAGCCCGCTTTAATAGAGCAGCCTTCTCGGTTTCCCAATCCGCCCGCTCGCTTTTAAAACCATCCTTTAATTGCTCCATGGCACTTAAAGCACCCTTCAGTTCATCTTTGGCCTTGGAGGTTTCTGCTTGCTGGGACTTGATGTTTTCTTAAAGATTGGCAATCTGGGAATCTTTGTTGTTGAAGTCAGCCTGCAAAAGACAGATGATGAAGATGTTAAGATTTTTCTCAAAGTCCCAAGCACATAACAAGTTATACACTTGGCACTTGGGTGCTAATGCGGATTGCTTCTTTTTTGACTATTATTCAAAGTCCCAAGGCTCAATACAAGTATTAATCTTGGCACTTGGGGGCTAATGCGTAACTAATTAGAAAAATTAGAGGTGAAGGAACTCAACAAGGACAAGTTTTGAACAGAAAGTCCCGGTTCATCTTGAAGAGGTAAACCGGCCCTTGGGGGCTACACAGTTGAAGTTTTTTTAATCTAAAGACCCGGTTCATCTTGAAGAGATAAACCGGCCCTTAGGGGCTATAATGGAGTTGATATACAGTACAAAGAAAATTTATGAAGTGTTTGGAATGGAAGTTACCTCATAGCGCTCCTTTATCAAGTTGACTAAACCGGCTTCATAGTCACGACTTGTATATAGGCGGTTTAGGTATCTAGAGTGAAGCTCTTGAGCGTTGAGATGAGCACAGCTTGACAGATCAGTCTTCCATTTGCCTTTGTCCTCAGCAGCAGATTCCACTTTGGCCCTGTGCTTTCACAAAGCGACAGGGTTGCCAGGAGAAGTGTGGCCAAACCCGGTAATCACAACATCATCAGTTGGTTTATTTGGGCTCGCCGGTCTACCCGAGGCTTTGACTAGGCTCGACGGATCAAAAGCTGGACTTGGAGGATTGGCAGTTGGGCTTGGTGGATCGACATGAGGACTAGCCGGGTTAACCTCTGGCGGATCAACATAAGTATCCTGACCTTGTGGCACAGGATCATCCATAGCCATATCAGCATCCCCACCACCACCTTCTGAGGTCCTCTCTGGTTCAAACTCCTCAGTGGGAGCACTCATTTTTACTTTTTTGCTGAGTCGGGCTTTGGCACTGCAAAGTAACAAACAGAGGTTCGTATGGTAAACCGGTGCAAGAAAGCAAAAACTAAAATTATTATACTTACCCAGGGACGGTCTTGAGGGGAGGCATCTGTGTGGTTGATGAATCACCAGAGGGTGAATTGGAAGTTACCTGATAATTTGACTCAGACGGATTAAGAGGGTATCGGAAGTAACCCGCCAGGGGATAAGACTTGTTAGAATTACAAGAGACCTCTGCACGTCGCTTCCGGATTGGGGTGTCTGGTAAACCGGAGGAAGTGACTTGCTGGCCAATGTGCCGGGTTGTGCGACGAGCTTCAGGATGCTGTGTCTTCAAAGAAAATTGTGGATCCAAATGAGTTAGAGGATGTGAACATTTCACTTTCCTGCCTGCGCGACGGAGTCTTCGTACTGGCACAAGATCGGAATTGGAGGAAAGGGAGATTACCTCTACGTGGTCAGCATGGCTGGCTTCCGCATCATCCTGGTAATGGTCGTTGTCAATAAGATGTATGAAAAATGAATCAAGGGAGTCAAGTTCTACCTCTTGTTCTGAGTCATCAACATCTTCAGGTGGATCAGAGGACTCGGCGGTTTTCTTCTTTGCTGGCCGCTTTGTGGCCTTGCTCTTGCCACGAGGAGCTCTCACCGGTTTGTCTTGAGTTTTTGCCAGTTTGTCTTGAGTTTTCCTCTTCTAGAAAGGATCTTTGGCCTGCAAGAATAAACAAAAGGCTATCAGAAAAATGTTAAAGTGGAGACGGATTAAAAAGCAGAAAGATAAATTCTTACAACTGGTGGTTTGTTGAAGGCATAAAAGGGACGCAGCCCAGTCTTGCTGCACTCGGAAATCGGTTCATCTAGCATCTTTTTGACAGACTCAGTGACTTCATCATCATTCATCTATATTTCAGTGTGCCGTTGAGGGTCTTTGACATCCCCGGTATACTCATGCATTAACCTGGTCCGACGGCTTAAGGGTAGGATACCCCATGAAACCCAGCAACGGACGAGGTCAATGCCGGTTAAGCCGTTTGCTAGAAGAGCCCGGAGCTTAGCAAGTTGTGGTGCATATGTTTTTTGTTCTTTGGCAGTAAGCCAGGAGGCATGGATGTCCATTCTTTGTCGATAAGCACGGTAACCCGCAGAGGATTTTCATCAGCAGAGCGGTGTTCGACAAAGGTAGAACCATGTTTGATTCCAATCCTTGGGGTGGCTGTGATGTTTTGCATGTGGAAAATCGACTTCTTTCCTTTTTTTAATCGATACTCCACCAAGTTCAGTATTGGGGCCATCAGAAAATTCAGTACGGCGGTTCAAGTGGAAGAAGTCTCTGAAGAGTTCAACAGTCGGTTCTTCTTGTAGATAAACTTCACAGAACACTTGGAAATTGCAGATGTTGGACATAGAGTTCGGTCCAATGTCTTGAGGATGGAGTTAGAAGTTGGCAAGTACGTCACGGAAATCTTTTGATCCGGGAGGGCTAAACCCTCGGTCCAGATGCTGCATAAACACAACCACTTCTCCATCTTGAGGTTCAGGAGGGTTTTCGGCACCAGGGACTCTCCAATGAATGACCTCCTTCTTTGCTAAAGCGCCAGTTAGAACATATCCAGTGAGTTGTTCTTCTGTGATCCGGGAGGGAACCCAATTGCAAGAAGAGAATTGTTTGGCCATTTTTTATTACAAACTGTAAAGGAAGTGCAAACGCTGGTTCACGGTTCAAGATTGATATGCACAAACTGGTATCAAACCGGAGAATTTAATCAAAGCGTGTGTGTACATTAAACCGGATATGTATGTTCAATAAAAGACGGCGGCTTACGTGAGGGCTAATGGTATCTGGCGGATTATCATTTTTACAGGTTAAACTGCCTACAGTGGTATGGATAAAAACAGATCTGAAAATTGCTAAGTGCTATGCAAACAGGTTTCACAAGCCAAGGATTATCATTATGGATCTAACACAGTTCAGGAAAAGGAAAAGTATCAAAGCCCTAAAATGGCAGCAGCAGAATAGAAAGGATCTAGATGGGATCTGTTCGTGGTCCTAAAGATACTATGGTGAGGCAAAATAAACTAAAAGCTTCGGCCGCAAAGGAAAGCGCTGAAGCTTATCTAGATTCAGTGAGACAGTAAGATCAAAACAACGAACGCGGATGAACACGGATGAATACCGAAACCCTAATGCAGATCTAGGGTTGAGGGAAGGAGGCTTACCGGATTCACGGGAGTGGCAGAGGAGAGCCGCGGATCTCTCGTGTGCGTTCGAGGTTGATCAAATGCGAGGATGATGCAGAGACTTGAAGGTCGACGGCGGCGGTGGAGCTGTCGGGTTGAGCGTCGAGAGGAAGAAGAAGAAGCGCAAAAGGGGAAAAGGAAAGGACCCCAGGGCCTATTTATAAGGCAAATGGATAAGCAGACAGGCGCGGGGATCGAGGAGCCCAAAGCGGAAAATGCGGCACAGGCCTCGATCTTCGGAAGTTAATTAATAAAGGGAATATTTATGACTTTTTTATACAGAGATGACGTCATGACGATTTACTGCAATTTTAGAAGATGATGTCATGGCGGTTTACCAAAGCTCACAAGGAGAAGATATCATGGTGGTTTACGAGGATCATAAGAAGATGTTCAGGTAATTCTTCTAATTTGAAGATTGACATGAACAGGTTCAAATCAATCTGGGGCCTAATGTTGGGGATATAGTTACTGAGTGTAAACCGCCCAGGAGGGGCCGGTTCACGCTCTTCTATATTGAAGCCCATGAAGATGAAGGCTATGGGGCTTTAACTATGGAGGCTTATAGGCCCAGAGCCCAATGGCGGATTAGGGCCCATAGTAGTAAACCGGCATAGATGTATAGCTGTATTGTAAGTTAGGGAAAGGAAGAGACCGAGCTGGACACTTATATGAGCCGGCCTCGGGGTTCTGTAAACCGGCCGGGCGTCAACCTGTGTATATAAAGGGATGACCCGGCGGCGGTTCAAGGAAAAGAAACAACAGCTCGAGAGATAGGTAAAGCGGATTCGCTCCCTGCTCATCGAGATCAATCAATTCCACAACAACTGGAGTAGGCTTTTACCTTCACCGCAAGGGGCTGAAACAGTATAAACTTCCCTTGTCCTTTGTTCCGGTTTAACCCATTTAAGCTAATCTCGTTGCGATGGCTCGATGACTAAGTCCTTCCGCTAGGACATCTAATTTGTTAATTCCACCACACCTGGGGTAATAACCCTAGTTCATCTTCGCCCGTGGCAGCGCGATGGCAAAGGCCGACAGGTTGATGCAGTCCGCACCGAGGTTGCAGACATAGAAGAAAGAATTCTGCCATTTCTTGGCAGAATCCTCCAGCGGAATCTTGGGGCAGTCAGCGTCCGATCGCTTTGAGATGACGGAGACCCCGCAGTCAGAGAACTCCCCGGCCATCGGTCCCTGCTGCTTCAAGCAGAAGAGGCGCGCCTAGAGGTCGATAGTGGGTGCGACCCCCAGGTACCCCCTGCAGAGGGTGATGAAGCCCGAGAGCTGCCCGATGGCGCCGGTGCCCAGATTATGGGGATGGAGCCCGAAGAACTCCAGGAAGTCGCGAAAGAAGGCGCACGCCGGAATACCAAACCCGCGCTTGAAGTACGGGAAGAAGACCACGCGCTCCGTGCCCTGGGGCAGCGGCCTCTACTCGCCCTGCGGCAGGCGCACAACAACCTCCGTTTCCCCCGAGAAGCTTCAGGTGGTGTGGAGGTAGGAGATATCATCGGCGGTGATGGCCGAGCCCATCCATGAGCTCGACGGCAGCGCCATCAACGGAGGCAAAGGGAAACGCAGGAAGATGGATGGCGATGGAGGTCTGCTCGAAGCAGCGGGAGCCGCAGCGCGGCGGTCACGAGGAGCAAAGGAAGGACGAAGAGGCAGGGGAGCATGAGCAAGAATGATGTCCGCCGCCCCCTCGCCCCAATTTATAAGCCTCGGTTTGAACGTGGGGGAGTGGGATCGTTTGCGCACGCCTTTCCCACTTCCTCGCAATAAGTGCGCACGTACGCACGCAATAACTACACGGGGAAGAGCAACCGACTTGCGGATGCCGCAATAAATCCGCGCGCGTGGGCCAAGGGCACGCGGCGGCGGGCCCCAGCACGTCGCCCAGTCCTGTCACGCGTGTGGCCTATCAGGCCCCTCCGACTTCCAGGCACCACGTGGCGCCAGCGCAAAGCTCGAGGGATTGCCCCAAGATTCGATGGACTCTCTGGTTTCCCGCCGCTGTCAGGATGCCGCGATCTGGTTTCCAAAAACCAGCACACAGTGGGTGTTGCCAGAGCCGGCGGTCGCAGGATTTGCGTCTTCAAAGGGGGAAACTGCGAAGGCCCTCCAATCCGAAGACGGCGGACCATCGTAGCTTCGGGGACTACTGTCGGGGGGATGAACCCCGGGTAGGCAACGGAACCCGGATCCTTTTCAAAAACAACAGGGCCAGCATCGCCCCTCAAGCTGACCCACGCTTGGCCGAGTCGCTCGACCCGGCCAGGCCCCTCGACCCGGCCGAACTCCCTCGACTCGGCCTCGACAACCAGCACAAGGCAGCCGAACCCGACACACCAAGACTTCCCCAACAAGCCAGCTCCACCCTTGGTGTGTTCCCCAACCCAGCCGCGGGTCAGCTCCCGTCCCATCCAGGCCTATGATGGGACGAGTCTTCATCCACTGATGACCGAGGCAATAGTGCCCCGCCCATGCCTCTGGTCAGCTGGAGCATGGCAACAGTGCCCCTCACCTACCCGCTGACCAGGGCCGGCGTGGCAATAGTGCCCCCATCGTCACCTTTGACGCCAGCAAGCGGCGACCTGGCGGAGCGCCACTATACTCGACTCGACTCAGCAACTCCCTGACGATCGACAAGACGGCAAACAGTTCCCCTAGGCACGTGGGGCCCGCACCTAGGGGAACCCAGCGAACCACTGGCGCCCTGCGGGACCCAACCCCGGGTCCTCAGACGCTGACGACCCGGCCCTACGGCCTTGCAGCATTACCATTGTACCCCTGGGGGGTTGGCCTATAAAACCCTGTGAGCCCTCGCATATATAGGCAAGCAGTAAGCACACAGGAAATAGCCAACTGATCAGTAGAACACACCCTGGGAGAAGGAGCAGCCTACGCCTTGGCATGTCTTCCTTCTTCCTCCATACAGCTCCAGGAGCAACCCTGTACTGTTGCATATCAAACCACACTCAGCAGGACTAGGGGTATTATCTCTCCAGAGAGCCCCGAACATGGGTATGTCTTGCGTCCCGCGCTCGCTCATGCCAACCCCGCCTCTGGAGGCCACTAGTGCCCTCGAGCCTCCTCCTCTCTTTAGCCATCCCATGGCATCTGCCGTGCGCCCACCATGACAGTTGTGGAAATGGCGTTCCCTCCATCACTCCCTCCATAAATGTTGCTGATGTGGAAAGATTCAAGCGACTCGACTCTCAAGTGAAGAATATCATATGTGCCCATCTGAGCAAAGGATAGTACAAAAGAGTGAGTGCTTTGGAGACTTCAAAGCTTATCTGGGATAGACTGTCCAAGGTCAACGAAGGAGTCTCAACCCAATGTGATTCTCGAGTTGACATTCTCCGCAATCTCTTCAACCGCTTCGAAAGACTTGACAACAAAACTGTTCAGCAAACCTTCGACCGCCTCACTGATATCTCCAATGAGCTTCAAACACTTGGTGCCAGTGACATCACCGACCATGAGGTGGTGAAGACATTGCTGAGATCTCTTGATTTCTCATTTGATACACTAGCACAGATGATTCAAGAACGTGGAGACTACAAGTCACTAGATCCTGCTGATATCCTTGAGAGACTGAATACTCATGAATTCCATCTAGCTGAGAAGAGAGACCTCTACAGGCCAAGCTATGGAAGATCATGCGCACTGAAGGCCAAGGCAATTTCCTCATCTGAAGGAGAAGATTCTGACAGCAACCTTGGTGATCCTGAGGAACTAAGCTAGGAGCTAGCAATGCTCGTGAATAAATTCCAGAAGATGTCAAGGCGTGGCCGCCTTGGAATATCATCAAGAGGTGATGACATGAGATCATATTCTTCATCCCGCGACTACAAGAAAAGCACTTGCCACAAATGCAAGAAGCCAGGTCACAACATGGCTGATTGTCCTCAAGGGCTGAAGGAATCAAAGAAGAAGAAGTACTAGGATGACAGTTCAAATGACTCGAAGAAAAAGAAAAAATCTTCAAAAATCCTCATCTTCAAAGTCTTCCAAGTCTTCATCTCAGAAGAAGAGCAGTTCCAGAAAGGCTCATGCTTTTATTGGCAAGGAAATGGATTCTCAAGCTTAATATGGAGAAAATGAGGAAGCGGGGGAATCTGAGGAGTCAAACTATGCAGTGGCGAGCCTAGATCTCGCTACTGTATTCGTCAGGAAGTCCATCTTCAACTGTGAAGAAAATGATGACTCCAAAACTACTGATGATGGCAACGTTGACTTTGCTCCCACCTTTAGCTTCATGGAAAAAGGTGCCAAGGTACTCAAATATCCCTCCTCTGAATCAAGTGAGGATGAATCTGATGAAAATCTCAAACCTAGCTATTCCAAACTTGCTAATATGCCATCAAACAACAAAAGGCTTTGGAAAAGGTTCAGAATTTTCTAGACAAAAGCGATGACCTATTGGGTGAGGAACTGAATCGAACTCAAACTTTGATTGATAAGCTTCAACGACTACAGTCTAAGTTTGATAACCTTCAAGGTCGTCATGGCACACTCTTAGCCAATCATGAGAAGCTTTCTTATGAATTTCTTCAAAGAAAGCAAGATCTTGAGAAACTAAGGGTGAGCCATGAAGATCTTCAAATGGAAAATGAGTCTTTGCTTGCTCAACAGATCAGTTCCACTCATGAAGAATTCATTCCACCATGTTTGAAATGCATCGAACGTGAATCTGCTAATTCTTCACCTAAAAGTTCAATTGCTTCTATTGCTGCAATGTGACGCCCGGATAGTTAAGCTACAGTAACCATCTACTAAGGATGCCATGTCACCACGATTAATGTTGTTAGTTTCGCGTTAGTTCGAACTGTTTCAAATTTAAAATTCTAAACAAGTCAAACGACAAAAGTTTTCAAAGGTCAAAACAAAAATGTTCGGGGGTTGACAAATATTGCATAAGTAATTATGGTGTAGTGGGCACAATTTTACAAAATACCTAAATGCCCTAAAATGAAATAAAACAGAAAAAAAAATAAAAGAAAGAAAATACAAAAGGGAAAAGCAAGCAGAAAACAAAAAAAAGAGGAGAAAGACCCCCTGGCTCCCCCTGGGCTTCGGCCCATTCCATCGCACCCGGCCGGCCCAGGTGGCCCAGCTGCCACCTCCCCACCGTTGTCACCTTCTCCCCACGCCCCCCACTGTTCATCCGATCCGCGCCATTGCCGCCCGACAGACCAGCTTCGCCGCCCAGCGCCTTCTGAGCCCGGAGAGGATAAGGGCGCCGACGCTGCGCCCCCTTGGGCTCCTCTCCCCACTTGCCCCTCGCTCTCCCACTCACTCTCTTCCCCCCTTCCAGATCTGTAGCGCCCGAGCGCGCCCATGGCAGCGCCGGCGTGCTAACCACGACCACCGTCCTCCCCGCACCGCGCCAACGTGTCGCCGGTCTCCATCGTCGCCCACCTCGTCGTCCCCGACCGTCGATTCGAGCTCCGCGACATCGCAGCGTCGTGGACGAGGTCGTCTACTTCCTCCTCCTCGCCGCCGCTCATCCCCAACCCCGGCGACGCCCTCTGCAGCTACTAAGCCGCCAAGGGCCGTCGTGTTGCCGCTCGGTGAGCCCCCGCTCCCTCCCCCCTCTCTCTCTCGACGCCGTTCGCTAGTTGGACGCGCCGCCTAACTGCCCGCGCGCATCGCCAGTCGCGCTGTCGCCGGTAGCCATCCGTTGACCATTTGGTCCCGGGCTCGTGGCCGTTGTGCTCGCACGCGTCCGTAGAAGCCTGCTGGCCGTTTAGGGTACTTGCGGCCGTGCCGCAGCGCCGTTTCCTTCTCGCGGCCGATCGCCGGCGTCCGCCCCGCTCGCTGCCGGCGACGCTGCAGCCCTCCTCCGACCAAGACACCACCTCCATTGAATGCACCACGGCGCGAGCCTTGGAATGGGCCTAGCCCCGCTCCTCCCCGAGCCCCGTAGCGCGATTCCGGCCAACCCCGGCTAGGGGGGGCACCTCTGTTTGGGTCGCCGGAGTCGCTCCGGCGCCGACGCCGACGTGGCGCGATGGCCCCGCCTGCGTCAGCCATTGATCGATGGTCCAAAGGGCCCGTTGGTGAGGTTGACCCGGTCGATGTGTTGACGATGGAAGCTCTCGCCAGCGACATGCGGGCCCCATGTCATAAAACAAATAAAAACAAATATATAAACTGCTAATTAATTAAGTTATTAACTAAAACCTAGTTAGACACTGACTGTTGGGGCCCACCCACTAATTAACCCATTTAGTTAGACTAAACCCCCTGTTAGTGACCCTGACAATGACATGTGGGTCCCACTGGACCCACCTGTCTGGTTCGACTGGTCAACCGACTAGTTGACCTGCTGACATCACTCTGATGTCATGCCTGCATCATCATTAACTATTTTGGATAATGTTAGAATTAAATAACTAATTAAAATCAGAAAATGATTTAAATCTTTAGAAAATCATATCTTTTAATCCGTAACTCGGATGAAAATACTTTATACATGAAAGTTGCTCAAAACGACGAGACGAATCCTGATACACAACCCGTTCGTCCGCCACACACCCCTAACATATCAAACTCGCAACTTTCCCCCTCCGGCTCCTCTGCCCGAAAACGCGGAACACCGAGGATACTTTCCCGGTTGTTCCCCCCTTCATCGGTATCACCTCATACCGCGTTAGGGCACCCCTAGCACCGTTACTTGTCATGTCATGCATCGCTATGCATCTGTTTGCTTAAGTATTTATTGTTTCTTCCACCTCTTCTCTCACTAGACACCGAGACCGACGCCGCAGCTACCCAGTACGACTACGGTGTTGACGACCCCACTCTCTTGCCAGAGCAACCAGGCAAGCCCCCCCCCTTGATCACCAGATATCGCCTATTCTTCTCTATACTGCTTGCATTAGAGTAGTGTAGCATGTTCTTGTTCGGTTACTCCTATTACATTGCATAGCCTTTGTCATTGTTGCTACGATCGTTGATACCTTACCCGCAATCCTAAATGCTTAGTATAGGATGCTAGTTTATCATCATTGGCCCTACAATCTTGTCGATCGCCTTGCTATACTATCGGGCCGTGATCACTTGGGAGGTGATCACGGTATATACTATACATATATACATACTATACTGATGGTGGCTAAAGTCGGGTCACTCGTTGAGTACCATAAGTGATTTGGATGTGAAATTTGGAAGGACAGGTGGCTCCATCCCGGTAGAGGTGGGCCTGGGTTCCCGACGGCCCCCATTGTTACTTTGTGGCGGAGCGACAGGGCTGGTTGAGACCACCTAGGCGAGAGGTGGGCCTGGCCCTAGTCGGCGTCCGCGGTTACTTCTTAATAACACGCTTAACGAGATCTTGGTATTTGATCTGAGTCTGGCCACTAGCCTATACGCACTAACCAACTACGCGGGAACAGTTATGGGCACTCGACGTCGTGGTATCAGCCAAAGCCTCCGTGACATCAGCGACTGAGCGGCGCGCGCCGGATTGGACCGTAAGCCTGCTCTTGTATTAAGGGGCTAGAGTGCGCTTCCGGCCGCTATCACAAGCGTCTTGGTGTGCAATGGGCGATGGGCCCGAACCCTGCGTGTGTAGGATTTAGACCGGCGTGCTGACCTCTCTGTTGTGCCTAGGTGGGGCTGCGGCGTGTTGATCTTCGAGGCGGGCATGACCCGGAAAGTGTGTCCGCCAAATGGGATCAAGTGTGTTGGGTTATGTGGTGCACCCCTGCAGGGAAGTTAATCTATTCGAATAGCCGTGATCTTCGATAACAGGACGACTTGGAGTTGTACCTTGACCTTATGACAACTAGAACCATATACTTAATAAAACACACCCTTCCAAGTGCCAGATATAACCCGGTGATCGCTCTCTAACAGGGCGACATGGAGGGCATCGCCGGGTAGGATTATTGCTATACGATGCTACTTGGAGGACTTCAGTCTACTCTCTTCTACATGCTGAAAGACGGAGGCTGCCAGAAGCGTAGTCTTCGACAGGATTAGCTATCCTCCTCTTATTCTGGCATTCTGCAGTTCAGTCCACTGATATGGCCCTTTACACATATATCCATGCATATGTAGTATAGCTCCTTGCTTGCGAGTACTTTGGATGAGTACTCACGGTTCCTTTTCTCTCTCTTTTCCCCCTTTCCCTTCTACCTGGTTGTCGCAACCAGATGCCGGAGTCTAGGAGCCAGATGCCACCGTCGACGACGACTCCTACTACATTGGAGGTGCCTACTACTACGTGTTGCCTGCTGACGACGGCCAGGAGTAGTTAGGAGGATCCCAGGCAGGAGGCCTGCGCCTCGTTCGATCTGTATCCCCGTTTGTGCTAGCCTTCTTAAGGCAAACTTGTTTAACTTATGTCTGTACTCAGATATTGTTGCTTCCGCTGACTCGTCTATGATCGAGCACATGTATTCGAGCCCTCGAGGCCCCTGGCTTGTATTATGATGCTTGTATGACTTATTTATGTTTTAGAGTTGTGTTGTGATATCTTCCCGTGAGTCCCTGATCTTGATCGTACACGTTTGCGTGTATGATTAGTGTACGATTGAATCGGGGGCGTCACATGCAAATTCTTCAACTATTTCTGTGGTCACGACTCGTCTGAGGATACCGCAAGTATCACTGATGAAAATGCAGGGTTGAAGGAATTGTATGTGACAGGCATGTACAAAAGCCTCAAAGGGCATCACACTCTTTTTGATGTGCTTAAAAAGCAGATCCTCAATAGGAACCCTAGGAAAGAGTGGATTGCATTTGAGAGGAAACTCAATGCTGATGGAACCTGCTGGAAACCTGAGCAGTATCCCAAAACCACATGGGTTGTTGCAAAAGGACCTCCCGTATATCCATCTACTTTATCTGGCTTTACATGTGAATCTTCATATTCATCTGATGAGTCATTTGACTCCAACTATAAACTGTTAAAAAATCAGAATGGTGAAATATTTGCTAGATATGTTGAAACTAACTGCAGGAACGGTCCCCCTCTGAAGAATATCTGGGTTCCCAAAAGGTGCCTTGAAAGTCTTCAGGTAAATGTCCTCATGAAACCACCTGTGAAGAACAAGAACCTCAGATCAAATTCCTCAGATGGACCAAAGTCCTCACGTGGATCAAATTCCTCATATGGATCAAATTCCTCACATGATCATCATCGTGCTAATGCATCTGTTTTGCACGGAAAATCTAAGGTCATGAATATGTGCATTATTGTCACAACCCCAGTTTCTTGCCTGTAATTAGTTGCGTCACTGAGCATCATGCATCATGTTTATCTTAAAGAAATTTGAAATGAGGAATTTCCAGAAGCCTCAAAAAATATTCTGAAATGATCAACCAAAATTTCTTCAATGTTCCCAAGGAAATGGTCCTTTTTACCTTTGGAACATATTGGCAAGAAGAAAATTCAAACCAATATTTTTGGAGGTTCAAAAGTTTATCTTGGGCCTTTGAGTTAATCCCTATAGTGTTTGAATTGGATTTATATTCATAATAACTAGTTTATGAATCCAATAATTCTAAAAAAATGGTGTGTGGCTTTGAATAATTATATATAGCCACATGATAATTTTCAGAAGATAAAAAATGGTTTGGTCTTTGAACTAAATCAAAACAGAATAGCAAAAATATAAAACAGAAACTAATTTGGAAATAGAGGGAAAGCTAACCTGGCTTTACCTACCGGCCCACCAGACAGCCCAACACTATGCGGCCCAGTGCCAGTCGTCTCCTAACACGCGCCTGACCAGCTCCACCCTGCCTGCTTACCTCCCCAGCGCGCCTAGAAGCGCCATGACGCCGTGGACCCCCACTCGCTTTCTCCCTCGCCCTCATCCCCTCCCCTGGACCCCTCTCTCTCACCACCGAGCGAGGCTCATCGCCACCGACGCCATCCACTGCAGCCACTGGCCACCACACGCCTCACCGACGCGCCAAGAAGCTCCGTCGTCTTGTCCTCGACCTTGTCACCGAGCCACGCCATGTCGGAAGCCCCGGAACACCCTCATCGAACCCTTCTTCAACCTCCGGCCTTGGAGATCATCAACGACTGTGCGCCCTCTCCGATGCTTCCCCAAGCTCGATGAGACTGCCAAACAAACCGCTGTGAGCTCCTGCATGGATCCTCTCCTTCCTCCCCTTCGATTTCGAGCCATAAATGTGGCCCCCTTGCCGACCGTAGCCGCCTGAGCTCGTCGCCGACGCAGCTCCGGTGACCAAATGGTCACCACGGTGAGTCCAAAACACTCCCTACAACGCATAGCACCCTGCTAGCTCATCGCCTTGCTCGTTTGTGCAACATAGCGCCTACCCTGCAACCCACCGAACTCCAGCCGCCGCCTCTGTGCTCGCCGTCATTGTTTCCGGTGTTCTCGAGGCCTCCCGATCGCTCTGCTAGACGCGGTCGAGCGCGAGCTACCTTCTGGTGTGCCTGGTGATCCAGCCAACGCCTCTAGCGCAGCCCCAGCTACCATCCGCATTTTGGGTCGTCACCGGCCGAACTCCGGCGAGTGCTGACGTGGCACATCATTAGGGCCTAATTACTTGTTACTTAACCCCTGCGGGCCATTGATGTTGGGGAACGTAGTAATTTCAAAAATTTTCCTACGCACACGCAAGATCATGGTGATGCATAGCAACGAGAGGGAGAGTGTTGTCTCGTACCCTCGTGGGCCCAAGCGGAAGCGATCACAACGTAGAGGAAGTAGTCGTACGTTCTCCTCGCGATCCAACCGATCCCAGCGCCGTTACTCCGGCGCCTCCGAGTTCTTGACACACGTACAGCTCGGTGACGCTCCTCGGGCTCCAATCCAGCAAAGCTCCGGGGAGGAAGAGTTCCGTCAGCATGACGGCGTGGTGGCGATCTTGATGTTCTACCGACGCAGGGCTTCGCCTAAGCACTGCTACGATATGACCGAGGTGGAATATGGTGGAGGGGGGCACCGCACACGGCTAAGGAACGATCTCAAGGATCAACTTGTGTGTCCATGGGGTGCCCCTACCCCCGTATATAAAGGAGTGGAGGGAGGAGGAGGCCGGCCTAGGGAGGAGGCGCGCCATAGGGGAGTCCTACTCCCGGTGGGAGTAGGATTCCCCCTTTCCTAGTCCAACTAGGGATCCTTCCATGTATTAGGAGTAGGAGACTAGGAAGGGGAAGAGACAAGGGAAGGAAGGAGGGGGTGCGGCCGCTCCCCCTAGCCCAATTCGGACTAGGGCAAGGGGGGGCGCGCGGCCTGCCTAGGGCAGCCCTCTCTCTTTCCTGTATGGCCCATAAGGCCCAATACTTCTCCCGGCGAATTCCGTAACTCTCCGGTACTCCGATAAATACCCGAATGACTCGGAACCTTTCCGAACTCCGAATATAGTCGTCCAATATATCGATCTTTACGTCTCGACCATTTCGAGACTCCTCGTCATGTCCCCGATCTCATCCGGGACTCCGAACTCCTTCGGTACATCAAAATACACAAACTCATAATATAACCGTCATCGAAACCTTAAGCGTGCGGACCCTACGGTTCGAGAACAATGTAGACATGACCGAGACACGTCTCCGGTCAATAACCAATAGCAGGACCTGGATGCCCATATTGGTTCCTACATATTCTACGAAGATCTTTATCGGTCGGACCGCATAACAACATCGTTGTTCCTTTGTCATCGGTATGTTACTTGCCCGAGATTCGATCGTCGGTATCCAATACCTAGTTCAATCTCGTTACCGGCAAGTCTCTTTACTCATTATGTAATGCATCATCCCGCAACTAACTCATTAGTTGCAATGCTTGCAAGGCTTAAATGATGTGCATTACCGAGAGGGCCCAGAGATACCTCTCCGACAATCGGAGTGACAAATCCTAATCTCGAAATACGCCAACGCAACATCTGCCTTTGGAGACACCTGTAGTACTCCTTTATAATCACCCAGTTACGTTGTGACGTTTGGTAGTACCCAAAGTGTTGCTCCGGCAAACGGGAGTTGCATAATCTCATAGTTATAGGAACATGTATAAGTCATGGATAAAAGCAATAGCAACATACTAAGCGATCGGTGCTAAGCTAATGGAATGGGTCATGTCAATCAGATCATTCAACTAATGATGTGACCTTGTTAATCAAATAACAACTCTTTGTCCATGGTTAGGAAACATAACCATCTTTGATTAACAAGCTAGTCAAGTAGAGGCATACTAGTGACACTCTGTTTGTCTATATATTCACATATGTATTATGTTTCCGGTTAATACAATTCTAGCATGAATAATAAACATTTATCATGATATAAGGAAATAAATAATAACTTTATTATTGCCTCTAGGGCATATTTCCTTCAGTCTCCCACTTGCACTAGAGTCAATAATCTAGATCACATCACAATGTGATTAACATCGATAGTTCACATCATCATGTGATTAACACCCATAGTTCACATCGCCATGTGACCAACATCCAAAGGGTTTACTAGATTCAGTAATCTAGTTCACATCGCTATGTGATTAACACCCAAAGAGTACTAAGGTGTGATCATGTTTTGCTTGTGAGAGAATCTTAGTCAACGGGTCTTTCACATTCAGATCCGTTTATGTATTTTGCAATTTTCTATGTCTACAATGCTCTGCACGGAGCTAATCTAGCTAATTGCTCCCACTTTCAATATGTATCTAGATCGAGACTTAGAGTCATCCAGATCGGTGTCAATACTTGCATCGACGTAACCCTTTACGACAAACCTTTTGTCACTTCCATAATCGAGAAACATATCCTTATTCCACTAAGGATAATTTTGATCTATTGTCAAGTGATCTACTCCTAGATCACTATTGTACTCCTTGCCAAACTCGGGCAGGGTATACAATAGATCTGGTACACAGCATGGCATACTTTATAGAACCTATGGCCAAGGCATAGGGAATGACTTTCATTCTCTTTCTATCTTCTGCCGTGGTCGGGTTTTTAGTCTTACTCAATTTCACACCTTGTAACACGTGCAAGAACTCTTTCTTTGACTGCTCCATTTTGAACTATTTCAAAATCTTGTCAAGGTATGTACTCATTGAAAAAACTTATCAAGCGTCTTGATCTATCTCTATAGATCTTGATGCTCAATATGTAAGCAGCTTCACCGAGGTCTTTCTTTGAAAAACTCCTTTCAAACACTCCTTTATACTTTGCGTAATAATTCTACATTATTTCCGATCTACAATATGTCATTCACATATACTTATCGAAATGTTGTAGTGCTCCCACTCACTTTCTAGTAAATACAGGCTTCACCGCAAGTCTGTATAAACTATATGCTTTGATCAACTTATCAAAGTGTATATTCCAACTCGAGATGCTTGCACCACCATAGATGCACATTTTGTTAACACCTTTAGGATCGACAAAACCTCTTGGTTGCATCACATACAACTCTTCTTTAATAACTCCATTAAGGAATGCAGTTTTGTTTATCAATTTGCCAGATTTCATAAAATGCGGCAATTGCTAACATGATTCGGACAGACTTTTAAGCATCGATACGAGTGAGAAAATCTCATTGTATTCAACATCTTGAACTTTGTCAAAAACCTTTTTCGATAAGTCTAGCTTTGTAGATAGTAACACTACTATCAGCGTCCGTCTTCCTCTTGAAGATCCATTTATTTTCTATGGCTTGCCGATCATCGGGCAACTCCACCAAAGTCCACACTTTGTTCTCATATATGGATCTCATCTCAGATTTCATGGCCTCAAGCCATTTCACGGAATCTGGGCTCATCATCGCTTCCTCATAGTTCGTAGGTTTATCATGGTCTAGTAACATGACTTTCAGAACAGGATTACCGTACCACTCTGGTGCGGACCGTACTCTGGTAGACCTACGAGGTTCTGTAGTAACTTGATCTGAAGTTTCATGATCATCATCATTAGCTTCCTCACTAATTGGTGTAGATGTCTCAGAAACCGGTTTCTGCGACAAACTACTTTCAAATAAGGGAGAAGGTACAATTACCTTATCAAGTTCTACTTTCCTCCCACTCACTTCTTTCGAGAGAAACTCCTTCTCTAGAAAGGATCCATTTATTAGCAACGAATGTTTTGCCTTCGGATCTGTGATAGAAGGTGTACCCAACAATTTCCTTTGGGTATTCTATGAAGACGCACTTCTCCGATTTGGGTTTGAGCTTATCAGGATGAAACTTTTTCACATAAGCATCGCAGCCCCAAACTTTAAGAAACGACAACTTTGGTTTCTTGCTAAACCACAGTTCATATAGTGTCGTCTCAACGGATTTAGATGGTGCCCTATTTAACGTGAATGCAGCTGTCTCTAATGCATGATCCCAAAACGATATTGGTAAATCGGTAAGAAACATCATAGATTGTACTATATCCAATAAAGTACGGTTATGATGTTCGGACACACCATTATGATGTGGTGTTCCAGGTGGCATAAATTTGTGAAACTATTCCACATTGTTTTAATTGAAGACCAAACTCATAACTCAAATAATTTTCTCTATGATCAGATCGTAGAAACCTTATTTTCTTGTCACGATGATTTTCCACTTCACTCTGAAATTCTTTGAACCTTTCAACTATTTCAGACTTATGTTTCATCAAGTAGATATACCCATATCTGCTCAAATCATTTGTGAAGGTCAGAAAATAACGATACCCGCCGCGAGCCTTAACACTCATTGGATTGCATACATTAGTATGTATTATTTCCAATATGTCAGTTGCTCGCTCCACTGTTCCGGAGAACTGAGTTTTAGTCATCTTGCCCAAAAGGCATGGTTCGCAAGCATCAAGTGATTCATAATCAAGTGATTCCAAAATCCCATCAGCATGGAGTTTCTTCATGCGCTTTACACCATTATGACCTAAACGGCAGTGCCACAAATAAGTTGCACTATCATTATTAACTTTGCATCTTTTGGTTTCAATATTATGAATATGTGTATCACTACGATCGAGATCCAATGAACCATTTTCATTGGGTGTGTAACCATATAAGGTTTTATTCATGTAAACAGAATAACAGTTTATTCTCTTACTTAAATGAATAACCGTATTGCAAAAAACACGATCAAATCATATTCATGCTCAACGCAAACCACCAAATAACATTTATTTAGGTTCAACACTAATCCCGAAAGTATAGGGAGTGTGCGATGATGATCATATCAATCTTGAAACTACTTTCAACACACATCGTCACTTCACCCTTAACTAGTTTCTGTTTACTCTGCAACTCCCGTTTGAGTTACTACTCTTAGCAACCGAACCAGTACCAAATACCGAGGGGTTGCTATAAACACTAGTAAAGTACACATCAATAACATGTATACCAAATATACCTTTGTTCACTTTGCCATCCTTCTTATCCGCCAAATACTTGGGGTAGTTCGCTTCGATGACCAGTCCCTTTGCGGTAGAAGTACTTAGTCTCGTGCTTAGGTCCAGACTTGGGCTTCTTCACTTGAGCAGAACTTGCTTGCTGTTCTTCTTGAAGTTCCTTCTATCCCTTTGCCCTTTTCTTGAAACTAGTGGTCTTGTTAACCATCAACACTTGATGTTCTTTCTTGATTTCTACCTTCATCGATTTCATCATCATGAAAAACTCGGAATCATTTTCATCATCCCTTGCATACTATAGTTCATCACGAAGTTCTTACTAACTTGGTGATGGTGACTAGAGAATTCATCAATCACTATCTTATCTCGAAGATTAACACCCACTTGATTCAAGCGATTGTAGTACCCGCACAATCTGAGCACATGCTCACTAGTTGAGCGATTCTCCTCCATCTTTTAGCTATAGAACTTGTTGGAGACTTCATATCTCTCAACTCGGTATTTGCTTGAAATATTAACTTCAATTCTTGGAACATCTCATATGGTCCATGATGTTCAAAACATCTTTGAAGTCCCGATTCTAAGCCATAAAGCATGGTGCACAAAACTATCAAGTAGTCATCATATTGAGCTAGCCAAACGCTCATAACGCCTCGCATACGCTCCTGCAATAGGTCTGCACCTAGCGGTGCATTAAGGACATAATTCTTACAGGCAGCAATGAGGATAAACCTCGGATCATGGATCCAATCCGCATCATTGCTACTAACATTTTTCAACACAATTTTCTCTAGGAACATATCAAAATAAACATATGAAAGCAACAACGCGAACTATTGATCTACAACATAATTTGCAAAATACTACCAGACTAAGTTCATGATAAATTTAAGTTCAATTAATCATATTACTTAAGAACTCCCACTTAGATAGACATCTCTCTAGTCATCTAAGTGACCACGTGATCAAAATCAACTAAACCATAACCGATCATCACGTGAGATGGAGTAGTTTTCAATGGTGAACATCTTATGTTGATCATATCTACTATATGATTCACGCCGACCTTTCGGTCTCCGTGTTCGAGGCCATATCTGCATATGCTAGGCTCGTCAAGTTTAACTTTGAGTATTCTGCGTGTGCAAAACTGGCTTGCACCCGTTGTAGATGGACGTGAGCTTATCACACCCGATCATCACGTGGTGTCCGGGCACGATTTAACTTTGGCAACGGTGCATACTCGGGAGAACACTTCTTGATAATTTAGTGAGAGATCATCTTAAAATGCTACCGTCAATCAAAGCAAGATAAGATGCATAAAGGATAAACATCACATGCAATCAATATAAGTGATATGATATGGCCATCATCATCTTGTGCTTGTGATCTCCATCTCCGAAGCACCGTCGTGATCACCATCGTCACCGGCGCGACACCTTGACTCCATCGTAGCATCGTTGTCGTTTACGCCATCTATTGCTTCTACGACTATCGCTACCGCTTAGTGATAAAGTAAAGCAATTACAGGGCGTTTGCATTTCATACAATAAAGCGACAACCATATGGCTCCAGCCAGTTGCCGATAACTTCGGTTACAAAACATGATCATCTCATACAATAAAATATAGCATCACGTCTTGACCATATCACATCACAACATGCCCTGCAAAAACAAGTTAGACGTCCTCTACTTTGTTGTTGCAAATTTTACGTGGCTGCTACGGGTTTAGAAAGAACCGTTCTTACCTACGCATCAAAAGCACAACGATAGTTTGTCAAATAGACTCCGTTTTAACCTTCACAAGGACCGGGCGTAGCCACACTCGGTTCAACTAAAGTGAGAGAGACAGACACCCGCCAGTCACCTTTAAGCACGAGTGCTCGTAACGGTGAAACCAGTCTCGCGTAAGCGTACTGGCGTAATGTCGGTCCGGGCCGCTTCATCTCACAATACCGCTGAACCAAAGTATGACATGCTGGTAGGCAGTATGACTTATATCGTCCACAACTCACTTGTGTTCTACTCGTGCAAAACATCAAACCATAAAAACCTAGGCTCGGATGCCACTCTTGGGGAACGTAGTAATTTAAAAAAATTTCCTACGCACACGCAAGATCATGGTGATGCATAGCAACGAGAGGGGAGAGTGTTGTCTACGTACCCTCGTAGACCGAAGCGGAAGCGATCACAACGTAGAGGAAGTAGTCGTACGTTCTCCTCGCGATCCAACCGATCCCAGCGCCGTTACTCCGGCGCCTCCGAGTTCTTGACACACGTACAGCTCGGTGACGCTCCTCGGCTTCAATCCAGCAAAGCTCCGGGGAGGAAGAGTTCCACGGACGACGGCGTGGTGACGATCTTGATGTTCTACCGACGCAGGGCTTCGCCTAAGCACTGCTACGATATGACCGAGGTGGAATATGGTGGAGGGGGGCACCGCACACGGCTAAGGAACGATCTCAAGGATCAACTTGTGTGTCCATGGGGTGCCCCTACCCCCGTATATAAAGGAGTGGAGGGAGGAGGAGGCCGGCCTAGGGAGGAGGCGCGCCATAGGGGAGTCCTACTCCCACCGGGAGTAGGATTCCCCCTTTCCTAGTCCAACTAGGGATCCTTCCATGTATTAGGAGTAGGAGACTAGGAAGGGGAAGAGAGAAGGGAAGGAAGGAGGGTGCGGCCTCCCCTAGCCCAATTCGGACTAGGGCAAGGGGGGGGGCGCGGCCTGCCTAGGGCAGCCCCTCTCTCTTTCCCGTATGGCCCATAAGGCCCAATACTTCTCCCCGGCGAATTCCCGTAACTCTCCGGTACTCCGATAAATACCCGAATGACTCGGAACCTTTCCGAACTCCGAATATAGTCGTCCAATATATCGATCTTTACGTCTCGACCATTTCGAGACTCCTCGTCATGTCCCCAATCTCATCCGGGACTCCGAACTCCTTCGGTACATCAAAATACACAAACTCATAATATAACCGTCATCGAAACCTTAAGCGTGCGGACCCTACGGTTCGAGAACAATGTAGACATGACCGAGACACGTCTCCGGTCAATAACCAATAGCGGGACCTGGATGCCCATATTGGTTCCTACATATTCTACGAAGATCTTTATCGGTCAGACCACATAAGAACATACGTTGTTCCCTTTGTCATCGGTATGTTACTTGCCCGAGATTCGATCGTCGATATCCAATACCTAGTTCAATCTCGTTACCGGCAAGTCTCTTTACTCGTTATGTAATGCATCATCCCGCAACTAACTCATTAGTTGCAATGCTTGCAAGGCTTAAATGATGTGCATTACCGAGAGGGCCCAGAGATACCTCTCCGACAATCGGAGTGACAAATCCTAATCTCGAATCGCCAACCCAACATCCGCCTTTGGAGACACCTGTAGTACTCCTTTATAATCACCCGATTCGTTGTGGCGTTTGGTAGTACCAAAGTGTTCCTCCGCAAACGGAGTTGCATAATCTCATAGTTATAGGAACATGTATAAGTCATGGATAAAAGCAATAGCAACATACTAAACGATCGGTGCTAAGCTAATGGAATGGGTCATGTCAATCGATCATTCAACTAATGATGTGACCTTGTTAATCAAATAACAACTCTTTGTCCATGGTTAGGAAACATAACCATCTTTGATTAACAAGCTAGTCAAGTAGAGGCATACTAGTGACACTCTGTTTGTCTATACATTCACACATGTATTATGTTTCCGGTTAATACAATTCTAGCATGAATAATAAACATTTATCATGATATAAGGAAATAAATAATAACTTTATTATTGCCTCTAGGGCATATTTCCTTCAATTGACACATGGGCCCCATGCCCTAACTAACCTCAGCTTTATTTTTGCTTAGATTAGTTATAACCCAAAGGGACCCATACGTCAGAGTTGTCCGTGCTGACGTGGCCATTGACCGGACCCACCTATCTATGACACTAATGACACCGTGTCACAGACCAGTGGGCCCCATGGGCCAGGTTTGACCTGGACCGGCCCCTGTTGATTTGCTAAGATCACATCGACGTCTTGCTAACGCAGTAAACTTTTTTTTGGATTCTAAAATAAATCAAAAATGATTTAGTATTTCAGAAAATAGCTAGAACTTAAAAAAATCATAGAAATTAAACCATAGCTCAGAATGAAATAATTTATATATTAAAAATTATCAGAAAAATCCAACCTATCCATCTGTACCATTTTCATGCATGTTAGAACAACTTTTGGCTACTGTTTAGGACAAATAAAATGAATGGCATTTGACTAATCACATATGGAGTTTGAATTTGAATCTTTGGTTCAAACCAACTTCATTTAATCTGGTTGCTAGTTGCATTATGTCAATTCACATCATATTGCCATATCATGATCATGCATCATATTGTGCATTGCATTAATTGTGCTGCTTCTCTATTGCCAGTGGTTGTTCCTTCTCGATAGACGTTTTCCGATGTTGAGATTGATGACACCGATGAAGATCTATATCATCTTCAGAAGTGCCAGGCAAGCAAAACCCCCTTGTTAATTCCAATACAATCCCACTTTCTCGCTCCTGCTCTCTTTTACTACATTAGGACAACAACGTTTCAACTGTTACATGCTGCGGTAGTTGAACCGCTTTCCTCTGCATGACCTATCTTTGCCACAGTAATCAGTTGAAACCCACTAGTATGAGTAGGAGTTGTTTGAGCCTTGATGTGCCTACTCATTCATGCTTGTTTGTCATGCCTGCTACTGCTTAGAGTTGAGTCAGGTCTGATTCATCGGGGATGAGTTGGGAATGTTGTGAACATCTCCTACTATTGAGAGCAAAGTGTATGAACACGATTTGGTAAAGGTAGCAATGAGAGGCCATGTAGGAGTACATGGTGGGTTGTCTCATTGAAACCGTCCTCAGGAACTGAGTTCTGTGTCTGTGACCCAAGACAGTTGCTACCACACATTGGGTTCCGGTAACTCGACCCCTCTCGAATTATTAATTAACTCGATCTCTATCCAGGAGTTGCAACTAGTTTCTGGTGTTTTTAGGTCGTGTTAGTAGTTGACCAAGTTGCACCCGGTACAGGTGGGCTTGGGACAGACTAGGCACCATGGCACAGTGTACCAAGAGTCACTCGTTTGGTGGGCTTGGGAACCCGGCTCACATCATTTGGGGCCGTGAGTGACACCGCATCTAGATCTCCTTGTGGATGGAACCCGAATAGGTGATAAACCTGGACTAGAGTCTTGCGTGGTAAGTCAGGTCGTGGCCGACACCCTCGCCAGGCTTCCGCTTGAAGGTTGCTGAGATACATGACGTGTACATGGCGGTAACTGGCGAGAGCGTGTGTGAAGAAGTACACCCCTGCAGGGTTAACATGATCTATTCGAATAGCCGCGTCTGCGGTAAAGGACTACTGGGTTGCTTATACAGTTCATAGACAAGTGAAAGTGGATACTCTAAAACGCGCAAGATAATCATGAGTGCTATGGATGGCCTTCTCGTTGGGAGACGGGAGCGGATCCATAGTGGTGTATTGATATGGTGAATATGTGGACTCGTGTGCGCCACCTTGATACATCTCCAACGTATCTACTTTTCCAAACATTTTTGCCCTTGTTTTGGACTCTAACTTGCATGATTTGAATGAAACTAACCCGGACTGACGCTGTTTTCAGCAGAACTGCCACGATGTTGTTTATTGTGCAGAAAGCAAAAGTTCTCGGAATGACCTGAAAATCCACGGAGATAACTTTTGGAAAATATAAAAAATACTGGTGAAAGAATCAAGGCCAGGGGGCCCACACCCTGTCCACGAGGGTGGGGGCGCGCCCCCTACCCCTGGGCACGCCCCCCTGTCTCGTGGGCCCCCTGATGGTCCACCGAGCTCAACTCCAACTCTATATTCTGTTTCACGGAGAAAAAAATCAGAGAGAAAGTTTCATCGCGTTTTACGATTCGGAGCCGCCGCCAAGCCCTAATCTCTCTCGGGAGGGCTGATCTAGAGTCCGTTCGGGCTCCGGGAAGGGATTACGTCGCCGTCGTCATCATCAACCATCCTCCATCACCAATTTCATGATGCTCACCGCCGTGCGTGAGTAATTCCATCGTAGGCTTGCTGGACGGTGATGGGTTGGATGAGATTTACCATGTAATCAAGTTAGTTTTGTTAGGGTTTGATCCCTAGTATCCACTATGTTCTGAGATTAATGTTGCTATGACTTTGCTATGCTTAATGCTTGTCACTAGGGCCTGAGTGACATGATTTTAGATCTGAACCTATTATTTTTTCATGAATATATGTGAGTTCTTGATCCTATCTTGCAAGTCTATAGTCACCTATTATATGTTATGATCCGACAACCCCGAAGTGACAATAATCGTTATACTTCTCGGTGATGACCGTAGTTTGAGGAGTTCATGTATTCACTATGTGCTAATGCTTTGTTCCGGTACTCTATTAAAAGGAGGCCTTAATATCCCTTAGTTTCCACTAGGACCCCACTGCCACGGGGAGGGGGGGGGGTAGGACAAAAGATGTCATGCAAGTTCTTTTCCATAAGCACGTATGATTATATTTGGAATACATGCCTACATTACATTGATGAACTGGAGCAAGTTCTGTGTCATCCTATGTTATAGCTATTACATGAGGAATCGCATTCGACATAATTATCCATCACTGATCTAATGCCTACGAGATTTCCACATATTGTGCTTCGCTTATTTACTTTTCCGTTGCTACTGTTACCATTACTATCATACTACTTTGCTACGAAATACTTTGCTGCAGATATTAAGTTATCTAGGTGTGGTTGAATTGACAACTCAACTGCTAATACATGAGAATATTCTTTGGCTCCCCTTGTGTTGAATCAATAAATTTGGGTTGAATACTCTACCCTCGAAAGCTGTTGCGATCCCCTATACTTGTGGGTTATCAAGACTAATTTTTGGCGCCGTTGCCGGGGAGCATAGCTCTATTCTTTGAGTCACTTGGGATTTATATCTACTGATCACTATGAAGAACTTGAAAGGCGCACGAACTAACATTTTTCCCTCAACTACGAGGGGAGGTAAGGAACTGCCATCTAGCTCTGCACTAGATTCTCCTTCTGTTTTGAGTAAGCTTGCGACACCTAAACCTGCTACTGATATGAATTCTGATATGTCGGATGTTATTGATGATGCCACTTCTTCTATGCATGATACTTATGATGAAACTTCTTCTATGCTTGATACTACTGTGCCATTAGGTGAATATCTTGATCAACAACTTGCTAGGGTTAGAGAGAATGAAATTATTGATGATAGTGATGATGAAGGTTCTCCCCCTAATTATGAATTGCCTGTTGTTCCTGAGGGTTATGTTATGGATGAAGAAGCTGCTAGAGCTATTTTTTGTTGCAATAATAGATATGATCTTAAGAAGTTATTAGCTAAATGGAAGCAGCAATCTCTTAATGCTAGAATGAAACCTGACCCCGCTTTTGCTACTTCACCTATCTGTGTTACTGATAAGGATTATGAATTCTCTGTTGATCCTGAGATTATTACTTTGGTTGAATCTGATCCTTTTTTTGGCTATGAATCTGAAAATGTTGTGGCACATCTTACCAAGTTAAATGATATAGCCACCCTATTTACTAATGATGAGAAGTCTTGCTATTATTATATCCTTAAGATATTTCCGTTCTCATTAAAGGGTGATGCTAAAACTTGGTTTAATTCTCTTGATCCTGGTAGTGTGCATAGTCCCGGGATATGATTTATTACTTCTCGCTAAATATTTCCTGCTCATAAGAAACAAGCTGCCTTATGGAAATATATAATTTTGTGCAAATCAAAAAGAGAGTCTCCCACAAGCTTGGGGAGGCTTCTCCGATTATTAATGCTTTGCCGATCATCCTCTTAAGAAAAATGAAATACTTGATATCTTTTATAATGGACTAACCGATGCTTCCAAGGACTACCTGGATAGTTGTGTTGGTTGTGTTTTCATGGAAAGAACAGTCGACCAAGCTGAATTACTATTGAATAATATGTTGACTAATGAAAATAATTGGACTCTTCCTGAGCCAATTCCTGAGGCAATTCCTGAGCCAATTGAGCCAACTCCTGAGCCTATTCCTAAACAACTCCGAAGAAGAAGGGTGTTCTATTTCTCAGTCCTGAAGATATGCAAGAAACAAAGAAATCAATGAAATAAAAAGGTATTAAAGCTGAAGATGTTAAGAATTTACCTCCCATTGAAGAAGTACATGGTCTTAATTTATCGCCTGTCGAAGAAACACATTGTCTTGATAACCCGACACAGGTAGTAAAGGTAAATTCTCTCTATAGATATGATAAAGTTGAAATCCCGTCTACTAAATTTCATAGCCCATGTTTAGATGAATTTGATGACTTTATGGCTAGACAAGAAAGTTTTAATGCTTATGTTGGTAGAGAGTTAATGAGTAATTCTTTCATGATAGGATGCTTGAGTGATTATATGGCTAGAGTTACAGGTGAACTTAAACTCATTAGCAAATATGCTTCTATGGTTAACACTCAAGCAGAGCAAGTACTTAAAGCTCAAAGTGATTTACTCGATGAATTAAATAGTAAACATGATATTGCTGTTAGAGTGGCTACTAGAATGGGTAGAATGACTTAGGAACCTTTGTATCCTGAAGGCCACCCTAGGAGAATCGAGCAAAATTCTCAGAGAAATAATTTAGAGGCACCTAGTTCTTCTAAAAAGAAGAAAAATAAAAATGATAGGACTTTGCATGCTTCTAGTGAACCTGTTGTAGACACACCTGAGAATCCCAATGATATCTCTATTTCCGATGCTGAAACACAATCAGGTGATGAACATGAACCTAGTGATAATGTTAATGATAATGTTCATGTTGATGCTCAACCTAGCAATAACAATGATGTAGAGGTTGAACCTGCTGTTGATCTTGATAACCCACAATCAAAGAATCAGCATTATGATAAAAGATACTTTGTTGCTAGGAAGCACGGTAAGGAAAGAGAACCATGGGTTCAGAAACCCATGCCTTTTCCTCCTAAACCATCCAAGACAAAGCATGATGAGGATTTTGAGCGTTTTGATGAAATGATTAGACCTATCTTCTTACGTATGCGCTTAACTGATATGCTTAAATTAAATCCTTAGGCTAAATACATGAAGGATATCATTACAAATAAAAGAAAGATACCAAAAGCTTAAATTTCCACCATGCTTGCTAATTATACTTTTAAGGGTGGAATACCAAAGAAACTTGGAGATCTAGGGGTACCAACTATACCATGCTCCATTAAAAGAAATTATGTTGAAACTTCTTTATGTGATCTTGGAGCCGGTGTTAGTGTTATGCCTCTCTCTTTATATCGTAGACTTGAATTGAATAAGTTGACACCTACTGAAATCTCTTTGCAAATGGCTGATAAATCAACTGCCATACCTGTCGGTATTTGTGAGGATGTGCCTGTTGTGGTTGCAAATGTCACTATCTTAACGGACTTTGTTATTCTTGATATTCCCGAGGATGATAGTATGTCGATTATCCTCGGTAGACATTTTTGAATACTGTAGGGGCTATTACTGATTGCAACAAAGGCAATGTCACTTTTCATGTTAATGGTAATGAGCATATGGTACACTTTCCGAGGAAACAACCTCAAGTTCATAGCATCAATTCTATTGGAAAAGTTCCAACTATTATTATTGGAGGTTTTGAATTTCCTCTTCCTACTGTCAAGAAAAAGTATGATATTCTTATTGTTGGGGATGTTCATATCCCCGTTGAGGTAACCTAGTGTTATTCGAAATTTCTTCGGTTCCATGTGTCGTGGTTCTAAGTCTGACAGTAGAGTGGGGGGTAGGTATGGAGAGGCAAGGTCCTAGCTATGGAGAGGTTGTAAACACAAGCGATGTACGAGTTCAGCCCTTCTCGGAGGAAGTAAAAGCCCCACGTCTCGGAGCCCCGAGGCGGTCGAGTGGATTATGTGTATATGAGTTCTGAGTGCGAACCCTTACACTGTGGAGGGGGGCGGCTTATATAGAGTGCGCCAGGACCCCAGCCAGCCCACATAATGAAGGGTTTAAAGTACATTAAGTCCAGGGCCTTACTGGTAACGCCCCACATAAAGTGTCTTAACTACCATAAAGTCTACTTAACTACAGACCGTTGCAGTACAGAATGACTTTCTGGTGGTCGAGTGAGTCTTCATGGTCGAGTCCTTCAAGTCGGTCGAGTGGGCTCCTCGTAGGTCGACTGGAAGGTGATCTCTTCTAAGGGTGTCCTTGGGTAGGGTACTTAGATCAGGTCTATGACCCTACCCTAGGTACATGAATCCATCATTAGCCCCCGAATGGATTGAGGCTTGAGTGAGGAAGGAGTTGATGCAGTTTCCTATTGACTTTTGCATACTGGTCATGCGCTGTTTTGGACTAAGAATCTCTTTGTTCATAACGAGCAACTTTTCTTCAGTCGACTCGATCCATTCTTTTCTTTCGTCGAGTGATCTTTTGGACTTTGCCGATTTCCAAGCGACGGATCGCAAGAAATCCCGCGCCTGACAGACCGATCTGCCGTTCGCGGATTCTGCGGGATATGAAATTTGGGGAAGCGCACGAAGCGGGGCGAACCGCGGCGCTCGGATGGGATAGGGCATAGACGCCTTGATCCTCGTGCCGCTTTTTTCGCCACGTATCGCGTCCGCGCAACTGTTTCGGGATATGATTAGATCGATCGGGCCCACCTGTCATCCACTCGGAAGGGATCTTATAAATGCGCCCGGCGAGGGTTTTTGAACAGTGCCCCAGCATTCCCTCTCTGCTCTCCTCGTCTCCGCCCAACACGCCCGCTCTCGCCTCCGCACAACTTCTTCTTGCGCGTCTCGCCGGCAGCCATGGTGAAAGAGAAGACGGCGGCACTGGAACGCGCGAAGAAGGCGTCGGCGACGAAGAAGGCGAAGGGGAGATCCACCACCCGCGGCGGGTCTTCGTCCAGATCCCGTCTGCCAAACAGCTGGGTCCAGGGAGACTGGATCCGGTCGACCATCACGGAGAAGGATCTCCTCGACATGGCCAACGACGGCCTGATCCCCCACGGAGCTGCAAGACTTCCGGGGAAAGAATGGCAGCCTCAGCCGGCGGAGGGTGAGTGCGTTCTTCTGGCTACCCACGTCGACCGTGGATTTTCTTTGCCATCGAGTGTTTTCTCCCTTGGTTTTTTGAACTTCTTCGGAGCGCAACTCCACCACTTCACTCCGAATTCTATCGCCTATCTTGCCGCGTTTGTGTCCATGTGTGAGAATTTTCTGGGCTGTCGACCGCACTGGGGCTTGTTCAAGCACATATTCACGTGTCGCTCTCAGACCGTGAAGAAGGCGAGCCCAGGCGACGAAAAGACCCAAGTTGTCCAGATGTGTGGTGGTCTGGGGATCCAGATGAGGAACAAGAGCACCTTCCCAGCCATGTCGCTTTCCGAGTTCAGCCGGGTGGCGATCGACCTGGTTCTCTTGCCGAGAATGAGCCGACGCCAAGCGGTCAGTGGGCTCCTCGGTTTACCATGGACCGAGTGAACAAACCTTCTTCACTGAAGGTGATTCCGGAGGAGAAAGCCGACGTGAAGATGCTGATGGAGCATGTAGTTCAGCTGGTTAGAGATGGAGTGGCGGTATGGATCTTTTGAAGTTTTCCTTAGGCGGCGATCCAGCCTCTTGATTCGGAGCCATTGCATGTGGTTGTACTGCGGGACTGAAGATGAGACTCGGATCCACCCAGAAGCAGTCGACGATGCAACGTTGGAAAGGTGGATGACTGCGGTCACTGGGAACAAGGATAACCCCCGTGGAGCCAGAAGGATTCCTCCACTCGACCATAACAGCGTTCCAGACAAGGTACGTTTGCTCTACCTTTCATTGTATTCTTGTCATATTTATTTCCGTTTTCTCCGCAAATTGGTCGATTGATCTTTGTCTTGATGTCTATCAGGCCCTCACCAAGCTGTACTCGATGCCCAATGGAGCTCAGGCTCCGACTAAAGAGGGAGAAGCAAGCAGGGGCGAGAGCCAGGAGGAGTGGGACTCGGACGCCGCCGAAGATGATGATGATGATGATGATGACGATGAGGAAGAAGAAGAGGAGGAGGAGGTCTTTCCGGAATCCATAGCAGTCACCCCACTGGGTGTGTCGATTAAAACTCCGTGTTAGCGGGGGCACGCTGAGTGCACCCGCTGGGTGTAGTCCCCAAGGCTAAGGTCAACTGCTGGCACTCGGCCTTAGGCTTTATAAGTAAAGTATTTCCGTCATTCGACTGAGGCGAATGGATTTCCCAAACCGGTGGGGGCATGCTGAGTGCACCCATTGGGTGTAGTCCCGAGACTGTGATCGACTGCTTGCAGTCGATTACAGTCTAGAGAATACGTCTTGTTTTTTTTTGGGGGGGGTCGACTGGTCGACTCTGTCGTTAATAGAACTAGTGAGGGCACGCTGAGTGCACCCACTAGGTGTAGTCCCCGAGACTACGGTCGAATGTTTGTATTCGGCTGTAGTCTTAGAAACGCATGATTTTCTCTTATCTACTCGGAAGTGAATTATCCTTGACATTTTGTCAATTGGTGCTCCGCAGAAATCCTGTGATCTTGCGGCTCGTTACACCGAGCAGGAAAACAAGCACATTCAGCTCGAGCTGGACCTGAAGCTGGTTTAGGAGAATCTGACGAAGGCGAAGGAGGAGACCAAAGGTATGTTTGGTGAGACCTCGACGACTGCTTTTTCCCTTCGTTTCTTTCAAAATCTAATCTTGCCGTAATTTGCAGGTAAGGTGAAGGAGGCCCAGAAGAAAAAAGACCTTGAGCTGGCTGAGAAGATCAAGCTTGCTGACGAGAAGCTAGCTTCAGTCACCAAGCTCGAAGAAGAAAATACTAATCTGAAAGCTGCTCTTGGATTGCCAACAAGGAAGTCAGTCGACTGAAGACTGACAAAACTGCCCTGGCCGACAAGATCAGTCAGTTGACTGGGAAGAAAAATGATCTGGAGGCCTTCCTGAGTGGACTTGCCAAGAAGTTGTTCCTTATGCTCGAAGGTAACCCTTTACGCTCGACAATCATTTTCAACTGTGATCTTTCCATTCGACCATTGTCTTGACTCGGTGATTGTCCTTGCAGAATTTTGGCAAAACTTTGAAGAAGAGACTAGCCAGCTGGAACCAAACCTTGACCCCGTCAATTCTCCAAAGGAACGATGAAGTTGCCATGAATGTTTTCCGACTGGAGTCCCGTGTTGCAGCTGTCGTGGACTATCTTGCAAGGCTGAAGGTTGCCACTTCTCGCATCGACTCAACGCTCTGGCCCAGGGAGACACTCCAGAACGACCTCGAGTCACTGATGGCTCGACTGAACACAGTTCCTGATCGAGCGCAGGAGTGGAAAAAGTCCTCGGCTCGGTGCGGTGCAGATGTTGCTCTGCGTCTGGCCCGAGTCCACTGCAAAGATGCGCGAGAAGACAAGCTGGCGGCTCTCTGGGTGGCCAACACCAAGAAACACGACTTCAGGTCCTTCATGGAAACCTTCATCACTACTGCCACTCGGATCGCTGACGGAATCGACCTTGATGAGTTCGTTGCACCTTCCAGCCCTCCACAGGAGGGGTAAAAAACTTCTTTTAAGCTCGTCACTTTAAATTTGCCTTGGTATGCCGAGTGGAGTTGTAACCGATAAACCTTAACAGGCTTAGCGCCTGAGCACTTTCGGTTCCTTTAGGTATCGATCTGAACTTGGATTTGATGTTTGAATATGATTGCTTTTGGCTTGAAATGTCTTTTGCAGGTTCAAAGCAAGACGCTCACTGCAGTCAACTTATTCCTTAATCCACTTAGGCGAGCGCTGGGCTGCAGCTAAGCCCCCGAGTGAGAGGTTTGCTCTTCACTTGGTAGGATTTTTATATCTTAGGCGAGAACTGGGCTGCAGCTAAGCCTCCGAGTGTGAGGTTTGCTCTTCACTCGGTAGGATTTTTATATCTTAGGCGAGCACTGGGCTGCAGCTAAGCCTCCGAGTGAGAGGTTTGCTCTTCACTCGGTAGAATTTTTATATCATAGGCGAGCACTGGGCTGCAGCTAAGCCCCCAAGTGAGAGGTTTGCTCTCCACTCGGTAGGATTTTTATATCTTAGGCGAGCACTGGGCTGCAGCTAAGCCCCCGAGTGAGAGGTTTGCTCTTCACTCGGTAGGATTTTTATATCTTAGGCGAGCACTGGGCTGCAGCTAAGCCCCCTGAGTGAGAGGTTTGCTCTTCACTCGGTAGGATTTTCACGTTGTACTTGTGGCGAAGCTCAGAGGATAGGGTCGCAGTCGACCTGCACCTCGTCCTCCTTACGAGCACACATTGTACTTATGGCGTAGCTCAGAGGAGAGGGTCGCAGTCGACCTGCACCTCGCCCTCCTTTCGAGCGTACCTTGTACTTATGGCGTAGCTTAGAGGAGAGGGTCGCAGTCGACCTGCACCTCGTCCTCCTTGCGAGCGTACGTTGTATTTGTGGCGTACCTCAGAGGAGAGGGTCGCAGTCGACCTGCACCTCGTTCTCATTGCGAGCGCACATTGTACTTAGGCGAGTGTTTAAACCGCAGCTAAGCCCCCCGAGTGGGAGCCTGACTCGCCACTCGGTAGGATTTATATAACTTAGGTGAGTACTTGGACTGCAGCTAAGCCCCCGAGTGGAAGTCTGGCTTACCACTCGATGGGATTTTTATAACTTAGGCGAGTACTTGGACTGCAACTAAGCCCCCGAGTGGAAGTCTGGCTTACCACTCGGTGGGATTTTTATAACTTAGGCGAGTACTTGGACTGCAGCTAAGCCCTCGAGTGGAAGTCTGGCTTACCACTCGGTAGGATTTTCATAACTTAGGCGAGTACTTTATTACAACTCATCCGAGTGAAAACTTTAAGTGTAAAATGGGCGGAGTAGTTCCGCGTTCCAAGCTCGGGGCTCGTCGATATTGTGTTCGACGTTGTACAGACGGTACGCCCCGTTGTGGAGAACCTTGGTGACGATGAAGGGTCCTTCCCAAGAAGGAGCAAGCTTGTGTTGTTTCTGCTGATCCACTCGGAGAACTAAATCCCCTTCCTGGAAGCCTCGGCCCCTCACATTTCTGGCGTGGAAGCGACACAAGTCTTGTTGGTAGATGGTCGATCGGATCAGAGCCATCTGCCTTTCTTCCTCTAAAAGGTCGACTGCGTCCTGTCGCGCTTGTTCAGCTTCTGCTTCGTTGTAGAGTTCAATTCGAGGAGCATTGTGAAGAAGGTCACTCGGCAAGACTGCTTCAGCCCCGTAGACCAAGAAGAATGGAGTTCTTCCAGTCGACCGATTGGGTATGGTCCGCAGTCCCCAAAGCACCGATGGAAGTTCGTCGACCCATGCTCCAGCCGCATGCTTGAGATCACGCATCAGTCGGGGTTTCAATCCTTTGAGGATCAGGCCATTGGCTCGCTCTGCCTGTCCATTCGACTGCGGATGGGCGACTGAAGCGTAGTCGACTCGTGTGCCTTGAGAGTTACAGAAATCCCTGAATTCCTCCGAGTCAAAGTTCGACCCATTATATGTGATGATGCTGTGCGGGACTCCATATCTGAATATTAGTTCCCTGATGAAGCTAACAGCAGTACCGGCGTCAAGGTTCTTGATTGGCTTAGCCTCAATCCATTTGGTGAACTTGTCGACTGCCACCAGTACATGCGTGAAACCACTTCGACCTGTTCTCAAGGGACCGACCATGTCCAATCCCCATATTGCGAAAGGCCAGACGAGTGGAATGGTCTTCAGAGCTGACGCAGGCTTGTGTGACATATTTGAGTAGAACTGACATCCTTCGCACTTGTCCACTATTTCCTTTGCCATCTCATTCGCCTTTGGCCAGTAAAATCCGGCTCGGTATGCTTTGGCCACGATGGTCCGAGAGGACGCATGATGACCACAGGTCCCCGAGTGGATATCATTGAGAATGATTCGACCTTCCTTCGGCGTTATGCGCTTTTGATCAACTCCAGTCGCGCTCTCTATACACAACTGTCCTTTGATAACGGTAAAGGCCTTGGATCGACGGACGATCTGTCGAGCCTCTTCCTCATCCTTTGGGAGCTCTTTTCTCAGGATATACGCGATATATGGAATTGTCCAGTCGGGTGTGACTACCAAGATCTCCATAACCAAGTCGACCACTGCTGGGACTTCTACCTCAGTCGGATCCGAGGCACTCTTGGGTTGAGGGTTTCTTGATGAAAGGGTCTTCCTTAAGCGGCGGAGTATGAATATGCTCCAAGAACACACCACTCGAATGGCTTCTCTCTTGGAACCTATCTTTGCTAGATCATCACCGCTTGATTTTTCAATCGGGGTATATGATGGAGCTCCAACCCCTCAAACTTATTTTCCAGCTTCCTCCTTTGCATTGCAAGATCCAATCATGGCTGGGCTTCACGCCCCACTCCTTCATCACTTGGTTGACCACTAAATCTGAATCGCCATAGACCATCAAGGCGACGGACGCCGAGTGAAATGGCCATGCGCAATCCATATAAGAGGGCCTCTTACTCGCCTCATTGTTGGAGGAATCAAAGTGAATCTGGAGCACATATTTAAGCTTATCTCCTCCGGGGAAACCAAGACCACCCCAAAGACCGAACCATTCAGCATTTTAGAGCCATCAAAGAACATGGTCCAATGCTCCGAAAGTGAACTTCGATCGGCTGCTCAGTTGTTCAATCCACTCGGCGAGGAAATCTGCTATTGCACAGGACTTAATGGCTTTCTTTGCCTCAAACTTGATATCAAGGGAAGAAGTTCAATCGCCCATTTCGCCACTCGACCAGTTGCATCTCTGTTGTGCGAGAATCTCTCGAAAGTGGAGCGTCGTGACGACTATTGTCGTGGGGGCGAGCACCTATGGGGAGGAGCCCTTCGGTCCGGCAGGGGCGAGGCGCCTGAAGAGCAGATCGAGGTCAAACACGCGGGGGAAACGGGCGATTTTTACCCAGCTTCGGAGCTCTCCGGGGAGATAAAACTCCTACTGCTGCTTTGTGTTTGTATTTGCTATTCGCTCGAAGAGCGTGGGTACGCTGTTGTATCCAAACTGCGGAACCTCTTCTACGTGCGCATGGGCCTCCCTTTTATAGTCAAAACGGGGTCACCGATAGGTGGCAGCGTAGAAAGAGGGGTAGAAAGGTAAAAACATGGGTTGGTACACTGCTGTGTACAGTGTCCCCTACCTAACTCTGACGACAGGGGCAAGAGCATTTAATGCCCGTCCGGTCGCCCCAACAGTGCAGGAAACGACCGTTAGGAGCGCCACCAATCACCACGATGGCCTCCTAGTCACCTTTGCTCGCCACCTCGCACCGCTAGGCTGCACAGCCACCCGCCACGTGCCCCAGGAGTGATCCTGTGGTGACACGTTGTCGGGTGAGCTGGAGTACAGAGTGGTGGCCTTGCCGCGGTAAGCGCCTTGCCGCGGCCATTGTCTCGACGCACCAGCGAGCTTGTCGTCCGCCGGGCCTTGCCGGGCTGGAAGCGTCCACGACGCTTTTATGAAGTGCCTTGGTTGGTCTTCCCGGCAAGCTCCTCTTGCCGGGGCCTCGTCCTTCCCGGCAAGCTTCTCTTGCCGGGGCCTTGTCCTTCCCGGCAAACTTCTCTTGCCGGGGCCTTGACTCCTTTAGTTAGTACTTTGTTCTTGAACGGCAGTAGATGGGAGTGACGGAGGGTTTTGGCGGGCGTCCGGCAAGCCTTGCCGCGGGGTGCTGCAACTGCCCGTGCCCAAGTTCGGGGTACTAAGGTACCCCTACTTTAGTACACCGACAGGAGCCCCCGGGCCTGGGCCATACACGGTGCCGAGCGCTGTTGGGCCAGGCCCAAAACAGGACACGGGCACACGCGGCCTGGGTCCAAACCGAATCCGCTCCGAATCCACCGCACCCTCCCGTAATGGCACGCGTCAATTGCGGCGTCGTGGGAGGCGTGGGTGGTGTGCGCGATTTTCGAGGCGCCCACCCCCGTGATCATGGGGCAGGGCGAGGTCAATTCATCTGTTGCTCGGCCGCCTCCCGCCCGCTGCTCCCATGCTGCGATGGGGTGCGTGGGCGGTGAAGGTGGGAACCGAGCCGTCCACGGGCGGAGGCAGCGGGTCGGCCCCGATTCTCTGCTCTTCTCGCGCCCTGATTGGCTGAGCAGGGCGGCCGAGCCCCCACCTCGCTCCTTAAAAAGGTTGGAAGGGGAGCGCAAAAATCCCGCACTCCCTCATCCTCTCCTTTCTTCAACTTCTTCTCCCCTTTCTCCATCTGTCATGGAGGAAGGGAACCCTGGCCCTTCATCGATGGCGGCGAGGGTCGCCGCCACACAGCGCATCCCTCCCCATCCTGCGCTCGTGGCGGCAGAGCCAGCCACAAGGGGAAGAGGGAGGGGGCGAGGTCGTGGACGAGGTCGAGGGCGAGGTCGAGGCGCTCGGGGAAGAGGCGGACGGGGCGGCGCGCCTGCTCCGCCACCGCCGGCGGATCCTCTCCTCCCGGCAGTCCATACGGTGGACAATCCTTGGGAGTTCTTCATCAGGCTGCGCCGGGCGCCGCGTCATCACCTCCGGCTTCCAGCTCCGTTTGCGAGCGCGATGGAGCCGGATCCGCCCGAGACGTTGAGACTGCACATGAGGGGCTGTGGGATCAGCGGCACGCGAGTCAGCGTTGTATCCCCAGCCCCTGGTGTGATGTATCTTGATCGAGGGTGGAAGACGTTCACCCGCATCCACAGCTTGACGGCGGGGTTCACCCTCCATTTTAAGTTAATGGAGGGCGACCTTCTCTCCGTCAAGGTCTTCGGGGACTCCGGCATCCGGGAGAGATGCTGTGTGGACAGCTCCTCCGATAGCGAAGACTCCCCCTCGAGCAAGAGTGACGAGGAGGAGAGCGACAGCGATGACGAGGGCAGCGGGCCCGACTAGGCCTGAACTCCCCGGGGTCGTCTCCTTGGGCGGCTGGCGTAGGGAGGCTGCGGAAGAGGAAGAGGGGTGGCGGCAAGGCCGTCAAGTCGAATCTGAGGCGTGGTGCCCTCGGCAGCGGCTTGACGCCCTGCCGCCCGTCTTCGAGCTCCGCTTCCGGCGCCTCCGTCTCCGCCAAGCCCCCGGCTGGCCCCCGGGATGTTCTCTTGGTGTCTTCTGGCACCCGTAGTTCGCCTAGGCGCCCCTTTTGCCCTCCTCGCCTCCTTAACCTACCTCCTGAAAAGAGGGACAGGAGAAGGGATTACGGGCATCTTATATTTTCAATTTGTAAGCCCTCGGGCCTTAGCTAAGACTTGTAATCCTCTCTTTCATGTTTTTCATCCTCTATGGACTTGTACTGGAATGGGATGTTTTTTAATGAAAAGGGGAATGCTTGCCGGGTTATGTCCTTTACTTGGTTCCCTGCCTTGTACGTTTTTACCCTGCGCTTAGAGGGAACTTGCCAGCGCAAACACACTTGCTGAGTGCGGAACATCAGCAGCCCGCTGGCGGTGCTGTCTTCGGCAAGAAATCTTGTCGGGGCCAGTTGCAGCGCACTTGTATTGTTGAGCGGACTCGAAAACAAACCAAGGGCGCAACTTAGGCGCGAGTCTATTCCTCCGCGCACAGGTTTCCCATACAAGGCACGCTCGTTCAAGGACGCGGCTTCACATTCCCCAGCCCATAAGAGGATGCATGATGAGGGATGAAAAACTTATCTGATATTGCAGCCCCCGGCAACTCTGGCTTGCCGTGGAGGAATCTTGGTACTCGCAGCCCCTGGCAACTCTGGCTTGCCGCGGAGGAATCTTGGTACTCGCAGCCCCCAGCAATGCTGGTTTGCCGGGGCCCAGGTGCCAGTGCGCCCTTCTGCTCTTTCCTTGTCGCTGTTATTTTAGTTATGAGAACAACTTAGACAGTGCCGCAATAAGTTACTTTTGTAATGCAACTTCATTCTGGGCAATGCTCGCTATGTTACATCCTTTGTATGTTTTTACCCTATGCTTTTAGGGAACTTGCCGGTGCATACACACTTGCTGAGTGCGGAACATCAGCAAGCTTCTTCAAGCGGTGTTGCCTCCGGCAAGAAACCTTGTCGGGGCTAGTTGCAGCGCGCTTTTATTGTTGAGCGGACTCGAAAACAAATCAAGGGCGCAACTTAGCCACGAGCCGGCTCCTCCTCGCACAGGTTTTCCACACAAAGCATGTCCCACGGTAAGGCTTGCTATGTTACATCCTTTACCCCGTCACATCCCTTGCATGTTTTTACCCTACGCTTTTAGGGAACTTGCCGGTGCACGCACACACTTGCTGAGTGCGGAACATCAGCAGCCCGCCGGCGGTGTCGCCTCCGGCAAGAAACCTTGTCGGGCTAGTTGCAGCGCACTTTCACTGTCGAGCGGGCTCGAGACAAGGTTAAGGGTGCAACGTAGCCGCGAGCCGGTTCCTCCGCGCACATGTTTTTCCATACAAGGCACGGACGTTCAAGGAATATAACATAAAAATTTAAAACTGACGGTGCTCTGTACTCAAACTTTGGCAAGTTAGCTTTTCCGTCTTCTGCGCTCCGGCAAGGCTGCACTTCTCCCTTGATTCCCTCCCTTGTATGTTTTCACCCTCACGCTTTTAGGGAACCCGCCGGTGCAAACACACTTGCTGAGTGCGGAACATCAGCAGCCCGCAGGCGGTGTTGCCTCCGGCAAGAAACCTCGTCGGGCTAGTTGCAGCGTGCTTTCATTGTTGAGCGGACTCGAAACAGATCAAGGGCGCAACTTAGCCACGATTCGATCCCTCCGTGCACAGGTTTTACATACAAGGCACGGTCCTCCAAGGAATATGACTCAAAAATTCGAAACTGACTGCTTTCTGTGTTCTACTTGCTGGTGGAGCTCGATGGCACGTCCTCGACGGCAGCGCAGCACTCCGGAGAAGTGCGCTTGCCGGAGTGGGCACCAGAGCTGTTCTCGCCGGATTTAGTCTTTGGTAAAACTGTCTTTGCCTTCTTGCCCTTGCCGGTGGAGCTCGATGGTGTGTCCTCGACGGCGGCACAGCACTCCGAAGAGGCGCGCTTGCCGGAGTGGGCATCAGAGCTACGCTTGCCGGACTTGGTCTTCCCCCGGGGAGCTTCAGCGGCAAGTGGGTTGCGCTCCACTGCGGCTGCTGCTTCCCGGTAGATCTTGTCGGTACAAATAAGTGCATCCTTCTTGTCGCCTTGGACAGAAATGACACTTATCGGACCAGGCATCTTGAGCACATTGTAGGCATAGTGAGAGGCTGCCATGAACTTGGCAAGCGCTGGACGGCCGAGTATCCCATTGTAGGGTAATGGGAAATCAGCAACGTCAAATGTGACTCTCTCTGTCCTGAAATTCAGCTGGCTGCCAAAGGTCACTGGCAGTGTGATCTTCCCCTTGGGCTTGCTCCTTCCCAGATTGATTCCTTGAAAGGTACCAGTCTCTTCGAGCTCGCTGACGGGGATCTAGAGCTTCTTGAGCACTGCGGAGGAGATGAGATTCAGGCCGGCCCCGCCGTCAACCAACATCTTTATGACCTTGAGGTCGCGGATGGTTGTCGAAACCAACATCAGCAAGCACCCGACCGCAGTTATACGATCAGGGTGATCCTCAACGTCAAAGACGATGGGCGTGCTGGACCACTTCAGGGGCTTGCGCGCTTCGACTGATGGTTCTGCTGCATTCACCTCCCGCACCCACTGTTTGAGTTGACGGTGCGAGGTGTGCAGAGAAGCACCGCCGTTAACGCACAAAACCTCCGTGGCCTTCTGAAACTCTTGGTCGTCGGTCTCATCCTCGTCCGTCTCATCATCCTCATCTTCTTCTTCGTCCTTGTCACGGCCACGGGGAGGTCTATCTCCTTGCCGCTGCTTGGGCTTGCCGCGGCGCCCTCCCTGGGCGAGAAGCTTCTTGCCGGATCCTCCGCCACCTTTCTGGGCCTTCTCCTTGTCGCGGCGCTCATATTCAGCTCTCTGTAGCTCCGCCATCTTCTCGACTTTCTTGCATGCTTGGAGATCATGGCCCTTGGTGCGATGGATCTTGCAGTACTACTTGCCAGAGCCGTCCTGCTTGTCGGCGGCCACCACAGCCTCGCGGGAGTCGTCAGCTTTGGCCTTGTCGGAGCCGCCTCCGTTGCCGGACTGCTCAACAACTAGCACATCCTTAGCCTTTCTCTTTCTGTTATTCCGCCTCCGTTTCCTTCTTGCCGGAGCGGTGTCCTCACTGTCAGATCCCTCTGCTCCTACATTCTCTCCGGGGAGTTTCCTCCCCTCTTCAGCACGGGCACACTTGTCGGCCAGAGCATAGAGCTCGCTGACATCTCTGATCTTGCACATCGCCATCTCCTCTCTCATCCTGCGGTTACGCACGTTCTGATGGAACGCGCTGATAACCGCGGAAGGGTGGACGTCTGGGATGTTACGCTGCACCTGGCTGAATCTCTGTATCTACTTGCGCAAGGGTTCTCCTTCCTTCTGGGCGAGCAAATGAAGATCGCTTTCCTGGCCATGGGGTTTGTGGCTGCCTGTGAAGGCACTGACAAACTGATGGCACAGGTCCGCCCACGAAGAGATGGAGCCGTCCGGCAAGTGCATGAGCCAAGATCTGACGTTGGGCTTGAGTACCAGCGGGAAGTAGTTGGCAAGGATCTTCTCGTCGCGCCCCCCGGCAGCCTGCACCGCGATGGTGTAGACGCTGAGGAACTCCGACGAATGTATCCTGCCATCGTACTTCTTGGGCACGTCTGGCTTGAAGTTCTTGGTACGGGGCCACTGGACTTGCCGCAGCTCACGAGTGAACGCAGGGCAACCTGCCGCGTACGGCAAGTCGCCCGGTTCCCCTGGCGCATGCATATCGACAGTGGGCCCGGCGCGTTGGTCGGATTGACGCCGCGCTTCCCTCCGACTCTCGATGCGAGTTCGAGCGTCTTCGTGTCGTCGTTCTTGGATGACTTGGCGTTGATCGCGGCGGGTTCGCGGGTCCGACGACACAGTGGAGTCAGCGTCGGGGTTGGCTCGGCGAGTCGGCGATCTTGGCCTTCGGGGCGGGGAGTGCATGGAAGTGGCACCCCCAGCGGTCTTGTCGGCGTCGGCTTGCGCCTGGGTGCCTTGCCGGGGCTTCGATGCGCTCGGCTGCCAGGGCTTGTCGCCGTTGGCAAAGCCGATGAGGCTATAAATAGCCATCCTCCAGTCGTCGATCTTGTGTGGCGCCGGAGGGTAATCTAGAAGCAGCTGGGCTCGGGCCAGCGCTTCCTCTAGAGTCTTGGGTGGCGGTGGTGACGAGCGGCGCGAGGAACGGGATGTGCTCGGACTCCCAACTGGATTGGAAGGAGCAACACCAGCTTACTTCACTCGCGCCAGCATGCTGGCGTGCACGCTGGTCTTGAATGTCCCGCGACCCACCAGCTTGACCTTGCTCCAACGCGAGCACGGTGCTAGGAGCATCATGGTGTTGTCGACCCTGCACCTCCTGGGAAGGGCGGGGCGTATGTATGGTTGCCGAAGCTTGCGGGGCTTTGTCCTTGGACCTGGTGACGACGCGAGTCCCACCGTCGGCGCCCGCTCCTCCGCCGGCGTCTCCTCCACCGCCCGCTTGCTCCTGCGGTGGTGGTAGAATCGACGTAGACGGAGCAGCCACCTCCGAAGCCTTCTTCTTCGGTGGCATGTTGATGAAGATGTTGATGTAGCGCGCGCGAAGACCGGATCAGGTTCGCACGACCTCGGCGCCCCTACCGGGCGCGCCAAAGATGTCGTGGGGGCGAGCACCTATGGGGCGAGAGCCCTTCGGTCCGGCGGGGGCGAGGGCACGAAGAGCGGATCGAGGTCAAACACGCTGGGAAGCAGGCGATTTTACCCAGCCGAGCTCTCCGGGAGATAAAACTCCTCTTGCTGCTTTGTGTTTGTATTTGCTATTAAGCTCGAAGAGCGTGGAGTGCTTGTTGTCTCCAAACTGCGGAACCTCTTCTCGTCTTATGGGCCTCCCTTTTATAGTCAAAAGGGGTCACCGGCAGTGGCGGCGTAGAAAGAGGGTAGAAAGGTAAAACGTGGGTTGGTACACTGCTGTGTACAGTGTCCCCTACCTAACTCTGACGGCAGGGGACAAGAGCATTTAATGCCCGTCCGGTCGCCCCAACAGTGCAGGAAACGACCGTTAGGAGCGTCACCGATCGCCACGATGGCCTCCTAGTCACCTTTGCTCGCCACCTGGCACCGCTAGGCTGCACAGCCACCTGCCACGTGCCCCAGGAGTGATCCTGTGGTGACACGTCGTCGGGTGAGCTGGAGTACAGAGTGGTGGCCTTGCCGCGGCAAGCGCCTTGCCGCGGCCATCGTCTCGACGCACCAGCGAGCTTGTCGTCCGCCGGGCCTTGCCGGGACGCGCGGGGCATCACGGCAGTTTTTATGAAGTGCCTTGGTTGGTCTTCCCGGCAAGCTCCTCTTGCCGTGGCCTCGTCCTTCCCGGCAAGCTTCTCTTGCCGGGGCCTTGTCCTTCCCGGCAAACTTCTCTTGCCGGGGCCTTGACTCCTTTGTTAGTACTTTGTTCTTGAACGGCAGTAGATGGGAGTGACGGAGGGTTTTGGTGGGCGTCCGGCAAGCCTTGCCGCGGGGTGCTGCAACCGCCCGTGCCCAAGTTCGGGGTAATAAGGTACCCCTACTTTAGTACACCGACAACTGTGATGGAATGATCAAAGAAATAATGAGCAACCTTCTTCGTGGTCATGTATATCCCATACACAAGCTTCGATAATGAGGGTATCTCTGCTTGGATGGAGTCAAAACTTCGGACAAATAATACATTTGGTATTTGAACTTTGAAGGCTTTTCCTTCTTCTTCTGCTTTCGACCGTAAGCACATCTTGACGACTTGTCCTATGGCTGCGATATAAAGCAACAGAGGCTCTTTGCTGATTGGAGCAGCAAGCACCGGCTGGGTGGAGAGCGAGCTTTTAGCTCGGCAAGCGCTGCATCAACTTCGAGTCCACTCGAACTTGTGCGCCTTCTTCATCGGTCGGTAAAGAGGTAATGCCTTTTCATCGAGTCGTGAGATGAATCGACTTAATGCGCCAAGCATCTAGTAAGCTTCGGACATCGTGCACTCAAGACAGGCATTTCATTCGAGAATAGTGCCGATCTTCTGCGGATTAGCATCGATCCTCGTTCGAAGCGAAAACCGAGTAATTTTCCACGGGAACTCCGAATGTCCACTTTGATGGATTGAGCTTGATATCATACCTTCCGAGGTTGGCAAATGTTTGGCGAGGTCAGCGAGCAGGTTGGACCCTTTTCGTGACTTGGCGACGATATCATCCATATCGCTTCCACATTCCGACTGATTTGAGTGAGCAGACACTTCTGAATCATTCGCATAAATGTGGCTCCGGCATTCTTGAGGGCGAATGGCATGGTGATATAGCAGAAGCACCCGAATGGAGTGATGAAAGCTGTTTTTATCTCATCGGGCCCGTACAGACGGATCTGGTGGTACCCGGAATAGGCGTCTAGGAAAGACAATCTCTCGCATCCCGCGGTCGAGTCAACAATTTGATCTATGCGAGGGAGAGGAAAATGATCTTTCGGGCAGGCCCGATTGATGTGCTTGAAATCAATGCACATTCGGAGTGATTTGTCCTTCTTAGGGACCATGACGACATTAGCGAGCCACTCGGAGTGGTATATCTCTCGGATAAATCCTGCCGCCAACAGTTGAGCCACTTCCTCACCAATAGCCTTTCTCTTACGGGCGGACCGCGAAGATGCTCTTTAACGGCTTTGCGATGAGTCGACTCTAAGGCGATGCTCACCATCCCTGAACACGGCATGTCGGTGGCTTCCATGCAAAATGTCCCGCTCTCACGGAGGAACTGGATGAGTGCTTCTTCCTATTTCGGGTCGAGTGTTGTGGAGATGTGGGTCGGGGCTGCATTGGGATCGGTCGGGTGAATGTGGACAAGCTTCGTCTCACCGGACGACTGAAATGCTGATTCTGTGGTGGGTTTCTTGGATCGCAGCAAATCACTCGGATCTGCGCTTTGCTTATACTCTTCAAACTCGACCGCTGTCACCTGGGAATCGGCAATCTTTGAGCCCTTCTGAAAGCACTCTTCTGCCTTTTTCCGATCACCGGTGATAGTGATCACTCCTTTGGGGCCGGGCATCTTCAGTTTGAGGTACACGTAACATGGTCGAGCCATGAACCGTGCATAAGCTGGTCTCCCCAAAATGGTGTGATACGCACTCTGAAAATCCACGACTTCAAATGTCAACTTCTCTTTGTGAAAATGTTTTGAATCACCAAACACCACGTCCAGAGCTATTTGGCCGAGTGACTCGGCTTTCTTCCCTAGTATAACTCCATGAAAGCTCATGTTACTAGAGCTCAGTCGGGACATCGGAATGCCCATTCCTTTCAGTGTGTCTGCATACAACAAGTTCAGCCCACTACCACCGTCCATCAAGCACTTTCGTCGGTCGAGTGCCTTCGACAACCGGATCGACCACCAAAGCTTGCCTCCCGGGGTGGCAATATGAGTCGGGTGATCAGTTGGTCGAATGTGATGGGTGTTTGGGACCATCTCGAGATAACTTGGTTTCTTTGGGCAACCATGTTCACCTCACGATTAATGACCTTGATCGGCTCTTGCTTTCCACATCTGCGAAGATCATCAGTGGAGTTGACATGCGGATATCCTCCCTCACTGTCCTCCTTGTCTTCGGCCTTGTCCGACTCCTTTTCCTTGTCCTTAGACTGTTTTCCTTGAAACTGCTAGATCAGGAGTCGACATTGGCGAGTGGTATGCTTTGGGTAAATGATATTGCCCTCTTCATCCTTCTTCGTGTGGATGTGACACAGCATATCCATCACGTCGTTCCCTTCTTTATCTTTTACTTTCTTAGGGTTCCAGGATCCTTTTGGTTTCCCTTTGAACTTTCCCTGAGTCACGGCCAGAGCCTCTCCAGGAGCTGCTGGTTCAGCCTTCCGCTTCTGTTTCCGATTGGTGTTTCCCTTCTCCGACTGACTTGGCTTGTACTTGCCGCTTCGTAGTCGGTCTTCTTCTTCGTCGTTGGCATACTTGGTAGCAATCTCCATCATCCGACTCAGGGTCATGTCTCCGGTTCGACCAAATTTCAAACTCAATTCTCTGTTCTTGACACCATCCTTGAAGGCGCAGACTGCCTGATGATCAGACACGTTCTCCACGGTATGATGCAAAGTGATCCATCTCTGAATATACTCTCGAGAGTCTCATTCGTCTTACGCACAGACTTGCAGCTCCATCAATCCAGCTGGTCGCTTGCAAGTTCCTTCAAATGTTACGGCGAACACTGGGGACAGATCTTCCCAAGTGTAAATGCTGCTAGGAGGTAATCGATTCAACCACGCTCTGCGTAACCTTCCAACATGAGGGCAAATGCTTCATGGCCACCTCGTCATTCCCACCACCAATCTGAACCGCCACTCGATAGTCCTCAAGCCAAGTTTGGCCGAGACTCACCAATGAACTTGTCGACTCCTGTTGCCAACCTGAAATTGGGGGAATCACTGCGGCTCGATAGCCTCGCCAAACACTCTGGACCGAAACATGCACTCGATCGCTTGTGGCGCATCTCTGTCGGGCCCATCCCGATGGGCTCTGTTCGATTGACCAAGCCTTGCACGATAATGGATCGCAGCGTCGAAGCCTGGTTCCACAGGGTCGACCGGAGCTCTTCGCCCCACACCGAGGCCTTTGTCATCTTGCTTGCCGAGGCGTAAGACCCACCCCTCGGAGGGGAAGTGGGCACTCGACGCCTATCATCTCGGTCATGTCAGTCTCCGTACTGGTCCTGCCGATTCTCGCGTCCTTCACGCCGCAGAGGCGATCTGGGACTATGAGCCGACTGAACCGTATTCGCAGCGACGGATCGACTGTGAATTCTGTTGCGCGACTGCGACACGGCTGAATTCTGGTCTCCTGCTGCCCGTAGCAATCTCTGATCTGCATCAGGCCTCTCCCAGCTTCCGACTGAGAAGGCTGGATGGACTCTGCTATACGGGTTGCAGCTGCTAAATTCTGGATTGGGGTTCGATATACCTGAGTCGGCGGGAAGAGTTGACGTCGATTGGCATCGGGAACTCGTTGCCACGTGTGCTCGTCGAGTGCTCGCTGAAGGTTTTCCAGACGAGCGCGTTCAGCCAGATTGGCCAAACATGCCTCCTCCAAGGCGCGAGCCTCGGGGGTTTCTCCCGCGATGGGAATATGCAGGGCATCCATGTTCCTGCGGCAAAGCTCTTCTCTCTGCAGAGAGTCGAGTGGCTCGGGCTGGTACTCTTCATGGTACCGTACAGGGTCGCCTCCGCCGCCTGGCCGCCCTCATGGGCGGCCGGAGGATGCGAATCCGTTGACCATCGATTTCCGCCGCCGGATCATCGCTATCGCCTTTCGGATGCGATCTCTCTGAGCCGGTCGGCGGATCGAGCAGGCCGTAGAGATTCGTCGAGGCTCGATTGCGCAACTTAGGCGGTGGCCGTCTGGCGAGCCACGCGTGCTTCTACCCACCGCTGGAGCCTCGACCGACCAGGCGCTTGCGCTGGTGGGAGACCGGAAGGTGACCGTTAGTGGAGTCGACCGACTGAAGGTCGATGGTTGTCGCAGCAGAACGCCCGCGGACACATGCGCGAAAATGCGCCGCACCGCGGACGGGAGCATCAACGTCGAGTGGAGCCTCCTGGAGCGGCGGAGTCGTCGGCGACAAGGTGAGCGCCGAGGCGGATCTCGCAACCCTCGACCAAAACTCCAGCAGTCATCATGATGAATATACTCGGAAGAATTGCAACTTCTCCAAAAATCGCTAAAACACCTGCCCCACGGTGGCGCCAACTGTCGTGGTTGTAAGTCCGGCAAGAGAGTGGGGGTAGGTATGGAGAGGCAAGGTCCTAGCTATGGAGAGGTTGTAAACACAAGCGATGTACGAGTTCAGGCCCTTCTCGGAGGAAGTAAAAGCCCTACGTCTCGGAGCCCTGAGGCGGTCGAGTGGATTATGTGTATATGAGTTACAGGGGTGCGAACCCTTCTGCCTGTGGAGGGGGGCGGCTTATATAGAGTGCGCTAGGACCCCAGCCAGCCCACATAATGAAGGGTTTAAAGTACATTAAGTCCAGGGCCTGACTGGTAACGCCCCACATAAAGTGCCTTAACTACCATAAAGTCTACTTAACTACAGACCGTTGCAGTATAGAATGACCTTCTGGTGGTCGAGTGAGTCTTCATGGTCGAGTCCTTCAAGTCGGTCGAGTGGGCTCCTCGTAGGTCGACTGGAAGGTGATCTCTTCTAAGGGTGTCCTTGGGTAGGGTACTTAGATCAGGTCTATGACCCTACCCTAGGTACATGAATCCATCACCATGTTATTCAAAATGAGTTTGTTAACAAGACTTGATCAACCTTGTTAGTGGATTCATTTTGATGATCATGAGAAGGATGAAACTAGAAGGCACAACCTTCTGTACCCTCTTTTTACTTTCTTTTATTTAGAAAAAATGAAGTAAAAATAGTATTATCTGTCGGTTTTCTGAATTATCCTTGCAATAAAAAATATCCCGAAAATAAAAGTGCTCCAAATGCCCTGAAAATTTAGTATGATTTCTATGGGATATTTGAGGATTTTAGGCACTGAGAACACTGCAGGGGGCAAGCACCTGGCCACGAGGGTGGAGGGTGCGCCCACACCCCCTAGGCGCCCCCTATCTTGTGGGTCACGGTGGACCCCCTCCACTTATTCCTGCACCCACACACTCCATCTTCCTCCCAAACAAATCCCCATCCAGCTCAAGCACGAGTTCTAGCTCATTTTGCTGCGATTTTCGATCTCCTTGCTCAAAGCTCCATTCGCAAAACTGCTTTGGGAGATTGTTGCTTGAGAAAGAAATATGTCCAGGAGAATGTACCGAGGTGGTTCCTCAACTAAGAGAGGACCTAGGCGTGCTATGCGTGAGCAAGACGATGAACCACCAAGGGAAGCTGAGGTACGGGCTTGTGAGTGGCCATAAGAAGAGTTTATGGTTAATGCATGCATCAAGGATGAATTTGACGCATATGTGCGTAATGCCGAGCTTGAGGACTTCATACAAGATAAGTGTCCTCAGTACTACCAATTGACTGATTCATTCGTGAGAAGATTTAAATATTCATCTTCGCGTAATTCTCAGAATGTCCTGTTTGATATTTATGATGAATCTTATACCATGGACCTAGAAGATTTTACTACTGATTGCAAACTACCGCAGTGGGGCAATGTTCATGAACCCCACAAATCTGAATATAAAGATTTTCTAGCTAGTATCACTGTGGGAGAATCTAGAGATATAGCACAAGCTACCATAGGGAGCATTGACTTTCCTGCTATACATTATTTTTCTCTCTTCATTGGTAGATGCATTAACGGTAAAGATGAAGCATGTCACATCTGTGTCCCTGATCTTTGTGTCCTCAAGAGTGCTGTGTTAGGTAATAGAGACTACAACTTGGGGGCAATAGTTGCACGTAGGCTGCATAATAATGGTATATCTGGAGATTTATTTGGAGGAATTCATGCGACCCGTGTTGCTAACTATCTCGGTATAGCCCCATGTGAGGGTGATATGATGTTGCTTTCCGCTTATTTAGATTTTGACTCTATGGTCAGACATCGTTTTCTTTTGAGGAACGAACAATTCCTCCAGTATCGACTAATCTTTGACAGACGTTGCGCTGTCCATGTTACTCTCCCTGCTCCTTCCCTTTTTGATTACCAGGCAAAATGAAGATATGTTGTTACCGGGGAGGAGGCAGCCGAACATGAGGGGAGAGCGGAGGCAGCTCGTCAACATGCCGCAGCTCAGGATGCATTGGCTGTTGCATCTCAGTACGACCCCAGTTATAACTTCGGATATCAGCCAGGCTATCGTTGGCATTAGACCAACTTAGGCCAAAAGCCTAAGCTTGGGGGAGTACGTATTTCTCACCGACTTCACATTCATGTTCACACACTATTCTAGTCGTCGGTGCTCATACTCTTTCATTGTATTATCCATGCTAGTTTAATTTCTTTTTCTAGCTTTCTTCTTGTGTGTTTGATAAACCTTAAGAAAAAGCAAAAAAAATAGTTAGTTTAATTTCCATGCTTGTAGAAGTAATTAAAATGAAAACCCAAAAAGATTTCTCATTGTTCTTTTACTTGTTGGGAGCTTTCCCATGTAAATAGTTTTATTTTATTTTCTTTCCTTTGGGGGTCAAGAGTAGAAGACCATATTGAAAACGTTTAGTGGCTCTCATATGCATGATTGTTGATTTAACTTAGAGCCCATATTACTTTGTCTTCTCTCATGAATTGAATGCTTGCAGATTCCAGCTTAGTCCAATGCATGTGCACTATTATTATTATACACACCATTCGGTCGTGCAAGTGAAAGGCAATAATGACGATATATGATGGACTGATTGAGATGAGAGAAGCTGGTATGAACTCGACCTCTTTTATTTTTGTAAATATGATGAGTTTATCATTCCTGATTCAGCCTATTATGAGTAAACATGTTTGCAATGACATTTAGAGATTATAGTTGCTTATGCCATGCTTAATTAGCTAGGAGCTTATAATGGTTTACCTTGCGTGCCAACATGCTATTAAAATGATTGTGATGTGGTATGATGGGATGGTATCCTCCTTTGAATGAATTGAGTGACTCAACATGGCACATGTTCATGCATGTAGTTGAAACAAATCAACATAGCCTTCACGATATTTATGATTCATGGTGGATTATATCCTACTCATGCTTGCACTTCGTGTAAATTAATTTTAATGTATGTTCATGACTGTTGTCGCTCTCTCAATTGGTCGCTTCCCAGTCTATTGCTAGCCCTCACCTGTACTAAGCGGGAATACTGCTTGTGCATCCAAACTCCATAAACCCCAAAGTTATTCCATATGAGTCCACCATACCTTCCTATATGCGGTATCTACCTGCCGTTCTAAGTAAATTTGTATGTGCCAAACTCCAAACCTTCAAATGAAATTCTGTTTTGTATGCTCGAGCAGCTCATGTTTCAACTAGCGTTGTCTGTATCTTCCATGCTAGGTGGGTTATTCTCAATAGGAGTGGACCCCGCTCCTCATTCACGAGAAAAATGGCTGGTAACCGGGATGCTCAGTCCTATGATCAAAAAGATCAAAGCAAATCAAATTATTGAAACAAAACTCCCCCAGGATTGTTGTTAGTTGGAGGCACTCGTTGCTTCGAGCAAGCCATGGATTGATGCTTGTTGGTGGTGGGGGAGTATAAAGTTTTACCATTTTGTTTGGGAACCGCCTATAATGTATGTAGCATGGAAGATATCGCCATCTCATAGTTGTTGCGTTGACAGTGAAAGTATGCCTATCAAAATGTTATTCATCTCTATTTTAAAATCAAGCTCTGGCACCTCTACAAATCCCTGCTTCCCTCTGCGAAGGGCCTATCTATTTACTTTTATGTTGAGTCATCATCCTTGTTATTAAAAAGCACCCGCTGGAGATCACACTGTCATTTGTATTCATTACTATTAGTTTATATTGGGTATGACTTGACTGGATCTCTTTTACCATGAATTACAATGTTTAGTCAGTCCTTGATCTTTAAAGGTGCTCTGCATTTATGTTTTGCGGTCTCAGAAAGGGCTAGTGAGATACCATCTTATTATATCATATTATGATTGTTTTGAGAAAGTGTTTTCATCCGAGTTTTATTATTATTGCTCGCTACCTGATTATGTCATTGATATGAGTAAATATGAGACCTAAGTGTTATTGTGAATATGATTAGTTCATAATCTTTGCTGAAAACTTGAATGCTTGCTTTACATATTTACAACAACAAGAGCAAACAGAGTTTGTAAAAGTTTTTCTTTATCACTTTCAGTTTATCAACTGAATTGCTTTAGGACACGGAAAGGTTTAAGCTTGGGGAGTTGATACGTCTCCAACGTATCTACTTTTCCAAACACTTTTGCCCTTGTTTTGGACTCTAACTTGCATGATTTGAATGAAATTAACCCGGACTGACGTTGTTTTCAGCAGAACTGCCATGGTGTTGTTTATTGTGCAGAAAACAAAGTTCTCGGAATGACCTGAAAATCCACAGAGATAACTTTTGGAAAATATAAAAAATAATAGCGAAAGAATCAAGGCCAGGGGCCCCACACCCTGTCCACGAGGGTGGGGGGCGTGCCCCCTCCCCCTGGGCGCGCCCTCCTGTCTCGTGGGCCCCCTGATGCTCCACCGACCTCAACTCCAACTCTATATATTCCGTTTCACGGAGAAAAAAATCAGAGAGAAAGTTTCATCGCGTTTTATGATACGGAGCCGCTGCCAAGCCCTAATCTCTCTCGGGAGGGCTGATCTGGAATCCGTTCGGGGCTCCGGAGAGGGGGATTCATCGTCGTCGTCATCATCAACCACCCTCCATCACCAATTTCATGATGCTCATCGCCATGCGTGAGTAATTCCATTGTAGGCTTGCTGGACGGTGATGGGTTGGATGAGATTTACCATGTAATCAAGTTAGTTTTGTTAGGGTTTGATCCCTAGTATCCACTATGTTCTGAGATTGATGTTGCTATGACTTTGCTATGCTTAATGCTTGTCACTAGGGCCCGAGTGCCATGATTTCAGATCTGAACCTATTATGTTTTCATGAATATATGTGAGTTCTTGATCCTATCTTGCAAGTCTATAGTCACCTATTATATGTTATGATCCGACAACCCCGAAGTGACAATAAACGGGATACTTCTCGGTGATGACCGTAGTTTGAGGAGTTCATGTATTCACTATGTGCTAATGCTTGTTCCAGTACTCTATTAAGAGGAGGCCTTAATATCCCTTAGTTTCCACTAGGACCCCGCTGGCACGGGAGGGTAGGACAAAGATGTCATGCAAGTTCTTTTCCATAAGCACGTATGATTATATTTGGAATACATGCCTACATTACATTGATGAACTAGAGCTAGTTCTATGTCACCCTATGTTATAGCTATTACATGAGGAATCGCATCCGACATAATTATCCATCACTGATCCAATGCCTATGAGCTTTTCACATATTGTTCTTCGCTTATTTACTTTTCCGTTGCTACTGTTACTATGACTTTGCTACGAAATACTTTGCTGCAGATATTAAGTTATCCAGGTGTGGTTGAATTGACAACTCAACTGCTAATACTTGAGAATATTCTTTGGCTCCCCTTGTGTTGAATCAATAAATTTGGGTTGAATACTCTACCCTCGAAAGCTATTGCGATCCCCTATACTTGTGGGTTATCACACCTCAAAAGAGTTACCAGTAGTTGTAGTACAGGATAGCCACTGAGTCAAAGCTGGCTAGCTGTAGTAAAACTCCACCACCCCTTTGTTGATATTGATGCATATGTAGCAAGATCTTATGTAAGTCTTGCTGGGTACATTTGTACTCACATTTGCTTAATTTATGTTTCTGCAGAGAGACTTCAGTCTCATTAGTAGTTCCGCGTGGACTTCAACATTTAGCTACTTCAGCTACGATCTTGTACCCTTGGGAGCGTCTTGTAGATAGTCAGGCTTCTCAGCCTTTTTAATTTATAGTTGTCTGTACTTAGACATGTTATGCTTCCGTTGCCTGTATCCTCTGTATGTTGGGTCATGTGACCCATGTTTGTAACATCTGGCTCTTCGAAGCCTTTAAAATAAATACTCTGAGTTGTAGAGTTTTTTTGTGATGCCATGTTGTATTTGCACATATCGAGCATATTGTGTGTATGATTTGAAATGCTTGGTATGTGGGATCCAACAACCTAGTTGTTTACTCTTGGTAGCCTTTCTTATGGGGAAATGTCTCCTAGTGCTTCCACCAAGCCATGGTAGCTTGCTACTGATCCAGAACACTTAGGCTGGCCAGCATGTGTCCTTCTTCATTCCTGTGTCTGTCCCTTCGGGGAAATGTCACGTGTTGTTCCTTTAAGTCCTTATAGCTTGCTACGACTTGGGTTCATACGTTGATGATTGACACGTTCGTTGCTGGGTCCTGTATGCCTATCCTTGTAAGTTAGCACGACCTTGGGTTTACAACTAGTCATGTCGTCCCGGGTTCTTTGTCATATGGATGCTAGCGACACTATCATATATGTGAGCCAGGTAAGGTGGCACCCATGGGAATACCATGCATGAGGCCGCAAAGTGATATGATGTGTTACATGCTGGATCGGTGTGACTTAGGATCGGGGTCCTGAGAATTATTCCTAAAATCATTATTTTCATAAGTCCTCGAAGAATTTCCCTGCTTACTCATATGCATACTCTGACCCCTCTTTTCTGAAAAAGTGCACTAGCATCAATGCAACCTTTCTCTTATGGAGCTTGCAGAATGATGAACTCTTTGCCACCCCTACAGATGTGGGTGGTGAAGAAAAAGAACTAATCTCTTATGCAGGGTCAGGTCTCCAGATGAACTTGAGTGTTTGAAGAATTGGAGACATGAGAATGCTTGAAAGGACGCAAGCTAATCATGAAGAAATGAATTACTCATTTTTCACACCCTTATACTGTTGTATCTATTGTACTGCTTGATGAAATTCTGTCTGATGAATTTGATGTTATATTCTTCAAAAATGGAGTATATGAGTTCGTAAGATGCGCTAATTTACCTGTAGGATGAATGTCTCAAAGCTGCTGAGTGGGCCTTCGACAGTGGATGTACAAATCCCATGACTCGTGACAAGAACTTACTGATGGACTCTGCTCTATCTCCATCACATCTGAACCATATTACCTAAGCTGACAAAGGAAAAAAGCTAGGTATTGGGTCTAGGTAGGGTTGCAATCTCAAAGGATCGACACATGGATAAAGTCATGCTCGTCGAGTCCCTCGGATTCAACCTCATGTCTGTCTCAACACTTTGTGATCTTGATATGGTTGTCGTCTTTGGCAAATATCACTGCATAGTGCTCATGGAATCTGACAATTCCAAAGTCGTCGAAGGCTTTAGGAGAGAAGACTTGTATATTGTTGATTTCTCTGCAGGACCACAGCCTATCACATGTCTACTTGCAAAAGCTTCAGAAGGCTGGCTATGGCATCGACGACTAGGTCATTCTGGCATGAGGAACTTGCACACACTAACGAAGAAGAAGCACGTCATTGGCATCAAGGGTGTCAAATTCCTCAAAGACCATCTTTGTGGGGCTTGTCAGGCTGGAAAGATGACCAGATCCAAGCATCCCTCAAAGACTATCATGACTACCACTCGTCCTTTTGAATTGCTTCACATGGACCTCTTTGGCCCCACTCATTATGACACACTAACAAATGCAGCATCTCTATATGGCTTTGTTATTGTTGATGATTATTCTCATTACACCTGGGTGCATATCATCACTTACAAAACTGAAGTGCCGGAAGTCTTCAAACGATTTTCCTCAAGGGCCTCGACGAATTCCGTTGTGAAGATCAAGCATATCCAGAGTGACAATTGGACCAAGTTCAAGAACATTGGTCTTGATGACTATATTGATGTGGTATTACTCAAGAGTTATCTGCCCCATACACTCCTCACCAGAATGGCGTCGTGGAGCGCAAGAATAGGACTCTTGTTGAGATGGCTCGCACAATGATTGATGAATACAAGACGCCTCATCACTTCTGGCCTAAGGCTATTGATACTGCATGCCACATCATCAACAGGGTATGTCTTCACAATTTCTTCAAGAAAACTTTATATGAGCTCCTCACTGACAAGAAACCCAATGTGAGTTATTTGAAAGTCTTTGGTGCTAAATGTTGGATTAGAGATCTTCATCACAATTCTAAAATTGCACCAAAAACACATGAGAGTTTTATGCTTGGTTACGGAAAGGACTCGCACACCTATAGAGTCCTCAACACCCATCACCACAAGGTTGTTGAAACTGCAGATGCGCGGTTCGATGAGACTAACATCTTGCAAAGAGAGCACCTACCTCTTGTGCTAGATGAAGTACCTCCCGAAGAATCAATTAAGCTCAAGGCTACTAAGGATGTCATACCCACTGAAGAACCTGCTGAAGAAGTTATTCCAGACCGTGAAGAAAATCATATTGGTGCACCTGAGGAAAATGGTGCTGAAGAAAATGCTTAGCCCAATCAAAGTCATCAACCTGCTCATCCTCGTGTGGCAAATGAAGTGCAGATTGACAAAATCCTCAACGACATCAATGCACCAGGTCCTCTCACGTGCTCGAAAGCTTCATATTTGTCTAACTTTTGTGGGCACTTCACTTTTGTCTCTATCATAGAGCCCACCAAAGTTGATGAGGCATTTCTGGAGCCTGAATGGATTCAAGTTATGCAAGAGGAATTGCATCAATTCGAGCTCAACAATGTGTGGGAACTTGTCAAGCGACCAGATCCTCGCAAGCAAAATATCATATGTACCAAGTGCATCTACCACAACAAGCAAGACAAAAATGGCCAAGTGGTTAGGAATAAGGTTTGTCTTGTAGCTCAGGGCTACACATAGGTTGAAGGAATTGATTTCGATGAAACTTTTGCACCTGTTGCTAGACTTGAAGCTATTCGCATATTGCTTGCTTATGCTAACCAGCATAATATCATCTTATACCAAATGGATGTGAAAGTGCATTCCTCAATGGTAAGCTTGAGGAAGAAGTATATGTTGCTCAACCCCCAGGTTTTGAAGATCCTAAGCATCCTGACAAAGTCTTCAGACTCAACAAGGCCCTCTATGGCCTCAAGCAGGCCCCTCAGGCATGGTATGATACACTGAAGGAATTCCTCATGAATAAAGGCTTCAAACCCGGTTCACTTGACCCAACTCTTTTCACTAAAACTTATTATGATGAATTATTCATGTGACAAATTTATGTAGATGATATTATCTTTGGCTGTACTAACACACGTTACCGTGACGAATTTGCCTATATGATGAGTGAAAGAATATCAAATGTCTATGATGGGAGAATTGAAATTCTTCTTAGGTCTTCAAATTTGTCAACAACACAATGGCATCTTCATATCTCAAGAGAAGTACCTCAAAGATGTATTGAGGAAATTCGGCATGCAAGATTGCAAAGGAGTCAAAATCCCTATGCCCACAAATGTCATCTCTATACCGATGAAAATGGTAAAGACTTTGGTCAAAAGGTATACCGCTCCATGATTGGCTCTTTATTGTATCTATGTGCATCTAGGCCAGATATTTTGCTTAGTGTTTGCATGTGTGCCCGATTTCAAGCTACACAGAAGGAATCACACCACAAGGCTATGAAACATATTCTTCGATATCTAGCTCACACTCCAACACTTGGATTATGGTATCCCAAGGGCTCGGCTTTTGATCTCATTGGATATTCTGACTCTGACTATGCTGGTGATTGGGTGGATCGCAAGTCAACATCAGGCACATGTCATTTCCTCGGACGATCCTTAGTATGTTGGTCCTCGAAGAAGCAGAACTGTGTATCACTCTCTACTGCTGAAGATGAGTACATTGCTGCTGGTTCTTGCTGTCCTCAATTGTTGTGGATAAAGCAAACCCCGAGGACTATGGCATCAATGTGAAGGATGTTCCTCTCTACTGCGACAATAAGAGTGCCATCAAAATTGCTCACAACCCAGTTCAACACTCGAAGACAAAGCACATCTAGATTTTTCATCATTTTCTTCAAGATCATGTGTCGAAGGGCGACATATCCATCGACCACGTGAAGACTGAAGAACAACTGGTTGATATCTTCACTAAGCCCTTGGATGAGAAGAGATTTTGCAAGTTGCGATGTGAGCTAAATATCTTAGAATCTTTGAATGTTCTTTGAAAGGACACACATCCTAACACTTATGCAAAATTGATGACTTAGATGTGCAACACATGAAGTAAGGTTTTTCTTCAATCAATGAAGACTAACCCTCTAAGTGTGAAAAAATTAATGAAGAATTTGATTCTTAGAGCCCTACGACAATTGTACGCGGTGTCTGATATCATCATTCTTATACGGTGAGTCATGCCACCAACCAAAGTTGAAAATCTTCAAATTCGAGTTTTTTGTCATTGTTCAAATTTTCAAATTCCTCAAGTTTGCAATTTCTTCAAATTTTTCGACTGGTGTTCTTCATTGGTTATATATATATATACAGACGGTCTATTACGCTAATATTAGCGAGAATAACTATTCTACACACCACTTCCGCCTTTGCACGAGAACGCAAGTGCATTTGCATCTTCTTGACGGCGAAACCTTTGCAATGCTTCACGGAGAACTGCTTCATTTTCGGTGTTCCGCCTGCGTTCTATGTGGAATCGGGTGTCGCGGGATGATTCAGTTTGTGTGCGCATCTCATTTTACCTTTATTCTTTCGATTCTGAGGAAAATATACTATAGTGCTTGCAAATCGGCGGATTTGGCGGACGAGCTTTCTCTGTTCGTTCGTGTTAGCGTCGAATCGATTTTTTGTGCTCGGATGTTGTTATTTAGTAGGAATTCTTTGATTGCGTTCATTTTAATTGGTCCGTTCACTCTATAATTTGTTAATTTTAGGAGTTAGTTTTCAATTCTTGGTATGTTGGTTGTCTTGGCGGGTGAGCTTCGTCCGCTCCTCTGTTCTTGTTGATTTTTTTGATTTTTTGCCCGTCCAGCGTGTTTGAATATTGTAATTACTATTCTTTGTAGGTTTGAATTCATTGTATTGCGGGTATAATTGTCATTTTTGAATCGCGTTTATTAAATGAAAGGTGATGCTGTTAAATCAAGTTGCCATATCTTCCATGTAAATTTTTGCGGGTGTATTGTTCGATGGTTTAGTGGTGTAGAATTTTTAGGCGAGTTATGGAAGTGCGAGTGAAATTGACACCTCTATCGATCTATCACATTATGCGTAGTTTCTTGCTTTAATTTTATTTGTTGTAGTCGCGAAACATTGTAGTGCCTTGCATTTTCTTTAAATAGCGTGCTTTGTGTAGCTTTATTCACATGGTTATGGTTGTTTATGAGATTTCTCCTTTTGTAAACTACATTACGTGTTTACTACATTACGTGTTCTAGATGACTGTATAATATGCATTTCTGTACTACATTAGCAGTGTTGTTAATGATCTATTCTGCTATTAGAAGGGATGGTCCATGATGCGCTTGTGTTAGCTGAATAGTTATTATAAGAATTTTTTTGAACTGCATACTATTGTTTTTGAATATCATTTGTTAACTGCAAAGTTTCGACCATTTGCATTTCATTGTTACTGTTCGGAGGGCTGCCTTTCGTTATTATTAGTACCACACTATGTGTTCGAGAGAACTACATTACTGCCATCAGCAACTTTGTCTAAAAGGGATCATAAAATGACGTAGTTGAGGTTGCATACTTTAAATAGGCATTGTTCAAATTGTCTGATGGACATAATTTTAAAAGCATACATCATAAGCAAAGCATTAGAAATATTGGTTGCTTCATATTAGACAGCCTAGAGTGCAAATATTGTGAACTTGATGGAGTCTTCTTCTTTGTAGAAAAAGACCATGGCCACTTCTCCGGCCTCAAAGCCATTGTGGGAGACAAAATCTTTCCAACCAGTAGTTATGTTGATGTAGTCTTCAGAGTCGATGTGGTAGTCAGCTTCCATGTCTCCATAATCATTTTTGTGTTCTGTCTCCAAATTAAGCTTCCCTGAACTCGGAGCATGAATTTTTATTGCGGATGGCAGTTTCTGCATATTGTAATGGGTGGATAAAGAATTTATAAGTAAACAACAAATGTTTTTGTTTTATACTTAGCATAATTTGTTTATGTTTACTTAAATAGTTACATACATATGATTGTATTTTGTAAAGTAGTTGCAATGTATGAACAAACTTATATCATAATTGACTCCTAGTTTCTTTGGGATATATATTATCTTGCAACATGTGTGCCTTTGCAATGTCGATAACTGCGTACTTCTCCAAACATATTAATATAAGCGCAACTCTTATCTCTGACCCTTTTTTTGTACATATGTCGATACATGGTGTGGTCTTGAAGAAAGATAGGTGGAAGCATCTAGTCTTAATAGCTATGAGATCTGAACAACAATACAAATTCTGTTTTGTATTTTTGTTGATATTACTGAACAAATTGATTGAACTATATATTCAGATGTGTATTTGCAGTCTAGATTATGTCCAAGAATTGTGAGTGGAAAACATACCCAACTTTCCTGTAGATCTGTGGTTGTGAGGCGATGAAGAAATGGCGCACGGAACCCCCTGTTGGGTATCATCAGGCAGCCGAGCATGCTGCGCCACTCGGTGTTGGTGAGCTGTATGCCTTCTGCGAAGACGCATGTGTCCGCTACCGGCGCCATCCTTGCCAAGCACCCGCACTTGCAGTCCATGGCGGGTTCAGTGGAATTCCAGAGAAGAGTTGTGGATGTGATGAACCCTAGATCTACGTTTTGAGGAAAGTGAGGAATGGGGGGAGGAGTTGTGTTAGTCTGTAGCACGAATGGATACGTTTTTATGCAACCAATCGAGCAATGGAAGTAATAAATGTTGTGGTTGGCGTTAGGTGGTGGATTGGGTCTGATTCAGTGAACACGAACGCATTCAAGAAGGAGCAGTACTGCTTACTTGAGAATAGTGAACTGCATTGTCATATCACGACGGACTGCGAACGCGTGGTTGGGCCTGTGTTTGTGTATGGTATGTAGCATTTTTTTTAATTTTCAGTGGCCTCTTTTTTTTTGTTGGTCCTGTGTTCTGGTAGTGAAGACGGAATTGGGCCCAGGTCGGCCTGTGAGCACACGGCTGGTTCCCGGTGCGCTGTGTGTGCGTCCTAATGTTTAGTCCCACCTTGCCCGCGGAAGGCGCACCCGACTTGTTTATAAGCGCTGGCGAGGCATACCGGTCGAACTCCTCTGTATACTTATCTGGGCGCTTATACACAGCGCTCGTATCTATATGCTCTATGACCTGTGGGCCCATGTGCAACCGCCCCATGCTTGTGACTCGAGCGACTACATATACGTAGGCGTAGACCTATTACAAGATTGGCTGGGGCCGGTGCCACTTGGGTGGTCAATTTTTTTTCTTTTAATATTTCTGCCCTGTGTTTTTTTTCAATGTTGGAGTGTGCACTGCATTGATAAGGGTTCTGTGCTGCATTGTATACGCATTGCGTACTGCATGTACATTTGTCATTTTTTTTGTTTCCGTCTTTTTGCTATCAGTTAATCTTTTTTCCAATGTATGGGAGTGCCTTTGCTTTGTAAATCATACAGCGTGTCGTTGATTATGGTTACATCTATAAGTTCATATATTTCTGTACTTCATTGATTATTTACGTGTTTGCGTTTTTCATTTTCTGGTTTTGCTCTTATGTATTCTTCTTTCAAATTTAGGTTCGTGCACCGCTTTGTTGGGTATGTTAATGCTTCGTTGGACAGATTCAATACTACATTCTGTACTGCATTCGTACACAACTTGCACTGCATGCGTCCTGTTTGTAGACTGCAACTCATTTTTCCTTTTCTGCACTACTCGAATCTAGTGATACATTAGCAGACAACAGAAAACAAATTATCACAGATATTCTGTACAACAATTTTATCACCAGCAAACTAAGTTGAGCAGAAAGCAAACTAACATAATCAGAGTTCATCATTACAAAGCGTTTGTGCATGGCAAGCAAACTAGGTTCAGCACACAAGCAAACTAACGATACATAAGCAAACAACACAAAGCAAATTTGATGATAATTCTAAAAACGGCGGCATTCTTGGCTCTGGCGGCACCATCTTCTTCTTCACCGGTTAGGCTCTTCCCATCCCGGCTGCTCTGGCGCGCTTGTTGGGTGGCTCCTCCTTCTCGGCTTTGCACGGCGAAGGCCGCTGGGTGAGGTGATGCGGTTCCATATCTCGTGCGCTGCGTGGCGTCCTTTGCAGCGTACTTGATGTGCCTCTGAATGAGCGGGATGGCCCAAATGCTCGGCGTCGGTGATCTTCTTCTTCATGTTCTTTGTAGTAGTCGTCGATGAGCATCTTTGAGACGTCTCGAGGGAGTCAACGGCTTGGTTGCGTCGGGCACCCTCCACTCCTTCGGATGTCGGCGAAGTTGGCGACCTCGATTTACGGCGCTCGGCTGGTTTTGTCGCCGTCGATGGAAAGCTTGCAAAAGGTGTACACAGGGTCGGCGAGAAGTTGTCGAAGCGGTGCACCTTTCAGTGTCGCTCATTTGGAAGAGCAGCACCAAGTGATTCTTGCCGATGGAGAGCTGGCAGAGGGTGGGTTTCTGCGTCGCTTCAGGGTCGTTGTCATACTCGAGATCAATACCGACGATCTTGTGGCGCTGGAGGCTAAGGTGGTGCTCGTACTGCGCGAGGGTGATCGCCATCTGCTTCTTGTCATTGGTGTGGATGACGTGCAACTTGGTGTTGCCGTGCGCCTCCACGATGTTGTCGCCCTTGTACTCGTCGGTGAACGTCATCGCCGGTGGTGGGAGCGCAATTGACACTTGTGTAGTTGTGGATGTGGATGAGAAGGCCTTTGGCGAGTGCGAATTTAAGGGGAGGCGCGGGTGGGATGGCCTCGTCGGATGAAGCGCACGATCGCTACCGATGATGCGGTTGTGCGGATCGTGGGTTGGTTTTGCATCTGTGATCGTGGGCTTGTGGCGATGGGCTGCTCCGTCGGGTGTATGTATCTGAATGTGGGTTTTTAAGGTGGGTTTTTTTTTATCGGCACATTTTTTAACCATCACCTTTTTCTATTGAGCGAGCATTTTGTCATGTTTTATAGATGTATACTGGGTGACAACATAACTGCATTGCTTACAATTAAGCACTGTGTCGCGTACAAATCAGAACTGCAACATTGTATACATGTGTGTACTTCATCATTTTTTGCGTGTCTCTTGCTATATGCTTCGGCGGTCTGCATTGCGCACCGGAATGCACTGCATACTTCTACCGACCCGTACTGCATCTTGTTTTTGCTGGTACTTATTGCAGTCCCTGGCACGGGACGGATAGGAAATGGGAGGGGGTGCCCCCCCCCCCCACTTTTTTTTCGAACTTATTGTTTTTCTTGGTCGGTTTTGTTGGGCTGTGTTGGGTATTTCGAGAGCGCATGTCGTTGTCAATTTTTGGGTGGTGGTGCGGTATCATTTGGGTGATTAGTTTTATTCTTTGTATGCTTTTTAATGGCGTGGAGTGCCTTTGCTTTTGGTAAATCATCGGTGCGATGCATTGATCATGGTTATGTACTAGATGTGAACTTCATTCCTTACTGCATGTATAGTTCTCATTTTTTATCCCGTGTTTTTACTTTTTTTGTAATCTTTTTTTTTCGAATGTATGGGACTGCACTGCTTAGCAAATTACGACTGTACTACATTGTTTATGATACTGTACTGCAAGTTCGTGTACTTCCGAACTGCGTTAACTTATTCCGCGTTTGCGTTTTTCTTCATCCCGAAAAGAAATGCATAATGGCGTACTGCATCTCGTATAGAAATGCATTGCATTTTTCCATCGATCGTCTTGCATTTGTTTTTTGCTGTGCTTACTTCCTTTGTCACGGGAGGTTTAAGGGAGAGGGGATGGTGGGGGGGCACATTTTTTGTGTGGCACTTAATTGAAGGTAGACATTTTTTTTCTGGATGTGTTATTTTAACATGCGTTTTGTTTTTGATTTTAACTTTTTTTACGAACTGTATGTATTTTGTTTGTTGTTTTACCGTTTTTAAATTTCATGATTCTTCACAGATAACTGCATCATGTGTTTTTTTGTTGTTTTTTAGTAATATGTGCGTTTTGATGTAGACTGGCTTATTTTGTCCGGGCTGTTTTTGGGCCGGCCCGTTATTTGTTACCCTTTTTGCGAAACGCGGGCCTCCTGCGTGTCGTTTCCACGCTATTCCACCGCTCCGCTGTCAGAGAAAGAGACCGAGAACAATCCCCTCTCCTCTCTTGCAGTTTCTCCCGAGGCATCTCTCCCTCGAGCAAAACCGCCGTCGCCCGGAGAACCGCCGCCCTCAAGAGGTCCTTATTCCTGCATTCGGCGTCGCTGTCCGCTCCGTGAGCCTTTGCCACCGCGCTCCCGCAGCCCTTTCCCTTCCCCGCCGCGCCTCCCCCCTTCCTGCCGCCGTCGCGGCACACTTTTCTTCGGTACGTTCCGCTTGGCTCGGTGTTGATTGTCCCCTCGCCTTGTTTTTGTGATTCTTGTAGTTCTTTGTAGCTCTTTTTGCTTGTGTAATTTTTAAGTAGGCGATCGATTTTATCTCGTTTTGAAGTCGATAGTTGTGTTCTAGCAATGCGGATCTAGGGTTTCGTGAGATTTTCGCCGATTTTGTTGCTTATGTTTGTCACTTTGTCCTTTGTGTTGTAGGGAAACGCTATGTCTTCGCCGAGCAGGCTGGGAGAAGGAGTTCAGGGTATGTGGAGTGATTATTCCTTAGGCTTTGTTTATTTTGTTTGGTGTTTATCTAGTTTCCTAATTCATCCTGCATATTGGGTTATGCTCTGTTAGTTGTCAGCGTTCGTTTGCATTATTTTGTCATGTGATGTTTTTGTAATTTCTTTTTTCTTGTTTTTTTGAATCCAGCAGGTGATTGCAGTGCTCATAATGATACACCAATTGTCTCTCCTTGTCCTAGTGGTAAGGATCATGGTGTCGAGGGAGGACATCAAGTGAATTCGCCGATTGAATCTTCTCCTATAAGTGTGGCCCCTCCTTCTGGTATGTGGTTAATTTGTTTATTTTTGTGTATGCTTTGTTTTATCTAGTTCGACATTTTTATTGCGAATATCCGTGATTTTACTATATGCAGCACTGCATTTTTTTGTATGTGAACTCGGAGTATGTACTTGTGAACTGCATTGTTGTTTTATTCAAGTTTTTGTACAATGCATTATTTTTTAATTTGATTTATGGTTGAGCACTACATTTATATGTCTAAGCTGTCTTGCATTTGTTCTTTTTGTGCAATTTTAACGAGCATAGACAAACTTTATTTTGACCATGTCTGTTTTTCCATCTTTGGGCGCTTGGGTTTGAGGAGGTTACTCAATTGATTGACCATTATTTTGCGAGAGGTAATGTTGGTGTGAGCTTTGATCGAGAGCGTCTGTCTTATCTCGAAACACGATCGCGATCTGTTGATGGTCTGAGAGGAAGTTACACAGATTGGATGGTCCCGAGCATAGGTTCGTCAATATGAGTTGAAGCAAAGCAAGAAGAAGTTGAGGTTTGAAATTGAGTCAAAAGAGTTTCTTTGAAAAGGAGAAGCGGAGGAGATCTGCGAGATGGTGGCAATGGTGGTAAATTTGGCAAGGTGAAGAAGAGGTTGAGTACTATTCTTTGAGGAAGGTGGTACACCTCGGCGGAGTCCACGTGTTCTTTGGAATGAAGAAGAATCTTGGCAAGAGAACCGCTGAAGTTGGTGGAAGTGATGATCCTCGGTATAAGCGACTACATGTCCTTGAAGGTCCCAATTCGATGGCGATGACTTTGTGCTTCTGATTATGTGAAGGGTGTTCATCCTTCTAGGCATAAAGACGTGGTTCATCTAAGGCTGTACCCAAAGCGTGCCCATGATGATGTCGGCGAAGATGTTGGTGGTGATTACGGCGAGGAGGTGGATCTTTGCTCAAAGGTTTGTTGAAGTGCACTACATTTGTTTCCTTCATTTTGTTATTCTTTACGTATTTTCTTTTTTATCGTAATCTTCTAATGTGGACTGCATTTCCCTTTACGAGAGGAAGAAGTCTAGTAAAACAATGCTGCGAAGATGATGGTGAGGAGATGATTCTCGATTTAACAAGACCGTCGCTTCCCTTCCCTTTTTGCAAGGCTGCTTCTTTGTTGAAAGAGGCGCATTGCAGCCGTGTTAGGGATCTTTGGATTTGGTGTTGTCTTTGATCGTGATAAAGAAAAATGTGTCGCGCATTCTTATGTGCTATTTGATGGGAGTGATTGACCACTGCCACTATGTTAATGGACTTTGGGAATGGCGGGGTTCTTGAATCAATCGTGATGCGATTCATCACATTTTGATTTACCTATGGGAAGTCACACCGCACCCATGCACCTTCCGGTGGTCATGATGAATCGTTGATTGCCCTCAAGGATGAGCTTGGCTTTGACCGTTCAAAAGTATAGGTGTCAAGGACTTGCTTGAGAAGTTGAAGGTGTTGGTGGAGGAAGATGATTATGTGAGTGTTGACCTTCTTTGTGAAGGTGTTCTTCCTTATACTTTACGAATTTGTTGTGCGGGGCTGCGGTTCGTTTGGGTAGAGTTCTTTGCGATGGTAGAGAACATGGATTATGCGGCTATGGCTCGGATGGACTTTTGTCGACTTGTTGTTGATGAGTTGCGGCAGCTATGGTTAGGTGGCAATCGAAGGCGACAAGCGAGAATTGTGCGAGGTTTGTGCCATTGTCCCCGATTATGTATCTTGACTCCTGAAGCTTCAAAATTTTCAGTCATGCACACATTGGCGCCACGTCGTCATACACGATGACCAAGGACTGATGAAGTTGTACAATGAGGATGTGCTTGTGAAGGAAAGATTTACTTGAAAGTTACAAATTTGGGAAGCTGCGGTTAGTGCACTGATTTTTTAATATCAGATTTTTTAAAAAATGTGCAGTCATTATAAATGTGAACTATTCTAGTACTCACATGTGTACTTCTCTTTGTGTGTTCTCTTTTTTTGCGATGGAAGGCGTCGGGTGATATTGTGTACAACCGTCTGTTGCGATTGTACACAGCAGCTCGATCTGGGGCCTAGCACTCATGATAGGTTTTATGAGCCTATCGTAGTCGACTTCTGGTTGTGATGATGAGGTGCCGCATACTCGTGGTTTCATGCCTCGACGGATGTTTGATAATACAAGCTCTTATAAGCAGACATTTGTTGGCGGCAAAAGCATGATGAGATTGATGAGCTTCTTGAAGGTTTTGAAGTGATTGAAGATTTGCCAACCTCTGGTGACGAGTTGAGGACGATTCTTTGGTTTTTTCCTGTTGGCCATGGCCCATGAGATGAAGATATTGTTGCTGCTCACAATTTTGATTGTGGTGTGATTGAAAGCTTGAAGATTGCGGTGACAAATGTTAGTTCTTCGTATGCTCAATTGAGACATTCACAAGAAGAAAAATGCGGTCGGTATGAGAAGGATCTTTGGGCATATTGTGGATGAAATGATCCGTCGGAGATATGGGCGTTAGTCTTGATAATGTATGTTCTATGTTTTTGTGGCTTTGGACCTCTTTTTGTGTATTATGTTGACTTGCTCCTCACTATTTTTTTTGGTTATAGGCTGGAGTGGAATCTTACGGTGTCGATGGAACTAGAGGCGATGGAGTTGGTCGGTATAAATACTCCTGCCATGTACTGTTACGCCATGCTTCCCTTTTCTTTGAACTTACATTTGTTTGGTTCCCATATTTTTCTTGTGTACTTCTCTGTTGTGAAGTGTGTCTTTGCTTGTGCATGGTTGGAGTTTTATCTTTTTGGTCGGTACCATCTTATTTCTCTTTTTGGTTTGTTGTATGGTACATGGTGGTGTCATTGCTCATGATGTGCACAAAGAGACTTCGATGGCTCTGGGAAGGATGAGGTCTTGGGTGATCAGGCGTCCCTCTTGATGTTGTAGTGATAAGGTATAGTTGTATTACTTGTTACATTAGTGGGTTGTAATCTAATTTTTGTTATGCATTATAAACTTGATGTATGTTGTTATGTTCATCCATATGCATTTTCATTTGCGTATGTTAGCTGCAATAGTTTTACATGTGTGATCTTCCTTTGTTTGACATAAGTGAACTGCAGTTCTTTTTGGCATCGTGATCCATACTTATTTACATAAGTGACCTTGATGTTTAACATAAGCTGAACTGCAGCGTTTGTCAAATCGAACTGCATTTCTTTTTTTATGTATAGGTGGGTTGCAGTTGTAGTTGTGTTTGACACACGTGTGTTGGTGTTGTTTTGTATATGTGGACTGTAGTTGTTATGTGTATGTTGCTAGCAGTCTTTTTGACATAAGTGTGTTGTGTGTTGTTGTGTTAGTTATCCCCATGCTTATTTTTGTGTTACTGGGTGTTTTTTAAACTTTCCACAGGTTGGAGAACCAAACGTGGAAGTCCACGTTGATCTGAATCAGGGCAGTTGTGCTGTTGATGACCGTGCCAGTGTTGATGCTTCTGTATCGGTTGCCGTTGAGTGTGCGAGATCATACGTAGCTCAAGGATCCCATGATCTTTATTCCTTGATCGGCATGAAGATTCGATGTTGGCATTGAAAAGCCATTGGAGAATGTTGCCCTATTGCTAGTGTTGTTTCTTCCCTGTGTCTCTGGTGTCCAATGATGTTAGGAAGTATTGATGGTGGAGCCTCATGTAGTTGAAGTATCTAAGGAAGCTGTTGTTGACGGTGATTTGTAAATCGAGAGAATCTTGATGTTCTTTGCGAGAAGGAAAGTCCAGTGAGGTTGTGGTGGATTCATCGCAACCTATGCAAGAAAATATTTTGCTCGATTACGAAGAACAAGATCTGAAGACTCGACCTTCAAGGCAAGATATTTTTTAAGCAGTGCGGTTTGATGTTTTCTCATTCATGTTGTTTAATTACTATGGTATCTGTATTAGATGTTAAATGATAAGTGAAACTTTTGATCTTTTGTCTATGATTTTCAAAATAGCTAGCGAGAATTCCCTTATCTTAATATTTAAACTTCATTGTTTGGATAAGTGAACTTCATCTTTTTATTGCGGATGATGAACTCCTGTTGTGACACCGTCGAGCATTGATCGACTCTTACGAAAAGATACAATGAGTTGTGCTGCTCTTTGTTACAAGGGCTCGGAAGGACAAGAAGAAGAAGTATGGTTTTTTAGAAATTGTTTTGTTCATATGTATTATCTAATTTTTGTATTTACCCGTTTTTATTTGTTGTTATTTTTTTAGTATCTTATGTTTGAGTTTTTCATGAAAAATTCAGGGACATGATTGCTTTTAAAACTGAGATGGGTGATATTAGCATTGGCGAAGTTGGTCAATCCTTTTGGGATAAAGGGATGCTCACTACAAGGCTTGTAGATCTTGGGGTTTCTTTGCTGGTAGATAAGTTTAAGAGATCTCCGACAATGGTTGTCCCATACCATATTTGTGTAAGAATGCAGAAATTTTTGTTTTATTTTTTCATTTTCTTTTCTGATTTCGTGCGACGACTTGTTTTGCTTATTTGATTTTTGGTTTTGATTTGGCAGACAAATATTTGGAATGGTGGTACTTGTAGGCGGAGTGTTAAAATGATGTTCTCTTCAAAAGCCGAGGCGTGTTGATAAAAAGGATATGGTGAGAGACTTTTTATGTGTATTTTACTGTTTTGTTTTTATATCGTTCTGTTTTTCTTGTTATAATAATTTTATTTATTTTTCATGCTTCCAACAGGTCCTTTTGCAACTTTTGATCCGCCAGATCTGAGGATGGTGTTGGTCATTATTGTGTAGTTCGTTAAATGTGAAAGAAAGGCGGTTTGAATTCCTTGACTCGCTCAACAAACTGGCAGCCCCGATGCGGTCGGGGTTTTAGGAGGATGGTTAAAAATATCAAGCGTGCATGGAAAGAAGGTAGCTTGAGTTACGATGAGCCCTAAATCCTCCCACACTTGATGGATTTGTGTTGAAACATGTCATTGTCCCATTGCAGCCAAATGGGTGCGTTCTTTACAACCCTTACATGTCATCTTGTTCAAGTTTTTTTTCACTTAATTTTTGTGAAACTGATGTTTTTATTCTTTTTATTGCAGGCATGATTGTGGATTCTATATGTTTCAATTCTTGCGGACATGGGATGGTGTTCGAGTTGCTAAGTTTGGGGTGGAGCACATTGGCTACATCGAAAAGGCCATGCTCTATAGTGGCTAACATCGAGGAAGTGTTGCCTTGATTTAACATCACTTCTAATTTTTGCAGATAAAGGTTGTTTTATTGAACTTCTTCATCCTCGCTTTATTTTATTTTTTACTACTGCTTGGTTCCGCTTCTTTATGGGCAAGTGGGCTGCATTGTTATATTTATATGTGGGCTGCATTGCTGTATACAAGTGCGGGCTGCATTGCTGTAGAGAAGTGGGCTGCATTGTTATTTTTTATATGTGGGCTACATTGATAGAGAGAAGTGGGCTGCATTGTTATCTATATGTGGGTTGCATTGTTTTATACAAGTGTGGGCTGCATTGATGTAGAGAAGTGGGCTGCATTGTTATTTTTATATGTGGGCTGCATTATTTTATACAAGTGTGGGCTGCGTTGATGTAGAGAAGTGGGCTGCATTGTTATTTTTATATGTGGGCTGCATTGTTTTATACAAGTGTGGGCTGCATTGATGTAGAGAAGTGGGTTGCATTGTTATTTATATGTGGGCTGCATTGTTTTATACAAGTGTGGGCTGCATTGATGTAGAGAAGTGGGCTGCATTGTTATTTTTATATGTGGGCTGCATTGTTTTATACAAGTGTGGGCTGCATTGATGTAGAGAAGTGGGCTGCATTGTTATTTTTATATGTGGGCTGCATTGTTGTAGATATGTGGGCTGCATTGATGTATACAATAGTGGGCTGCATTCTATTTTTTCTCTATACATGTTTTCAGGTTCTTGTGTTTTGTACTGAGTGCTTCCATGTTTTTTCTCCATGTTTTTAGGTTTTGATTGGGGGCTTCATGAAGGTTGTGCGTCACTATTTGAGTCGGGGTTACGATGTGGTTATGGAGGATTGTGTCATTGAAATCTCTCGGATAATTCTGGTTTGAACACAAATGTGGCGTCTGGACACGATGGTGGAAGTGTCTCTCGACCTAGCTCTCCACATGATGTATATGATGTTGATGATGATGATTTTGTTACACCGTGCATGTGTAACTAGGACTAGGAGTGCAGCAATTAATCGTCCTCATTTGGATGAGGTTGAAGTATTTTCGAACAAGAGGGCGGTGAGAGGGCTTTTAAGTTGAGATGCTCTATAGAAATTGAAGCCTCAGAGGTTCGAGATATATGGATGAGGCGATTAAAATAAAGGATCTTGTTCTCGGCAAAGATTTTGTAACCAAACACATGAGTAAGTTTTTTATGTGATCGTGTGCCCTTTCATGCTTTTGTGTGTTTTGATTTTTAGTTCTAGTTTTATTGATCCCATCTGTGTATGTTTACTGCACGAACGCGTTCTTTATGGTGCATGGTCCTTTTGGTGATGATGTCGATACTTACAATTTCGACTATATCTATGATACATTTGGCAAAGGAACTTTAATGGATTTGTATATCATGGATTTTGTTATCAAGTACTAGAAGCAAGACCCTGAATTGGGTTTAGCTTATCAATCCGGTGAACGTTTGCTACTTTCACCTTTATTTATCACGGTAAATGTTTGCTGTCATTCTTTCCTACTGCACTGGCTTTTTCATGTCCAAGCCTGCTTGCATTGTTTATTCTTTTTTTCATGTCCTTTTTATTTTTGTTCTTTTTTGTGTACAATATGTTCTTCAAATGGAAACCTCTGTGGCGAGAGATAATGACGGAAATCCTGTGTTGCCAGTTGTGCATAGCTCTTTTGTTTTAGAAGATGCAGTTAATCGGTTCAAATTTTTTGTGAGCAGACGGCGCAAACCTATTGGATGCAAAAGCTGGTAAATTCATTGTTTTTGTCATTTATTTTTCTGGTTTGTTGCATTTCTTTTTATAGTTATTTTTGGAGCAGTGGTCACGGTGGTGCGTGTCGAAAGAACTTTTGATTTCATTTTTTATGCGAGCAGATTATGATGCCGCGATTCAAGGATGGTCATTATTCCTTATACGATGAACCAGCATCGCGGACCCTTGATATCCACGACGATAGGAAGTACATGGCCATCGATGTCACGACAAGGTGGCGCAGACTGACTACCACGCAGATTACTTCAAGTGGTATGTTATTTTTCTTTGCCAACCGTAAAGCTTTCTTTGTGTTTCTCCCACTGTATTTTTTTATAAACTACAATTATTTATGTAGTGAACTTCAACATATGCGTGACAGAACTGCATTTTTCTCACATGCACTTAAAAGAGAGATTGTTTAGATGTTTGGGAACAACTTCTTTTGGTTTAATTTGAATATCAACTTTTTGATCCGTGATGTGTGTTATTCTTACCTTGTGCTTCTTTTTTTTGCTCGATGAGGAGGATGACTCAGCTGCTGAAGGCGATTTATGGTGAAAAAATGTATAAATCGAGGAACCTTCTGTTGGGTTAAATTGGCGGAGAAGCCATCTTACCGGTCGTGCCAGTATGAGGAGCAAATGAGTGTGGAATCTATGTTCTGAGGATGGCGCAGTTGTATGACGGCCAACGTCTAGTTGAGAAAATTTTGAAATCCGACGTAACAGCTTCTCTATTTTCTTTTTACTTTTTGTTCTTTATGACAACCTTTTTTATATAATCACTTTTTGCATTTATTTTCTTTTTTTTTACAGCTTCTTCTTTGAAGATTGGAAGGCGGAGTACATGTTCATTCTTTGTTCAATCCTTTGAACATGTTGTGTTATGAAGACATGCCTCTTGAGTTCGTGAACGATTGCGGACCTCGGGCTCACTTCCTGTCACAATCGCGGGCCTTGATCGCAGACGCCTTGATAACAGATCGATTAGGGCCTTTGTTTTTCTACTGGGTGCAAAAGGATGTGCGTGGACAATAGCTAGGTTTTGATGTTGTGTTTGTGTGTGCTGACTATGTATGAAAAAGACTTTTTTGTCGTTGTGTTTCTTCTTGTTCGTTTACACGGCAACGCATGTGGATGAATTTGTATATGTATGTGTATTTTATATCAATAACTGATACAATATATATATGTATAATTTTATTTTTTGTTGTGACCACGGTCTATGCGAATCGGCATTTTGTCATGCTTATATGTATGATCGTGTTTGATGAACTATATCGCATTTGATGCGAACTTCTTTGTCAATATAAAGAAACTGCATTTATTTTTTGGCATTCAAGCAAAGTGTTGCGCGTGTGTGCATGCCGAAGCTGCATTGCTTTATGACACCGAACTGCTTTTTTGTCGAACAAAAACGCATTACTTTTTGCCTATAGTTGCGTTTTGTAGTTGGTTTTTATTTGTTTGTACGTTAAGGTTCATGGTGGGGGTTTGGGGGTCCCCCCAAATTTTTTTAGTTGTCTATATATTTTTGTATTGTTCTTATGCGCCTTTGCGTGCGTTAGCGCGAGCCGGCGGGGGGTGGGGAGGGGGTGTGACCCCTCCACATTCCCCGCAAGGCCGAGCCTCGAACGAGCCGGGAGCAGCAGCGACACGGCTTGCCATGCGCGCCGCATCGTAAGCGAATCCGTCATCCCCGTCGCCCCTGTCTATCTTAGGGTTTGGGGGGGGGTGGTGGTTTTGCGCGCGTCCCCTTTGATGGAAAAAATAGAATGTCCACTGCGCTGTCGACCAAGCGCCTTTGCGTGCGTTAAGCGAGAGGCGGCGGGGTGGGGGGGTCGTGACCCCCCCCATCCCCTGCGAGGCCGAGCTGAAACGAGCCGGGCGGCGGCGACACGGCTTATCATGGGCGCCGCATGCGTCGCGCGAGTCCGTCGTACCCCGTCGCCCCTGTCTATCTTAGGGTTTGGGGGTGGTGGTTTTGCGCGCATCCTTTGATGGAAAAAATAGAATGTCCGCCTTGCTTTGTCGACCAAGCGCCTTTGCGTGCGTTAGCGCGAGGGCGGGGGGGGGAGGGTCGTGACCCCCTCCACATCCCCTGCGAGGCCGAGCTGAACGAAGCCGGCGGCGGCGGCGGCTTGCTTGCTGGTGCCGCATGCGTGTGGCGAGTCCGTCATCTCGTCGCCGCTGTCTATCTTAGGGTTTGGCGAGGGGTGGTGGTTTGTGCGTCCTTTGATGAAAAAACAGAATGTCCGCCTTTGCGCTGTCAACCAAGCGCCTTGCATGCGTTAGCGCGAGGCGAGCGGGGGTGGGAGGGGGTCGTGACCCCCTCCACATCCCCTGCGAGGCCGAGATCGAACGATCCGGAGCGGCGGCGGCGCGGCTTGCCGCGCGCCGCATCGTGGCGAATCCGTCATACCCGTCGCCCCTGTCTATCTTAGGGTTTGGGAGGGTGGTGGTTTCGCGTCGTCCTTTGATGGAAAAAAGCAGAATGTCCGCATTTGCGCTGTCGACCAAGCGCCTTGCGTGCGTTAGCGAGGCGGCGGGGGTTGGGAGGGGGTCGTGACCCCTCCACATCCCCTGCGAGGTCGAGCTGAAACGAAGCCGGAGCGGCGGCGACGCTGCTTGCCGCGGCCGCATGCGTGGCGAAGTCCGTCATCCCCGTCGCCCCTGTCTATCTTAGGGTTTGGGGTGGTGGTTTTGCGCGCATCCTTTGATGGAAAAAACAGAATGTCCGCCTTTGCGCTTTGTCGACCAAGCGCCTTGCATGCGTTATCGCGAGGACGGCGGGGGTGGGGGGGGTCGTGACCCCCTCCACATCCCCTCGCGAGGCCGAGCCTGAACGAAGCCGGAGCAGGCGGCGGCGCTGCTTGCCGCGGCGCCGCATGCCTAGGCGAGTCCATCATACCTCGTCGCCCCCCTGTCTATCTTAGGGTTTGGGGGTGGTGGTTTTGCGCGCGTCCCCTTTGATGGAAAAAACAGAATGTCCGCACTGCGCCTGTCAACCAAGCGCATTGTGTGCGTTAGCGCGAGGCCGAGCAGGGGGTTCTTGTCGTCCTTCATTTATGTGTTGGGGCCCTTGTCATTTGTACTGCTTTCACCAACGTTGACTACTGCACTTCGTGTAGCAAGTGTGTGTGTTGGGGCCGTTGTCGTTCTTCATTTTTGCATGTACTGCACTTCACGGATACACTTGTTGAACTGCCTTATGTTGGTTCTATGAACTATATTGACGTTTGTTTAAAAATGTACACGGATTATATTTTTTTAGATATATCAATATTAATTTTTATTTTAATATAATTACTATTTTTTGTGGACTATTATGTTTTGTATGTGCATACTATGTTTTGGTGCCACTCGTTAAATTTTTCAAAGTTGTGTATATACTTGTTCCAATGCAAACTAATTTCTGCGAAAGCAATTGATCACAAGCAAACTTACATTGTTTTTATAAAAGAAATATTCTTGCATACATGAAACAAAGAACACCACAACGCTTAAAGTAAAGTGAGACTAAACACAGCTCTGATTTTTTCTAGTTGCTGTATTGGATTACAGCCTTGTTCTTCTTCTTCTTTTCTTCTTTGTCTCTTTTTGCCCTGTCCAGTCCCATTATGACATCGTAGATGATTCTCCATGACTCATATGTTGCGAATGCATCTATTGCTGCATACTTGATAAGCTTGTTTGGCGTGGGGAAAAATCCCGAGTATGGTCCTCCTTGCGGTTAATTTTTTTCTTCATGTCATTGTAGTGAATGTCTATCATCCCGCCAAAGAACATCACCAAAGAGTCAAACTTCTTTTTATTGTATGGGTCTCTCCATTCCACACGAATATCAATGTAGTTGTTGGAGTTGATCTCCAAACCGGATACCTTCACTTGCTTTTGTCTCCTTGAATAGTGAATCCGACGAAGGTGTACTCATCATTCATCGAGAATTTGTCTAGTTCCATTGGCCTGCAATATATTTGTATAGAGTGAATATATTTTATTTCTTTAGAACTAGCAATTTTTTTGTTTTTTTGAAAATGAACGCAATATGGATATCTGAATCATTGCATTGAGCGATTGCTAATGCTTTGTTCACATAACTATTAAATCGATAATAGATTGCATAAACAATGCATGTTTTGTGTATGCTTGTATTCCTGAACCTAATTTCATACATGTTTTGCATGGTAATGTTGCAGTGAAGAAACTATAATTAAACTGCGTGTATTGCTAGATAATATAATTCAAGAATTGAACACATGAGTGACATGCATGGAGCCAGATCAAAACTTTCAATAAATTCGTATGCCACGCTTTTTCAAGAATGAGAACCAAAGGTTAAATATTATGGCAATTGTAGTGAAGAAAATTTAAAATCAATATTGGCAAGCAACAGTTATTCTTACCTGTCTTTAGCTGCACATACGTGGTAGACAAGGCATTCTTTTTCTACGCATAGCTGTAGTACCGCTGCACGCTGTGGTTTCTTGTAGTGTGTGTACTCGACATCAACGCCGACTAGTTTGACGGGCATTCCGCCGAGCTTCCTCCTGAACGTGGACAGCATCTTTTCCACGTCTTTGCCCTTGATTGTGCAAAGGTCGTGGAGCTTGTGATTGCCGTGGAGGTGGACGTCGTGGAGCTCCCTGGTGTATTTGCGGCGCTGGTTGCAGAGAGGTGCATCCGCCATGATTCTCGTGTGTTCTCTGGTGTTTGATAGAGAGAGAGGTTAGTGAAAGGAAGAGCGAAGAAGAAGATGCAATTGGGTTTTTTGGGGGGACGAAGCAGTTGTGTTTTCTCCTATGCTCTGCTTGACAGGACGTGGGAGAGGTGGAGCGGGGCGGTAGCGTGGTGGGGCTCTGTTTTAAGTTTACGTGGCAATTGCCGAGAGGTTCTGCTATGAGGAGGCTCTTGCTAGTGCGTTGGAAATCCGGAACGTCCTCGCCTCTTTTTTCGTGATTATATCTATGTATTGACGCAACTGTCAGAAAATGTGATGATTGTGTTTTCGGTCAATTGTCCAAGTCAGTGCACTTCTTTTCTATCGAAGCGAACCGCTTTCGAGTCCAAGTAGTGTCTTTGCAGTTTGATTCACACGGATGTACATTTTTCTTCTCTTGATGGTGTTCTTTCTTTTCTTTTCTTGATCTTTGTGGTATCTGACGTTTGTGCGGATGGAGGGTAATGTGGCTAGGGGTTGTCGGTGTTTTGTTTAAATAATGAGGCTGCATTCTTATTTCAGCCATCTTGCATTGCGAGCGAAGATAAGCGCAATTCAGAAAAAAATTGTGCTTCCACTTGGAGAATCTGCGTTGTTGTCGTTGCTTCTTGCATCTGTGACGTTGACATTGGGCTTCTGCGTTTTATTTATTAATATTCTTCTGATCTTGGCCTTTTTTTTATTTTGTTTGTTGTTATTCATTTAAAAAATGTTTGTCATTTTTCTTTTTAATGTTTTATTTTTGAACGTATTGTTCTTTCTTAGTGGGCTTTGTTGGCCCTGTGTTCTGGTAGTGAAGACGGAATTGGGCCCAGGTCGGCCTGTGAGCACACGGCTGGTTCCCGGTGCGCTGTGTGTGCCTCCTAATGTTTAGTCCCACCTCGCCCGCGGAAGGCGCGCCCGACTTGTTTATAAGCGCTGGCGAGGCATATCGGTCGAACTCCTCTGTATACTTATCTGGGCGCTTATACACTGCGCTCGTAGCTATATGCTCTATGACCTGTGGGCCCATGTGCAACCGGCCCCATGCATTGTGACTCAGAACAACTCGCCTTCTGTGGGCGTAGACCTATTACGAGACTGGCTGGGGCCTGTGCCACCTGGGTGGTCATTTTTTTGTTTTTCTATTTTTGCCCTGTGTTTTTTTCAGTGTTGGAGTGTGCCTTTGCATTGATCGGGGTTACATCTTCGCATTGTATCGCATTGCGTCTTGCATGTCTGATTGTCATTTTTTTCCGTCTTTTTGCTATCAGTTAATCTTTTTTCCCAATGTATGGGAGTGCACTGCTTTGTAAATCATACCTGTACTTCACTCATTATGGTTCTGTGTTGTACTTTCGTGTACTCTCGGACTGTATTGAATTATTTTACGTGTTTGCGTTTTTCATTTTCTGGTTTTGCTCTTTTGTATTCCTTTTTTGAAATTTATGTTCGTGCACTGCTTTGTTGGGTATGTTAAGACTTCATTCGACAAATTCGATGTCTCTTGCATTAAATCTTGCAACTTACCTTTGCATGCGTCATGTTTGCATTCATGCGACAATTTCATCACCAAAGCAAACTAAGTTGAGCGAAAAGCAAACTAACATAATCAGAGTTCATCATTACAAAGCGATTGTGCATGGCAAGCAAACTAGGTTCAGCACACAAGCAAACTAACAATACATAAGCAAACAACACAAAGCAAATTTGATGATAATTCTAAAAGAACGCTGGCATTCTTGGCTCCTGGCTGGCACCATCTTCTTCTTCACCAGTTAGGCTCTTCCCATCCCCAGCTGCTCCTGGCGCGCTTGTTGGGTGGCTCCTCCTTCTCCAGCTTTGCACGGCGAAGGCCGTCCTGGGTGAGGGTGATGCGGTTCCATATCTCGTACGCTGCGTAGGCGTCCTTTGCCGCGTACTCGATGTGCCTCCTGGACAGAGCCAGGATGGCCCAGCGCTGGTGCTCGGCGTCGGTGATCTTCTTCTTCATGTTGCTGTAGTAGTCGTCGATGAGCACGCCGGAGACGCCTCCGAGGGAGTCCAACGGCTTGGTTGCGTCGGGCACCCTCCACTCCTTCTGGATGTCGACGAAGTTGGCAACCTCCAGTTTGACACACTCTAGCCTGGTTTTGTCACCTTCGATGGAGAAGCCTGCAAAGGTGTACCTGGGGTCGGCAAGGAAGTTGTCGAAGACGGTGCACCTTTCAGTGTCGCTCATTTGGAAGAGCAGCATCGGGTGATTCTTGCCAATGGGGACCTGGCGGAGGGCGGGTTTCTGCGTCGCTTCAGGGTCGTTGTCGTACTCGAGATCAATGCCGACGATCTTGTGGCGCTGGAGGCTGAGGTGGCGCTCGTACTGCGCGAGGGTGATCGCCATCTGCTTCTTGTCGTTGGTGTGGATGACGTGCAACTTGGTGTTCCCGTGCGCCTCCACGGCGTTGTCGCCCTTGTAGTCGTCGGTGAACGTCATCGCCGGTGGTGGGAGCGCAATGGATACTTGTGTTGTTGTGGATGAGAAGGCCTTTGGCAGGGGTGTGAATTTAAGGGGAGGGCGCAGGGTGGGATGGCCTCGTCGGATGAACTGCATGATCGCGCTGATGATGCGGTTGTGCGGATCGTGCATTCGTTTTGCATCTGTGATCGTGGGCTTGTGGCGATGGAACTGCTCCGATCGGGTGTATGTATGCGAATGTGGTTTTTTTTAAGGTGGGTTTGTTTTTGTTTTTTTGATCAGCACATTTTTTTAACCAACACCTTTTTCTATTCGAACGGGCGTTTTGTTACATTTTGTAGATCCATCCTGTGCAATAATGAACTGCATTATAATATAGACCTGCATTGCATCATCTAGAATTCAGTACTGCACTTGTGTATACATGTGCGTACTTCACTGTTTTTTGAGTTTATTTATACGTGTAGGGGTAATCGGGAACTAGATTGCCATACCGCACTACATCGTGTAACGTAGTGCACTGTATTGTTTACAGCTACGTACTGCATCTTGTTTTTGCTTGTACCTACTGCAATCATTTGATGCAGGAGGGGTAGGGAAAGGGGTGGGGCCCCCATTTTTTTAACTTATTGTTTTTCTTAGTCGGCCTTGTTGGGCCTTTGTTCGGCTAGTTTAGATACATACTTGGGTCCAAGTCGGCCTGTGAGCACGGCTTGGTCCTGCGTTCATTGTCTGTCGTCCTAATGTTTAGTCCCACAAAGACTAGCGGAAGGCGCGCGACCGATTTATAAGCGTTGGCGAGGCATCTTGGTCGAACTCCTCCGTATACTTATCTGGTGCTTATACACGGCGCCAGTAGCTATATGCTCTATGACTGTGGGTCCCATGTGCAATCGCCCCATGCACTATGGCTCGTAATGACTCCCCTTACGTGGGTGCGGACCTATTACGAGACCGGGTGGGGCGTAGCACTGGGTGGTCAATTTTTTAGTAAATCATCGTGCCTTTGCATTGATTTAGTTTCAAGATCTTGCATGTGCACGCATACCGTCTTGCACATTTTCTCGGCTACATTTTTGTGCCTTTGCATTGGTATCATTTTTCTTTATTGTTTTTCATCTTTCGTATCCTTTTTTCTTAGTGTGCGGTGTGCCTTTGCATTAAATCATAGTTACGTGTTGCGGTGTACACATCTTGCCTTCGCGTGCATCCTTCTTTGTGCCAAAAAGCACGTCTTGCACTTCATGCACGCATATAGTGAACTACAGTGCAATTTGGAGAACGCACACATAAAATGGTCCGTTGATTATAAATTTTTAGAGTATTATTTTTAATGATCTGTGGTTTTGTTAGGTAGGAATTTCTGCGTCAAAGTACACCTTCTTTTTCCGTTCCTCTTTCTTTGGTAACATAAGCTTTCATTGATTATCCTTTATTCTTGGGAACATAATTTCCATTAAGTCCCCTTTAATTCTCAGTTTTGACCTTTTTGCATTCCTCTTATATCAATGAAGGCTAACTTATACCCTTCGTTTGCATTTCATTTTTCTCCTCTAGCCGCAAGTTCTCTCCTTTCTCTAGGTTTTTGTTGCGATGGCTCCAGGCCCCTGTGCATATCTCTTCTGCTGTGGCCATGGTTGTGGTGTGTCGACGTACTGTAATTGTTTAGCTTGCTCGCAGGCCCGTCGTGCTCGTCGTGGTGGGAAGGTATTGTGCCGAACTGGGCGAGCCGAGCAGCTTGCATATTGTATAGTATTCACAGAAGGATTGGATATGGTCCAGATCAACGTATCTGCGTTCTATTCTATGCTGCTTCGCCGTGGCCTTGGCTGCACGAGTCCTTTTGTCCATCAGCTTACGCCAACAGATGTGGAGACTCACTACAAGATGGTATGTTTCGTTAGATATGTTTTTTTTTCTTAGTGTTTTTTTGTATAATTCCATTGTATCCTGAACTTGTAGTATTTTAGGAACACACTTTTTTCTTTGTGTTTTTTGAAGTGTACTGCAATGTGTTCTTATTTTCTTGTTTTTTTCTCGTGTTCATGTAGCTTATGTTTTAGTTTACAGGTTAGAATATGTGAACTGCTTATATATTAGCTAAGCACTTCATATTTCTACATTTTTTCCAATTTTGTATGATGTGTACTACATGTAGCTAGTCTATAGCACTGCATGATTGTTTGAAGAGAACTGCATATTTGTAAGTTCCATACTGCAAATTGAAAATGTTTTATATGTACTATTTGTTGGACTGTTGTGCACTTCATCTATCTCTATTCAAAGCATGAGAATTGTACTGCTAGTTTCGTTCTCAAACAGTTTTATTATTTTTTTACAGAAAATTCCTCAGCGAGCTGTTAGGTATGTGCGGCTCAAGAAGAAAGGAATTCTTGGAGTTGTTCTTGGTAATGGATACCTTAAACCAGCCAAGTACAGTGTAAGCGTTGATGGGAGGCTGTGTCTGCACAAAGGGTGGAAGGAATTTGTCATTGATAGCGGCCTGAAGTCTGAGCAAGTTGTTGTCCTCAACTTCTTTGAACTCGAGGATCGTACTGTTAGAATCACGTTTGACGTGATTGGCTAAGGTTATGAGGTTGATTTGTAATAAGTACTTCAGCATGTTGAACGCTTTTCATCTTTTGTGATCTGAACCGCTTCAATTATTATTCAACAGTAAATTTGTGTTTGCATGGTTACAATATGTGAACTGCATGATAGTTCACATATAGTGTATGGTGTGTACTACATGTAGTTAGTCTACAGTACTGCATGATAGTTCGAAGCGTACTGCATTTTTGCAAGTTCCATACTGCATATTGAAATGCTTTTTATATGTACTACTTGTAGGACTGCAACTAGCTAACAACATTTTTTACATGGTTTTTGAATCAAAATGTGTCAATGTTTTACTCAAGACTGCAACGAGCTAACAGCATTAGACACGCTACATGGTTTACACAAAATTTAAACTGATACATAAGTCATAGAGTTAAGCAAATTGCTATGCATACGATAAATTTCTTGTTTGTTCATCTATTTGGTCGTTAGCCTGCTACTTCTGCGCGGTGACTGGAGCGTGTCTAATGTTGCACTTTGTTTTGTTTTCCATGGCGGTGTTGCTGGTTCTTGTCTTTGCACCTTTGTGTTTGTAGCCCCTCGCGTGCTGGTTGATGGCTGCTTTCGTTTTTCAGCATTGTGAACTGCATCCTTCTTTGCTTCCCGCGTGCTGGTTGATGGCTGCTTTCGTTTTTCAGCGCTGTGAACTGCATCCTTCTTTGCTCCCTGCGTCTTTGGTTGATGGCTGCTTTTGTTTTCTAGTGTTGTGAATCGCATCCTTCTTTGCTCCCGTGTCTTTGGTTGTTGGCTGCTTTCGTTTTCCAGTGGTGAGAACTGCATCCTTCTTTGATCCCCGCGTGCTGGTTGATGGTGGTTTTCGTTTTCCAGTGCTGTAAACTGCATCCTTCTTTGATCCCCGCGCGCTGGTTGAAGCATTTCCTCGTGGTGGTCTTGTTTCTTCATGTTCTTCGTCCTCTTCACTCTCTTCAGTCTCTTCACTCTCTTCTTCCTCTTCATCATCTTCATCATCTGTTTCTTCATAAGCCACTGTTTCTTCAGTTTCTTCACGTTCTTCGTCCTCTTCACTCTCTTCTTCTTCCTCCTCTTCTCCATCTGCTTCTTCATAAGCCATTTCTTCTTCGGTTGTGTCATCATATTCTTCTTTGATCTCACCTTCTTCGTCTTCCTCATTTTCTGATCTTTTTCTTTTTCTTTTGAGGCAGGTTCTTGAATTGTGTCTCTTCCTCTTTTTGCAGATGCTACAACGTCTCGGTTTCGTCCATTTCTTAGTGTTGTGAGTGGAATTTCTGTTTTGTTGTGCATCTCCATGTCCTCGTTTTTCTTGTTCATGTCTTTTTTCACACGTCCTGGAATTGTGGCCGCTGACTTCATTACATGTTCTGCACATTCTTACTCCCAGTGGGCGACCATCACTGTCCAAATTTCAGTTGTGGCTTCTTGTTTTTGTCATCATTTTTCTCCTTGGATGCCACCTTTTTCTGGTTTGCGTCTCCCCCTTTCTTTCTTCCTCTTGTGTTTGAAACAGGAGGTGGAAGAATTGTTTCTTTTTTGATAGCACCAGTTCCAATGTGTTCAGTTTTTTCTTCTTGCTCGTCTTTATTGTCATGTTGGTATTTCTCTGCTTGCTTTAGTTTTGCTGCTTCTTCTTCTTCTTCGTTGAGCACGTCAACTTCCTCTATCAGTGCCCTCATACCAGACAACGCTCTGTGGCACCCAGCGTCTGACCTTGTTGCTCTGTTTGCAAGGTCCATTGTTTTTCACAAGAATTTTCTATGGCAAAAGGCGAGGTTCCATCTGGTGCTTTGTTTGTTCGTAGTCTCTTCATCAAAACGTTGCATCGATCTTGCGTTACGGTGTATCTCTTCATGATGTACACCTCGGAATGTTGAGTACTCTCAAATGAGAAAGCATGCATAAGACATGGGCGCAGTGAAGAGGCTGCGCAGACAAACACATTTTTTTTATGCTCGTAAGTGAACTGCATGAAATTAGTAAACATATATTTTTTCCATTATTTGTTCATTTTTTAAAGAAGTGAACTTCATTTGGTTTCGTGAATTACACATGCATATGTACTTTTAAATTTCAGTAAGTTAGCTTTCGTGCATGACTATGAGAATCTAGAATTTTGTTTTGTTAGGAGTCTCACCTGTGTGTGTCTAGAGTTTGCACTCACATTCGTAGACACCTTTCTCTTCATCGGCGACTACTTGGAAATTATGCCTTGCCCAGTCAAATGCATCCGATCTGTTGTAGTGGTGTACTAGATACTTTGTCGGGTTCTCAGGGCACCGTTCTACTCTGAATGCAGTGCTACGGTCGAGCGTTTCTTTGAAATCTGCAAACACTGCTTTTGTATACACTTTTGATAGCTGAACTTCGAAGCCAAACTTTGTTGTTGTTTTTACCTCTGACTGCATGATCACAAATGCACTGTTACGATCCAGAGAAATGAAAAAATTGTTTGTTTTTTATTCATACTTTTAAGCAGTTTTTGATTGACATTTTGTTTACCTCATTTGCTACTGTCTTTGCGTGCTCGACGGCCTTCCTGGTCTGAATGCACTTGTCCACTGGCTGAGCAAACAGATGGAGATCATGCTTCTCCTGACAAAATTTTTCTTGATGATCACGGTTCATGCTCTCGCTTCTCGTGTGGAAGTCATCCGAGCACAGAAAATTTCCTTGTAGTAAGCTGAGATCCACTCGTGCCTGTCATCCCACAGTGAATTCATCACTTCGTCGTCTTGCAAGTTGTACCTCTGAATGAGGTTCTTCCATGCTCGTTCAAATTCTGACGACATTAGTGGGTGGTTCAGCACTGCATTGAGTTTGTCCTTGAGCTTCTCGTGCACCTTATACAGCAAGGCGAGGTGGTCCTTGTACTTCTTCATGATATGCCACCGACACAGCTTATGCAGAGTTTGTGGGAGGATAGTGTTTAATGCTGCCTTAATCGAAGAACACTGGTCTGAGAAGAGACAAACAGTGTATTTTTATTAAGTTGTTTGTGTGTTTGCAAGATAGATGGAAGAAATGTAAGTGCACAAAACAAAACAAAACGTAAGTATGCAGGTGATTTTTATTTTTTGTACCTGTGAGCATGCAGATTGGCGGCTTGTTGTTCATACACCTCAGGAAGGTTTTGAAAACCCACTCAAATGATGGTATTGTTTCATCTCGCATGAGTGCAACAGCAAATATGGTGGTTTGTAGATGATGGTTCACCCCCACAAACACTCCCAGCGGCATGTGGAATTTGTTAGTTTTGTACGTCGTGTCAAATGTAACGCAGTCTCCAAAATCTTCCTACGATCCTCTACAACTTGCGTTTGCCCAAAAGACGTTTCTTACACGGTTATCTACATCAACGTCATAATCATAGAAGAACTCTGGGTTTATCTTTTGCATTTTCTCGAAGAAATTCAGAAGTTTCTTGACATCATCTTCAGACTCTTCTCTGGCAAACTTCTGTGTCCTGCATTTTCATAGACAATTCATACTTATCTCACCAAAACAGGGAATAATTACAGACAGAATGCTCAAGAGATATGCTCTGTTACGTGCTTACCTGTTTACCCAGTCGCGGCTAGTATGTCCCATGTACTGTAGACCACCGGACATACGCGACAGCGTCGACATCATCTGAGCATGTGTGTGGTTGTCCAGTTGCATGTCTTTCACTAACTGGTCTATCAAAGGATCGTCTTTTTTGTGCGATCGCATGTGCAAAAGCATCCCGGGGCTTTCCAGCATCTTGTGATTGTGGTTGAGTTGAACCATTTCTATCACAAATTTGCCATCCTTCCTTTTTTTGACTCTAATCTTTGCATTGCAGCCAATCCTTTTTGATGTCTTCGGCGTGCATCTGTGATAATCTGACACAGCCTGCTTGTGGACCCTTCTCTTGAGCAGACAATGTAGGCATTTGTCATGTGTTTTGCCCTCTTCGTATACCAAACCCTGCACATCTTGCATAATTGTTGTAAAGTCCCATGCCTTTTCATGCGTGGTGAACTTCATTCCAGCGCAGTACGAGGTTGAGCGACATGTTTTTATCCTGCATTAATCGAAATGCTATATGAGAAAATTTGTTCTGTTCTGTTTTTTGAATACGAGGAGTGCATATGAGTTTAATAAAGCATTTGCAATGTTCCTAGCCAAAGCTCACAAGAAATATCAGTGTGCACTGCAATGTTATCTGAATGGACTGCAACTATTTTATTTTTCAGACCATAAACTTACATGTGTGTAGAGTCGTTCGCCTCATGGTGTTTGCAGCTCGCCGGGTTGTATTGGACATGGCGGGGTTATAGCAGATGTGTGTAGTTGAGGATCTCGCGGAGGTAACAGTGAGGAGGATTTGTACCTGTTGTTTACTTTTGACCGAGGCACCGTTGGTGGTCGCAGCGTCAAAGTTGATGCAGCGGGTCTGGTTGGAGCTCTGTTTTTCAGTGCAGCAGGTGGACGCTGAGCTCTGTTTTGGGGTACGGCAGGTGGACGAGGTGGTAATCTAGTGTTGTGACGATGCCTCGGTGGATTGGTTTTAAAATTTTGGAGCAGTGGCACACCATCATAGACATAATCATCATCTGCTGCAACATCGTGTTCAACTGCATCATCATTATCTGTTCGGACATGTTGTCCAAACGTAGTGAACTCGTGCTTATACTCTGGGTTGAGAACTGTTATCGGCTCATCTTCATCGTCATCGTCTTCATCATCGCATTGGTGAGTGCCTTCCCAGACGAATGTGACATCATCGTCATCTTCAACTACATCTTCTTCCTGGGAAAAATCTTCTTGTGGAGAGTATTGCACCCTGTTTGTCGTCGTGAAGAATCCATGAGGAATCTCAGGGGTAACCCAGCCAGTATCTCTGTCAGAAGAATATCCACTCTTCTGAAAGTTGTTGTTCTCAGTGTTGTCAACTAAGCGCGGCATTTTGTATCTGCTGAACATCATCTCCTGCACACAAAATGACCGAGCTGCATTGTTAGGTTAAATGAACTGAATCATGCGAACTGCAATGTGTTCAAAATGGTACTGCCGAAGCATTGCAAGTTGACTGCATCACCCCTCAAGGGGAATTGAAGCAACCACACTGCATCGTTATACGTAATGAACCTATACAAGCGTACTGCATTTTCCCCCACAACAAACTGAAGCAACCGCACTGCATAAGTTTTGTACTGCATAATCACGCGCTGTACTGCTTGTACTGACTTGTCTGTGATAACTACACTGAGATGGTATAGGAAGTGTACTGCTTACCTCGTGATGCAGTGATTTCTTGCGTTTACAAGAGGAAGTTCCCTTCTCGTCCGCCTGCACAACTTTCACGTTCGCCCGTGCAGTCCACTTGCCCTTCAGAAGTTCATGGGCTGTCTGGACGTTGCTCAATGTGAATGGGGAAGGAGGATTTGCTCTGAAGGTTGATGCAGACTTATTCCAAGAAGCTACAGTGGATGAAGCAACCTTGCGCACACTCCTCCTTGCTCGAATTGGTTTGATGTCGAGGCAGCACCAATCCACATCTGATGAATTACAGCTAATTGCAGGACCTGAGGAGTTCGGTGGCGGCGCTACCGAGCTGCTGCCGTGGAAGAAGGCCGATAGGCTGGTGTTGCTCGGTGCCTGCCGCGGAAGAAGGCCGAGAGGCGACGGGCGGCGTCGCTGCCTGGCCGCCGCCGCGGAAGAAGGCCGGGAGGGGAGGGGCGGCGTCACTGCCGGCCGCTGCCGCGGAAGAAGGCCGGGGGGAGGGGCGGCGGCGCTCAAAGCCGCCATCGCGGAGAAAGCGGGAGGGAAGGGCGACATATCTCCTAGGCCCGCCGCCCAAGAAGGCCGGGAGGAAGGGCGGCGGTTAGCCAGCCCAGGCCGCCAGTAGAAGGTCGGGAGGGGGCGGCGGCTCGCCCGGGCTGGCTGCCATGTAGAAGGCCGGGAGGAGGGCGGCGGCGCCCCAGGCCGCCGTCATGGAGAAAGCGGGAGGAAGGGCGGCATATCTCCCAAAGCCGCCATGCCAGTAGAAGGTCGGGAGGGAGGGCGGCTCGCCAGCAGGCCCAGAGAAAGGCCGGAGGGGAGGGGCGGCGGCGCGATCTGGGTGGTGTGCAGAATAAGTTGTTTTGGTGTGCAGAATAAGGTCTTAAGGGGTGTTATCATAATAGACCCACCCTATATATATATGTATATATATATATATATATGTATATGTATATATATATGAGTTCATCGTATTCTTCATCAAGGGTAATTAAAATCTGATTTTACTGACCTACTTTGATTCTTATGATTTTCACAATATCCTCAAAAGGTGTTTATTCTTCAATGATCTACTCCTTAAACACCACAATGCTTCCTTTCCTTGATTTGTTTCTCTAAGCTACGATTTTCCTTAAGATTCCTTAATTGTGTGGATTTTCTAATCTGTACAACTCTGGAACCTAAGTCAACAATGCTTAGTGAAATTCCTCAAAACATCTATGGTCAAATTCCTCAACTTGATATGTTTTGAAAAATTTCTGAGAATGCATATGACCTCTCCAAATTCTTCGCACCTATAATCTATTCACAGGTACAAAATGTCTGCTGAGGAATCACTAGGTTCTCATCAACTTAACTCATTTGCAGCGTTCCTGCAAGAAAAATTGCATACCTCTTCAGAATCATCAAAAGTTCAAAATCCTCAAGTAAGGAAAATGGCAGAAGGGAAAAGACCTCAGAAAGGAGGAAAGAGGACAGAGACAAACACCGCATTCGAAATCCCCGAGGATATCTATGATGAATATTGCACACCTGATGAAGATACTCATGGGAAAGAGACCAAGACACAGTGCAAAGTGCGCATACAGAGGATTGAGAGGAGATGGGCAAAGAAATGGAAGGAATATCGTTATGTTACTCCCAACTACATGAAGAAATTCGCTGTAAATCCTCCATGCCCAAGACCACCTATGGCTGCTGGCCAACGAGATGATCCTACCAGCATCAAGCATGGTGAGGAATTTCCAAAGGAATGGGCCAAGCGCCAAGCCAAGCTTTAGAAAGTTGCTGCAGAAGAAATGAGGAAATTCAGTGAGGACTCTCAAGCTGCTGCTGGTGAGGCCTCTGTCAGTAAAACTGCGCCAAAGAAGGCGATGCAGAAGAAATCAGATTTGAAGCCAAAGTCTTCAAGCTCACAGCCAAGTTCCTCAATAGCAATGCCCTTAAGGAAAATACCTCAAGTACCTTCCTCAAGGGCAGCGCAAATTCCCTCGGTTGCTGCTGCAAAGTCCTCAACACATGTGCATCTTGCAATTTGTCAATGAACTACTGGATTTTCAATTGCCTCAGGGGCATCTGCATCTTCCTCAGCTCAACCATAGTCCTCAAGTGCTCCAACTTTTCTGAAGGTCAAGTCCACTGGGAAAGAGGCCAAGTCCTCATAAGAAGCAAGTGGCATTCCATGTTCCATCTGATGATGAAGTACTTGCAGAAATCATCAGAGACAGACAACAAAGGGCTGCAGGAGCCAAAGGCAGCTCTGTGCCTCTTATGATGGATCCGAAGAAGATCATCGACTTCATTGACATATGGCACAAGGATCAAAACACTCCACTCCCTGACCTGAACTTGACTCCTAGACAGAGTCACATGCTGACCGCCTTCATAGGTGAAGAAAACTGGAAATTTGAAAAGGCCAGGCGAGTCAAGAAGGACAAGTGCAAGGAGCCATTTCTGAGGAACAATGATCTCACTTTATCTCCTGAAGAACTTGTCAACTTTCAGAAGGAAATCAAAGTCCTCAGTGATGAATTTGATCGATACCATGCGGATTGGCTCGATGCCAAGGTCAGATTTGTCAACCTCTCCAAGAACCTCAATGTAAATGTTGTTGCTCCATCGCAACATCAAATTCCTTAGGCTGAAGCTTCTGTTTAGCCTGCTGAAGAAAATGAAAGGGCAGCTGAAGAAATTCAGGTTGCTGAAGAAGCAACCAGGGCAGCTGATGAAATTCCTGCTCCTGAAGAAACTAACAGGGCAACCACCAACGTTGCACCTGAAGAACAACCTGGGCTAGTTAAAGAATCTGCAGCGCCTGAAGAAACTAAAATTGCCAGGGCACTGCATTAGTCGTGCCTGTATAAAATGCACCAACTTCATTTACTCCTCATGCAACATCTTCAAAGGTGAAGAAAACCACACTTCCTTCCGCATCAGAAGTGAAGAAAACAAAGGCTATGGGGAAGGATCCGCAAAGAAAAGGAAAGCATCAACCTCTGCAGAGTCCTCGGCTCCCAAGAAAGTGAGGACTTTGACAAGCACATTCAGTGAACCAATTGATGTTGTTCCAATCTCAATTGTGCCATCAAAGAAATTAATTCCATTTGGTGAAGAATATGTCATTCCTGATGATGACATTGATGAGGAAAATCCTTCTGCGCTTCCTCAGAGCAGTTAGATGAAGAAATTGAAGTGGAAGATGTTATTTCAACACCACTGGTATCATCGCCTATGCCTCAGTTCACTTTTGAAGAGGCGTGCGTACAAGAAACTGATGAGGATGTGGATATGGGCTCTACCTGTGCAGACTGAAGAAATATTGATAGGGTCTGAAGGACGTCAAACTTCTCTCCAATCTATTCCCGAAGAAATGCCAGCTGCCACAACTGAAGAAGTGGAGAATTGGACTACTGCTGAAGAACCTGAACTTCAAAATCATCTCGTGCAAGTGTTGATGAAGCCTTTGCGGCCAAGCCAAGCTCCAAGAACCACTTTCCTCGTGAAAGATTTGTTGTATGTGCCAAGGACCGTCGATCGCATATTGATCAAAACCCTCAGTCCGATCAAAGGCCACAATTCTGAAGAAGAAGAAATTGTTGGCATCATGAAGAATCTATTGTTCAACATCATTCATGGGATTCCCATTAACTATCATGATTTCTTCATGAGGACTTTGGCCAATGTTGTGTTGTCACTGTTTGAATTGAAGCCCTATGCTCCTTGGATAATGAAACTGATCAGAACCAGGTCTTCAATTCCATACAAGGCTGACTTTCATAATCACCTTAGCTTTCTGCCTCCTATTGAAGTCCTCGAAATGACTATTTCCTCAGTTGATGAAAAAGGCAAAGCTGTTGTTATTGATGAAGGCACTCGTACATTGGACGGTCAATTCCGTAAGGCTGCATCTAACTGCACCAATGATGACTTGGCAACTCAAGACTCTGCTGCTAAAGCCACCGAGAAAAATCCTCAAGACACTGCCCCTCGTGTGATGACTGATTGTGAGATGTTTCTAAGTCTTCACCAAAAAGTACATCGCAGTCACAAGTGGGTCAAGGTTTAATTTGGCTCAATTTTTCAGAACATGACTTTCATGCCAAACACTGTGAAGAAGAATCACTATTATGCACATGAAATCTTCGACCGCATATACTTTTTCATATCTACAGTGATGAAGACCTCAAGCAGATGGACTTTCAACAGAACTTTGACTGGTCTCATCCTCCTTCGAAGAAATTCAAGAAGGTCAAAGTTACTCAGTTGGTCACAAGTTTATTTTCTTCATCTCGTGTGATGGATGAAGCTGAGGATCTCGGCGACACTGCGGCAGGCCCTACATCGACAAACGACCCCAACAACGCTGGCGCTCCTCCTTCGACCTCAAGCTGATATTCTTCATGGGCGTTAGTCCTCATTTTTCGACCCTTTAGGTTATTTGATGACAAAGGGGAGAAATTTGAGTTAGTATTCAAGCGGGTCTTTATATATAGGTTGATTTTCTTTAAGTTGCAACTCTCTCTCTTCTGAGGTATGTGTTTGAAGAGTTGTAAACTTAGGTCAGATGGGGGTCTGATACTTTTGAACTGCTTTCTGCATGCTTATTTACTCAAGTTACTTAATGCACGCATGCTAAATTACGTCAGACACCATTTTCCATCATGTATTTAAAATTCTTCATACTATATATTAAATGCGCGAATGGATTACAAGATATAGGGGGAGATCTCCAAGATTTTATCCTACCATGTGCATTTGCAGTCCAAAGAAAATTCCTCAAATATGCACATCTTCCAGGGGGTTCTCCTATATCTTGCAATCAAATTCCTCAATATCAGTAACACTTCACATGTTTATCCCCGTTGGAAAACTTAACCTATTTGTCATCAATCACCAAAAAGGGGGAGATTGTAAGTGCATCAAGTGCCCCTTAGCGATTTTGGTGTATTGAAGACTTATAGGTTAAGTGACTAATGTGTTTGTGAGTGTACACATGTATTACAAGCCTGTGAGGAGTTTGATATTTCTGAATAAAGTTGACCCTAAAAATGAATGTCTTCATCTGAAGACTTTGGTTTTCTTGAAGACTTTGAAAATGAGGAAATTGGTGTGACCCTGAAGATATTGATATTGATGCGAGGATTATGACACGTGAAGACTTTTGGTTTCGAAGTTTCATTTCCCTTTCTTGAGTCATAGGAAACACCGTACTGTTAAAGGGGGTCAAGGTAATACTAAGGAAAAGTTTCCAAGTGATGCTCATCTCAAAGCCTACACATACCCAATCCTTCGAGTGAAGCCTTTTGGAATTCACATACAGTTCAGTCAATTTCTTCAGTGACAGATACGAAGATCTTCTAGTCTTTGAGGAATTTGTTCTGACTAAGGAGTTAGGAATTCGCCAGTGCGAATTGCCTACAGTGAGGAACATGATAGCCTTGAGGATTTGAGAGCTCAAATTTCTGACCATTGTTGTGCTTCACACCAGCTGTCACAAATATCTTATCCACATAACGGTCATATCATTAGGGGCATTTATGTCTTATCATGGCGAGCTGCTCCCCTGCTATAAATAGCTGCCCCCTTCAACCACTAGTTGATTGGCTGCTCCGAGAGAAACTGACACTTATCATTTAGAGCATCCCATCCTCCGAGGACTTTGAGAGAAAATCATCAGTTAGGAAAAACCCAAAACCCCAACACCTAAAACCCAAAGTGATTGAGCATCAGTGAAGATATTGTTCCTGTGTGGAACTGATGCTTGTTACCTTTGAAGACTGTGCATCTTCCAGACGGTTAGGCGTCAAGGTCTAGAGCATCCAAGAGGAATTGTGGATCGCCGAGTGACCAAGTCTGTGAAGGTTTGGAAGTCACCTTGAAGACTTACCAAGAGTGATTGGGCGAGGTCTACGTGAACTTAGCTCAAGGAGAATATGGTAAGGACTATGTGTCTTGGGACTGTGTGTCCCTTGGTTTAAATACCGAGCCGCTCCAACCAGACGTACAACTATCACAACAGTTGGAACTGTTCTACCAAATCACTGTCTTCACCGAGCTACTGGTTCTGTTTCCTCAACCCTCCCATTTCCTTGCTTACTTGTTGATGAACTTGATCGTTACTATTTGAAGACTTTGACTGAAGACTTTCTCAATTTCCTCAACCCAAATTCTTCAGTCATCTTGTCTTCTACCTGCTTATCCTGTTTACACACTATTTGTGCTCTATGTATGTCTCATTTCATCATGATGACTATGCTACTGTCTTGTTACGCATGCACCTGAGTACTTTGTTCCACTGCTTATATTTCGTCACTTAGCCAATTCCTCAAGTAATATTTCCTTAGTGACAAATTTGTAAAAATCGCCTATTAACCCCCCTCTAGTCGATATAACGCACTTTCAGGTGTAAAAAAATATTTCAATTGACATCTTTTTACCCATTTTAATAACAATATTTATCAGTGTCCTCACTTGATGTTGGTTCTTGAATATCTATTTGCCCCATACGCAGAAAGGGTTGAGGTGTGGATCTTTGGCAATGACCTATGTACCTAAAAGCACCAAGTTAATATTAGAAGCTAAACAACAATTGCAAAATGATGTAGTACAACACTTCCTCCATCACATTATATAAGAACTTATTACATGTATATCTAGACATCATCAGGACATTAAGGTAACACTCTTCCTTGTCACTATGTAGCCTGGGATTTCATATTTAGTTATTCAGTACAATGCATGTTGCTATGTAGCCTCTGATATATTAAATATGGCCCTAGTTAACCTACCGATAAATGGGTTACAGATATATGCAATGAAATGTCCGATTTGACGATTAATCCCTTATCAGCCCCAAGGCTATATGGTACCAGCTACTGATATCCTGAATAGTGAGTATATATAAGCAATGCGATGAAACTAACCTCGATGGAAAACAACATGTGTTCTCTACATTGTCCTGTATGAGTACATATAAAGGCATGTTAAGCACAACAGGCTATACACCAACCAAATATATCCATGGTAGACAACATAATCTACAAATGATAGCTTCAGTGTGCAGGTTTAAGCACGCTAGTTAAGAAAAACAAGAAGTGGAAAGGTGTGTTAACTGCAACAGGCATAACATTTAAAAACAAGCAAAAGTAGTCATTCAAACTGGTATTGTGCAGGTCTAAAGTACACTAGTTATTGTTAAAAAAATAAAAAGGCATGTTAACTGCAACATCCTTAACAACAACCAAATATTGTAATTCATAGTGGTACTGTTGAAACTTTTATTGAGGAAATTGAACTGCATGGAAAATAGCTGCACATATTGAGCATCATATTGTGAAGAACTGAAATAAACAAGGCATAAGGCCATCTCTAGCCGACCCCCTAAAGGTTATAACAGACTAAAACCGTTAGTGGAGTATATATATATGCCAGAAATTTTTGGCCATTTCTAGTCGATCCCCTAAACTTAACATTGTAAACTTCAATTTGATTAAGTTCAAAGCAGGTTCAACCGAAAGTAGCATGCATTCAAACATAAACATAGATAGTTTTGCATAACCTAACATAAAACATAAATTTAAACTCACCTAAACTACTTTCGGTTGAAGGGGAGGTCATGCCAATCCTTCCTTGTCAGGTACGGTGTGCCGCGAGTCAGGTTCTGGCTCGTGCCGTCGTTGGGGAAGACACTCCTCCACTCGTCGACGTCGATCTCCTCGTCCTCGCCGCCCACCTCGACGCCCTCCGTGCCGCTGTCCTCACCGCCTTTGACCTCGTCATCGAAGGAGAGCACAATAACCTCACCGCCATCCACTCCGGCAAAGATCACCCGCTCCGCCTCCACGAGCTTCGAGTGCTCCCGGCGGAGCTCTTGCATGTAGGCCTTGTCGGCGGCCTCGGTCTCGAAGCGCTCCCATGCCTCGTGACCCCCCCCCCCCCGCACGCCATAGCCGAGCTCACCACCCCTGGATCTAGCAGGACGAGGTTGACCAGATGTGTGCCGAAGGGGAAATTGATCCTGGCCTCCGCGTCGTGGTAGCTAACCTGCCAGCGGTCATACTCCATGGACGCGAGCTCGGCTGTTTGGAAGCTACAAAGCCACCAGCGGGTGTGGGCCTCCCGATCCGTAATCTCGGCGACCCACATCCAGCACCGCTGCCGTCGGACCCCGAAGTAGGACCTCATCAGCGACCGGGCCCGAGGGAGGAAGGGGAAGTCCTCGAACCGGCGTAGGGGCGAGGCGGCGGGCGGATCGGGCGATCGGCAATGGCGGATCAATAAAGAGCCCACGGAGGACGACGAGGACACATCGGCGGCCACCTCGCCGGCATCGGGCGAAGAGGACGCGATAAACCACTTTTCAGACATTGGCTCCTCAAGCTCCCAGGCACACAGGCAGAGGTTGCGGATGAAGGCGGAGGCGGTGATGGCGGCAACCTACCAATGGTTTCGGGCGAGGGAGGGATGGTGTGTGTGTTGAGGGGGGCAAGGTGGTGTTTGAGGAAATACCCCGGCAACTGAAAATTTTACTAGGCGGGTGTAAAATGTCGGGCTACTGAAAATTTGGATCAAGGACAAGTAGATTGCGAGGGATGCAGAGGTAGGAGTAAAATGTCGGGGCTACTGACACTACTGCAGGATGCTGCTAACGCGACACTACGATCAAAGACCCTTTGACGAAATTGTGTGTGATGCATTAATCGCGAATGGTGACGTAAAAAACCATCAAAAAAGATGCAAAACAATTGCGATGGTGGAGCCATCAAACACATTTCTGATTTTGCTGCATGTGCGATGCAGGGCACATAGTTGATCCATTCGAACTATTTGCGATGAGGCAGAACAACAGAAATGGGCAGCCATATCAATGTGTGTGCGATATACGGCATATAGTTCATTATGATGAACTGTTTGCTATTGGGGAGTGCAACAGAAACGGTTAGCTAGATCAAGGTATGTGTGATATACGGCATACGGTTCACTTAGACGAACTGTTTTCGACTAGGGAACACAACAGAAACAGTTCAACTTAACAAGATGTGTGTGATATGCGGCATACAGTTCACATGGATGAACTGTTTGCGATGAGCCAAAAGAACACAAATGAGTCATGTAAACAAGATGTGTGTGATACGTGGCAAACAACTGTCTTGAATAAACTATTTGCGATGAGAAATTACAACACAGACGGTTAATACAGTTAGTTCTTGTGCGATTCTTTGTGTACAAAAAACTTTGAAAAATGCAAACTAGTTGCTTGCGGTGGCTAGGAGTATCGCACACAATGCGTCTGCGAGTACTCATGTGCGATGATTAGTAAGTTACACATACTTTCCTTATGTTAACACTTGTGTGAATTTGCAATATGTACAGTTAATATGCAAATGCCTTCTGGACATCGGGCACACACTTAAACTCTATGAATTGTGTACGATACTAATACTTTCCATGAAAATTTAAGAACTTGGCTAACGGCATTTGTGTAACACATATATAGTGGTTACACTATTCGACAAAAGGAGGATCTTCGTAACATGGTTTTCACAACCATATGGTCCATATCGACATACTTAATATAGTAACAACTATCACATTTTAAGAGGCTGGGGGCCAACAACCATATGGTCCATATCTACATACTTAACATAGTAGCAGCTAGCACATTTTAAGGGGCTGAGGGCCAACAACCACAATTATCCACTGGAAGCATCTTGATCACGACGACTCGGCATCTCATCAATGAAAAGGAAGAGCCCTCATGTGCCTTGGTAGAGCATGAGTAGAACAGCGTCTCCAATTTTCCAATAAGGATGCATTGCCACGACAAGCGAGAACTTGTTAATTTGAATGGTTCCATTTCGGTGGGAAATGCAGTACCTTGCAATCACTTTGGCGTTATTAGCAGGCACAAGTGTAATTCGGCCACACCGGGAAATCGATCTAGGAACTGCTACAGCGGACAATTTCAATTGAAATGTAGAATAAGAACCAATTGTAACATATCATTGAAGATATATATAGTTTATGAGCATCAACATTAAAATAAGACTTTTTACCAGCGTTTTGTGCACACAATTGGTCTTGCTCAATGTGTGCACCATAGGTATAATTAATCCCATCCAATATCTAGTGTTCATAAGTTGTGCTATCTCTCAGATTATCAACAAAGTTTATGACATGCTTCAAGTCCTTCCAGTGAAATTGGTATGCTTATTAACATACATATCGTTCACTATGCATCCAACATACCCTGCTTAAAATGTGGAAAGGTATTATTTATTCAGAACATGCCAAAAGAATATATAGTGTGCATAAATTGGTAAATAGAATTTGTTACTTGCTAGGAACGGAGTCAAAAAAATGAAATGACAATTGGTTCTCGAATAGTGATCAATTAGACAGAACAAATACCCCGATTTTGCTAAGTAACATGGAGAAAGTTGAAAGGACACTAACCTCGATCAGACTTTGATCGGCTGATGACATTGGGGAAGTAAACATCCATGTTAATTAGACCAAGATGTGGTGCACGCACTAGAATTTTATTGCCAGCTTTCAGTTCGTAACAATTAGACATTTTTCTCCAAAGTTCTGCATTAAAATAAGAGTGACCATCTTTATCAAGTTTTATGCTAACCGTTATTGTAAATCCATGTTGCATTGTCAATATGACATCCATGCAGTCATCAACAAAGTAAAGCCCAAGATTTCCTTCTACTTCTGTTCTTTCAAAGTAAGGGATGTACTGCTTGAATTGAAAATTAAGATCGTAAATTAGATATATTGAAATAAAAGAGCAAGATGCAAATATGGGAGTAACCGATAGAACAGATCAATATATAGATGCAAGCAAAGTACAAAATTAGATAATTAAAAATAGATAATGTAACAAAGATTTGATGCAAATATGAGAGTAACTGAATGAACAACAGATCATATATTTGCCTAATATAGGGGGGTCAGCTTCGGCATCTAGGCTGCATGTAGCACCGTGCCTTTTATCCAAATGTAGCAACATACAACATATGTTCACAAATTTAGGCCATGCCGGCCGTGGTAGGTTGAGATTGAACATACCGAGCGCTCCCTGAAGTCATCCGGGAATGGTGAGATAGAACTTCATTTTCGATTGGCCGTGACCACACTTGCCTGATTTGTGCTTGCACTGTGGACACATGAATGAACACCCACAAACCAGCTAGAACAAAAATGAATCCACGACGATTTCCGGAGGTTGATTAACAGAGATGGACGGACTGCGATAAGACATGACTGAATATTTTGCTAAATTGATTACGTTATCCATGAGAAAAATCCCCGGCCCAATCCCGCAGAAAACCCCAATCGACCAGAGTCTGGAATGTCAGAGCAGATAGGCAGCAGAAAGCGGTAGGGGCGAAATCCCATGCCGTTTGAAGCGCGACCTCTGCCCGCCGACAATAACCATCGAGCTTAGGGTGGCCACGGCGATAGAAGCAGATGAGGTGCAGAGTTAGGGAGGAGTCTGCGGCGAGTGGGTGGGGACTATGTGGGCAAGGGTTTTCTTTTTCCTTTTGCATGTGTGGGCGTAACACACATGGTTCGCAAAGGCGGCGGAGATGAATCATGCGCGATAGTAAATCATTAAGATTGAATGGGAATCCAAATTTCCTTCGTCCTTTGTCCATGAGTTTTTTCTACGATGAACATAAACCGTGCAAATCACCGTGTTCAAATTTGGCACTTTTCCGGGTTGATTTACAATATTTAGGGGATTGTGTGCATTTTCTAGGCATTAATGCAAATAATTCAAAAAAATCGATGCATGAACAGGTGCACGAGCACGGTCTGGAAAACCATGATCGTGCTATTTAGTGAACTCTAATGCCTTTTACAAGGAATGGGCAGATATTTGAAGGAAATGTGTTTACTGGGTAGTATAAAAAATGAAATACATGCTTGAAAAACATGACGCCTGGCGTGGTGCCATGGTATGGCCTCACCATGCCCTGGTAAAAATTTGAGAATGTTTGTCTTTTCTCGTCATGCACGCCATTCATAAATCGAACCATCACCGAGGAAATTTCGTGGTTTCGAGGGGGAAATCAGCAAGATTGAAGGGGCCAGGAATCCAAATTTCCTTCCTAGCTTGTCACTCAATTTTTTCCACAATCAACATACCCCCTCGAATGCAACGTGTTCAAATTTGGCATTTTTTGGGCTCATTTACCATATTAGGGGATTATGTGCATTTTCTAGGCATTAATCCACATAATTCAAATTCGAACAATCAGTGCATGAAAAGGTGCACAAGAATGGTCTGGAAAAACCATACTCATGGTATTTAGTAAATTCTCAAGCCTTTTACAAGGAATGGGCAGAGATTTCAAGCGAATGCGTGGCAATAGTCAACCACAAATGCGTCATTTACTGGGTTATCGACTATAGAAAAATGAAATATGTGCTTGAGAAACATGACGCCTGGCATGGTGCCATGGTATGGCCTCACTGTGCCTTGGTTAAAACTGAGAAGGTTTGATTTATGTCGTCATGCATGCCCTTCTTAAATCAAACCGTCACCAAGGAAATTCCCTGCTTTCGAGAGGGAAATCACCAAGATTGAAGGGGAATCCAAATTTCCTTCCTAGTTTGTCATTCAATTTTTTTCCAACGATCAACATGTCACCTCAAATGCAACGTGTTCAAATTTGACATTTTTCCGGGCTCATTTACCATATTTAGGTGATTATTTGCATTTTCTAGGCATTATTGCACATAATTCAAATTTGAACAATCGGTGCATCAAAAGGTGCACATGAACGGTCTGGAAAACCATGCTCGTGCTATTTAGTACATTCTCATGCCTTTTAAAAGGAATGGGCAGATATTTCAAGGAAATGTGTGGCAATAGTTGACCATAAACACGTTGGTTACTAGGTTAACAACTATACAAAAATGAAATACATGATTGGAAAACATGATGCCTGGCGTAGTGCCATGGTATGGCCTTACCGTGCCCTGGTAAAAATTTGAGAATGTTTTCCTTATGTCGTCTTGCACGCCTTTCATAAATCAAACCATCACCGAGGAAGTTTTAGAGTTTCGAGGAGGAAATCACCAAGATTGAAGGGGGATCCAAATTTTCTTTGTCCATGAGTTTTTTCTATGATGAACATACACCCTGCAAATCACTGTGTTCAAATTTGGAACTTTTCTGGGTTCATTTACCATATTTAGGGGATTATGTCTCATGCCATTTAGTAAATTCTCATGCCTTGTACAAGGAATGGGCAGATATTTCGATGAAATGTGTGGCAATAGTCAACCACAAACATTTGTTTATTGGGTTTTCAACTATAGAAAAAATGAAATAAATGCTTGAAAAACATGACCTGGCATGGTGCCATGGTATGGCCGCGCTGGTAAAAATTTGAGAAGGTTTGGCTTATGTCGTCATGCACGCCCTTCATAAATCAAACCATCACCGAGGAAGTTCCATGCTTTCGAGAGGGAAATCACCAAGATTGAATGGGAATCCAAATTTTTCTTCGTTCTTTGCCTTGGGTTTTTTTCTACGACGAACATACACCCTGCAAATCACCGTGTTTAAATTTGGCATTTTTTTCGGGCTCATTTACATATTTAGGGGATTATGTGCATTTTCTAGGCATTTAGCGCATATAAATCCAATCCAGCTACAGTTGCATATGTGTGATGTGAGGGACGTCGATTGTCGTTCTATCGTGGCGCATCCTACGGTGCACACGCGCGATCCGCGTGGTCGGGGTTTCGGCCAATCATAACACAACACACAATAGGATCAGCGCACACTATTTCCGGAAGCGACAGAGATGAACCATGTGCGATAATGAACGAGCAAAATTGTAAGGTGATACATCTCCGTCGTTGATACGTCTCCGTCGTATCTATAATTTTTGATTGTTCCATGCCAATATTATTCAACTTTCATATACTTTTGGCAACTTTTTATACTATTTTTGGGACTAACATATTGATCCAAAGCGGTGCGGCCTCTGTTTGTTGCATGTTTTATGTTTCACAGAAACCCAATATCAAACGGAATCCAAACGGGATAAAAACGGATGGAGAATTATTTTGGAATATTTGGGGTTTTCCGGAGGAAGAATCAAGCGAAACAGTGCCCAAGGTGGCCAAGAGACAGGGGGCGCGCCCTCCCCTTGGGCGCGCCTAGCACCCTCGTGGGCCACCCGTAACGCGGTTGACGCTCTTCTTTTGCCGCAAGAAAGCTGATTTTATGAAGGAAAAAATCTGGGCGAAAGATTCACCAATCGGAGTTACAGATCTCCGGATATAAAAGAAACGGGGAAGGGGAAGGATTTGGGAATGCAGAAACAGAGAGATAGTTCCAATCTCAGAGGGGATCTTGCCCCTACCACCCCATACGCAAACAATCTTCATATTATTATCCAATGATGTGTTGCCATCCTATGAAGTCTTAGTAGACTTTCGTTGTCCTATCGGTGATTGATGAATTGCTATGATTGGTTTGAGTTGCATGTTTTATTATTCGTGTTGTCCTATTGTGCCCTCCGTGTCGCGCAAGTGTGAGGGATTCCCGTTGTAGGGTTTGCAATATGTTCATGATTTGCTTACGGTGGGTGGCGTGAGTGACAGAAGCACAGACCCGATTAAGTAGGTTGTTTGCGTATGGGGTAAAGGGGACTTGATACTTTAATGCTATGGTTGGGTTTTTAACTTAATGATCATTAGTAGTTGCGGATGCTTGCTAGAGTTCCAATTATAAGTGCTTATGATCCAAGAAGAGAAAGTATGTTAGCTTATGCCTATCCCTCAAATAGAATTGCAATAGTGCTTACCGGTCTAGTAACGTAGTCAATTGCTTATGGACAATTCCACAACACCTACCACCACTTTTCCATAGTCGCTACATTTACTTTATTGTATCTTTATCTAAACAGCCCCTACTTTTTATTTACTTGCTCTCTATTTTCTTGCAAACCTATCCAACAACACCTACAAAGTACTTCTAGTTTCATACTTGTTCTAGGTAAGGCGAACACTAAGCGTGCGTAGAGTCGTATCAGTGGCAGATAGGACTTGAGAGAATATTTGTTATACCTTTAGCTCCTCGTTTGGTTCGACACTCTTACTTATCGAAAGAGGCTACATTGATCCCGTATACTTGCGGGTTATCAAGACCTTTTTCTGGCGCCGTTGCCGGGGAGTCATAGCGTGGGGTGAATATTCTCGTGTGTGCTTGTTTGCTTTATCACTAAGTAATTTTTATTTGCTGTTCTTAGTTGTTTTCTATGTTTAGTTATGGGTAGGAAACGCAAAATACCAAAAAAAATTAGTTGTACCTACTAAACCAATGGTTGAAGAACCACTCAAAATCTAACACACTCTTGAAGCTTTTTACTTGGATCATCTTCGATCCCTTTGTGCTCGTGCTGAAACCCCCACTAGCTTAGTTGAGGGCAAATCTTTAGATGAGCATGCTTGTCATGTGCGACACTGTATATCTAGAAAAGGGAAACTTTTACTGGATCAAATTCATTGTTTGCAATGCTATGCTTGGAATTTATTTGAAATATATGATGTTACTTGTTCGTTCTAAAAACCCTAAGAAACACCTTCCCTACCAATGTGACTTTATTGATAATGGAATCGTATCTTCGTATGCTAAGGGCTTTTAAGGGTGCTTATGAAATTGCTTCTTTGATTGAAAAGTATGATGCTACTCTCTACAAATCTGAATTTTTTTGCCATATTTAAATATTGTTATGATAATTATGCTTCTAATGCCTATGTTAAACTATATATTGAGGACTCCTCTGTTGTCCAAGAAGAGACTAATATTTTCCAGGAGTCTATGGAAGAAGAAATTGATGAAATTGTGAGCTCATTGGATGAAAAAGATGATGAGGAGAGCGAAGAACAAAAGGAGGAAGAGCGGATTGATCACCCGTGCCCACCTTCTAATGAGAGTAACTCTTCAACTCATACATTGTTTAATTCCCCTTCGTGCTTACCGAAGGATGATTTCTATGATGATTGTTATGATCCCATTGATTCTCTTGAAATATACCTTTTTGATGATGCTTGCTATGCTTGTGGCCAAGATGTCAATATGAATTATGCTTATGGAGATGAACTTGCTATAGTTCCTTATGTTAAACATGAAATTGTTGCGATTGCACCCATGCATGATAGTCCTATTATCTTTTTGAATTCTGCCGACTACACTATATCAGAGAAGTTTGTGCTTATTGAGGATTATATTGATGGGTTGCCTTTTACCATTGCACATGATAATTTTGATGAATGTAATCTGCATGTGCTTGCTGCTCCTACTTGCAATTATTATGGGACAGGAACTATATCTCCACCTCTCTAAGTTTCCAATACGGTAGAATTGCAAGAAAGTGCTTATACTATGCATTGGCCTTTACTTGGTGTGCATGAATTGTTCTTTTATGACATGCCGGTGCATAGGAAGAGAGTTAGACTGTGTTGTTGCTTGATATATGTTACTTTGTGCTCACTACTAAATTACAAATCATTGTTAATTAAAATTGGCTTTGATATACCTTGGGATCCGGGTGGATCCATTACTTGAGCACTATATGCCTAGCTTAATGGCTTTAAAGAAAGCGCTGCCAGGGAGACAACCCGGAAGTTTTAGAGAGTCATTTATTTCTGTTGAGTGCTTTCATATAGTTTAAAAACAAAAAAAAAATAAAGAGGGGAACCGAAAACTTTTCAAAAAGGAAAGTGAAGGTGAGAAAGACAAGCATTGTTGAAGTGGGAGAGCTCCTTGAACTTTGTTCATGCTCACAGAAACTTTGTGAATCTTGATTACAGAAAATTTTCAAAAAAATAATTATCCCCTTGTATAATTCCATTGTATTATAAAAATAATGTGCCAAGGTTTGCCTTTAGGATGTTTACAATGCTTGTTGGTTTGTACAGTGCAGGACAGAAACTTTGGCTGCATTGCGCGATTTTACATTTTTAACTGGAACATCAAATGGTTCCGATTTCTTTTGCACTGTCTTTCCGTACAAATTTTTTATTTCTCCTACTTTTGGTGGAAGTTTTGGGGTACCAGAAGTAAGGTGAATGTTTTTGACAGATTCTGTTTTTGATGCATAGTTTGCTTGTTTTGATGAATCTATCAATTTCTATCAGTGCATTAAGGCATGAAAAAGCTACATTAAAGTAGACACAATGCAAAAACAAAATATGAATTGGTTTGATACAGTACTTAGAGTAGTGATTTGCTTTATTATACTAACAGGTCTTATCGAGTTTTCTGCTGGAGTTTTGTGTGGATGAAGTGTTTGATCGAGGAGGTCTTGATATGAGGAAAAGGAAGAGAGTCAAGAGCCCAAGATTGGGGATGCCCTAGGCACCCCAAGTAAATATTCAAGGAGACTCAAGCGTCTAAGCTTGGGGATTCCTCGAAAGGCATCCCCTCTTTCTTCAACAAGTATCGGTATGTTTTCGTATTCGTTTCGTTCATGCGATATGTGCAAGTCTTGGAGCGTCTTTTGCATTTAGTTTTCATTTTTCTTTTATACACCATGCTGGTATAAATAGTCCTTGGCTGATTTATAGAATTCTCATTGCACTTCACTTATATCTTTTGAGTATGGCTTTATAGAATGCTTCATGTGCTTCACTTATATCATTTGAAGTTTGGATTGCATGTTTCTCTTCACATAGAAAACCGCCATTTGTAGAATGCACTTTTGCTTCACTTATATTTGTTAGAGCATGGGCATATCTTTTGTAGAAAGAATTAAACTCTCTTGCTTCACTTATATCTATTTAGAGAGATGACAGGAATTGGTCATTCACATGGTTAGTCATAAAATCCTACATAAACTTGTAGATCGCTGAATATGATATGTTTGATTCCTTGCAATAGTTTTGCGATATAGAGGTGACAATATGTGGGATGAACTAGTAGATGGTTGCGTTTAGTAAGGATATTTGTGTTAAGGTTTGTGATTCCCGAAGCATGCACGTATGGTCTACTAACAATGTAACCAAATTGGTGCACATTGTATTTTGATTGTTTACCTTTGCGTGAAGGTCGGGGGCGCGCGATGGTTAACTCCTACCAACCTCCCCCCTAGGAGCATGCGCGTAGTACTTTGTTTTGATGGCTAATAAATTTTTGCAATAAGTATGTGAGTTCTTTATGACTAATGTTGAGTCCATGGATTATACACACTTTTACCTTTCCATCATTGCTAGCCTCTTCGGTACCGTGCATTGCCCTTTATCACCTCGAGAGTTGGTGCAAACTTCGCCGGTGCATCCAAACCCCGTGATATGATATGCTCTATCACACATAAACCTCCTTATATCTTCCTCAAAACAGCCACCATACCTACCTATCATGGCATTTCCATAGCCATTCCGAGATATATGCCATGCAACTTCCATCATCATCATATACATGACTTGAGCATTCATTGTCATATTGCTTTGCATGATCGTAAGATAGGTAGCATGATGTTTGCATGGCTTGTCCTTTTTTTTATGTCATTGATACGCTAGCTCATTGCACATCCCGGTACACTGTCGGAAGCATTCATATAGAGTCATATCTTTGTTCCAGTATCGAGTTGTAATATTGAGTTGTAAGTAAATAAAAGTGTGATGATCATCATTATAGAGCATTGCCCCATGAAAACAAAAGAAAAAAAGAAAAAAAATAAGAAAAGAAAGGAAAGGCCAAAGAAGCCTAAATAAAAAAAGGGTCCAAAGAAGCCCACCCAAAAAAAAGAAAAAGAAGAAGAAAAGAAAAAAGAAAAAGAAAAGGGGCAATGTTACTATCCTTTTACCACACTTGTGCTTCAACGTAGCACCATGTTCTTCATATAGAGAGTCTCTTATGTTGTCACTTTCATATACTAGTGGGAATTTTCATTATAGTACTTGGATTGTATATTCCAACGATGGGATTCCTCAAAATGCCCTAGGTCTTCATGAGCAAGCAAGTTGGATGCACACCCACTTAGTTTTCAGTTTGAGCTTTCAGACACTTATAGCTCTAGTGCATCTGTTCCATGGCAATCCCTATTCCTCGCATTGACATCAATTGATGGGCATCTCCATAGCCCATTGATTAGCCGTGTCGATATGAGACTTTCTCCGTTTTTGTCTTCTCCACATAACCTCCATCATCATATTCTATTCCACCCATAGTCCTATATCCATGGCTCACGCTCATGTATTGCGTGAAAGTTGAAAAAGTTTGAGAATACTAAAGTATGAAACAATTGCTTGGCTAACACCGGGATAGGCATGAGGGGTACCTTGTGTTAAGAAAAGGGAGCATCCAAGACTATATGATTTTGTAGGGATAACGTTCTGGAAGCATTGATATTTTGAAAGACATGATTGTTTGTTGGGATGCCCTAACTATTATTGTTTTTATGTCAAATGATAGACTATCGCTTTGAATCACTCCTGTCTTAATATTCATGCCATGATTAGACATATGATCAAGATTATGCTAGGTAGCATTCCACATCAAAAATTATCATTTTTATCATTTACCTACTCGACGACGAGCAGGAATTAAGCTTGGGGATGCTGATATGTCTCTGTCGTATCTATAATTTTTGATTGTTCCATAAAAATATTATTCAACTTTCATATACTTTTGGCAACTTTTTATACTATTTTTTTGGACTAACATATTGATCCAGTGCCCAGTGCCAGTTCCTGTTTGTTGCATGTTTTATGTTTCACAGAAACCAAATATCAAAGGGATCCAAATGGGATAAAAATGTACGGAGAATTATTTTGGAATATTTGGGATTTTCTGGAGGAAGAATCAACGCGAAACAGTGCCCGAGGTGGCTACGAGACAGGGGGCGCGCCCTCCCCCCTGGGCGTGCCTGGCACCCTCGTGGGCCACCCGTAACGCGGTTGATGCTCTTCTTTGTCGCAAGAAAGCTAATTTTATGAGAAAAATATGGGTGAAAGATTCACCCCAATCGGAGTTACGGATCTCCGGATATAAAAGAAACGATGAAGGGGAAGGATCTGGGAACGCAGAAACAGAAGATAGATCCAATCTCGGAGGGGCTCTCTCCCCTCCCACGCCATGGGAGCCATGGACCAGAGGGGAAACCCTTCTCCCATCTAGGGAGAAGGTCAAGGAAAAAGAAGAAGAAGGGGCTCTCTCCCCTTGCTTCGATGGCGCCGAACGCCGGGGGCCATCATCATCACCACGATCTTCACCAACACCTCCATCATCTTCACTAATGTCTCCATCACCTTCCCCCATCTATATCCAGTGGTCCACTCTCCTGCAACCCGTTGTACCCTCTACTTGAACATGGTGCTTTATGCTTCATATTATTATCCAATGATGTGTTGCCATCCTATGATGTCTGAGTAGATTTTCGTTGTACTATCGGCGGTTGATGAATTGCTATGATTGGTTTGAGTTGCATGTTTTATTATTGGTGTTGTCCTATTGTGCCCTCTGTGTCGCGCAAGCGTGAGGTATTCCCGCTGTAGGGTTTGCAATATGTTCATGATTTGCTTACGGTGGGTGGCGTGAGTGACAGAAGCACAGACCCAAGTAAGTAGGTTGTTTGCGTATGGGATAAAGGGGACTTGATACTTTAATGCTATGGTTGGGTTTTTACCTTAATGATCTTTAGTAGTTGCGGATGCTCACTAGAGTTTCAATCATAAGTGCATATGATCCAAGAAGAGAAAGTATGTTAGCTTATGCCTCTCCCTCAAATAGAATTGCAATAGTGATTACCAGTCTAGTAACGTAGTCAATTACTTAGGGACAATTCCACAACACCTACCACCACTTTTCCACACTCGCTACATTTACTTTATTGCATCATTATCTAAACAACCCCTACTTTTTATTTACATGCTCTTTATTATCTTGCAAACCTATCCAACAACACCTACAAAGTTCTTCTAGTTTCATACTTGTTCTAGGTAAGGCGAACACTAAGCGTGCGTAGAGTCGTATCAGTGGTAGATAGGACTTGAGAGAATATTTGTTCTACCTTTAGCTCCTCGTTGGGTTCGACACTCTTACTTATCCAAAGAGGCTACATTGATCCCGTATACTTGCGGGTTATCAGTTGTATCTATAGTTTTTGATTGTTTCATGCAAATATTATACAACTTTCACATATATTTGGCAACTTTTTATATGATTTATTGGACTAACCTATTGATCTAGTGCCCAGTGCTAGTTCCTGTTTGTTGCATGGTTTTTGTTTTGAAGAAAAGCCATGTCAAACAAAGTCCAAACGCGACAAAAAATTACGGAGAATCATTTTGGAATATTTATGATTTTTGGGAGGTGGAATCAACGCAAACGGGGGCCCACTGTGAGCACAACCCACCAGGGTGCGTTGGGCACCCCCTGGCGCGCCCAGGTATTTTATGCCCTCCTGAAGGTCGGTTGGGGCCCTTATTTTGGCACAAGAAATATAATTTATGGAAAAAAATTGTGTAAAAATTTCAGCGCAATCGGAGTTACGGATCTCCGGGAATTTAAGAAACGATGAAGGGCCAGATCTGGGGAACGCGAAACAAAAGAGAACAGAGAGGGAGATCCAATCTCGGAGGGGCTCTCGCCCCTACACCGCCATGGAGGCCATGGACCAGAGGGGGAACTCTCCTCCCATCTAGGGGGAGGCCAAGGAAGAAGAAAAAGGAGGGGGGCTCTCTCCCCCTCTCTCCCGGTGGCGCTAGAGCGCCGCTGGGGCTATGATCGTGACGATGATCTACATCAACAACCTTGGTACCATCAACACCAACTCCCCCCTCTATGCAGTGGTGTAATACCCCTTCTCCCCGCTGTAATCTCTACTTAAACATGGTTCTCAACTCCATATATTGTTTCCCAATGATATTTGGCTATCCTATGATGTTTGAGTAGATCTAGTTTGTCCTATGGGTTAATCGTTATCTTGGTTGGTATGATTGTATATTCTATTTATGGTGCTGTCCTCTGGTGCCCTCCATCTCGTGCAAACGTGAGGGGCCCCTGCTGTAGGGTGTTGCAATATGTTCATGATTCGCTTATGGTGGGTTGTGAGAGTGACAGAAGATTAAACCCGAGTAGGTGGGTTGTTGCATATGGGATAAAGAGGACTTGATACTTAATGCTATGGTTGGGTTTAACAACCTTAATGATCTTTAGTAGTTGCGGATACTTGCTAGGGGTCCAATCGTAAGTGCATATGATCCAAGTAGATAAAGTATGTTAGCTCATGCCTCTCCCTCATATAGAACTACAAGAATGATTACCGATACTTGTTATCGATTGCTTAGGGACAAATGACATTCTTATTGACAAAAGCTATCCACTTTTATTACCTTACAATTTATTCGTAGTTTTATTCTCGCAAAGTACTCATAGTTTTATTCTTGCAAAATAGTTTCATACTTGTTCTAGGTAAAGCAAATGTTAAGTGTGCGTAGAGTTGTATCAATGGTCGATAGAACTTGAGGGAATATCTGTTCTACCTTTAGCTCCTCGTTGGGTTCGACACTCTTATTTATCAAAGAAGGCTACAAATGATCCCCTACACTTGTGGGTTATCAAGACCTTTTTCTGGCGCCGTTGCCGGGGAGCAATCGCCTGGGGTGAATATTCTCGTGTGTGCTTGTTTGCTTTGTCACTAAGTAGTTTTTATTTTTAGCTCTAAGTTGTTCTCTATCTTTAGTTAAGGATATGAACACAAAACACCAAAAAAAATTAGTGGTACTTGCTACTCATGGAGATGGGGAACCTCCTAAAACCCTCAATGCTCGTTATGTGAAAAATATTATGCAGTACTTTGATAATCCTGAGAAAACCCCATTCAACTTGATAACGGGAGACACGTTGGATAAACGTGAATACTTTAGGGATTATCGCTTGACACAAAAGGGAAACTGTTATGGGATCAAATTCATATCATGAAATGGTATGCTTGGAACCTATGCTCTTGATATGATTATACTTGTTGATCAAGGATCAACGCTCCACATCTTCCCTTTTCATGCAAATTTAATGATAATCAAACCTTAGCTTCTTATGCTAATGGTGTATATGATTACTATGATGTGGAACGAATAGAAGAATTTGTTGCTTTTAAGGGTGCTTATGAAATTGAACCTTTATTTGAAAAGTATGGATATTTATATGATTTGGTATATAGACCTGAAAATTTTGCTATCCTTAAATATTGCTACGATAATTATAAATACAATTATGATATTGATGTGTTTATTGAGAAAGTCTCCGCTGTCCAAGAAGAGACTAATATTTTGCAGGAGTCTATGGAAGAAGGAATTGATGAAATTGTAAGCTCATTGGATGAAAAAGATGATGAGGAGAGTGAAGAACAAAAGGAGGAAGAGTGGATTAGCTACCCGTGCCCATCTTCTAATGAGAGTAACTCTTCAACTCATACATTGTTTAATGTCCCTTCGTTCTTACCGAAGGATAATGTCTATGATCCCATTGATTCTTTTGAAATATCCCTTTTTGATAAACTTGATGCTTGCTATGCTTGTGGCCAAGATGCCAGTATGAATTATGCTTATGGAGATGAACTTGCTATAGTTACTTATGTTAAGAATGAAATTGTTGCTATTGCACCCATGCATGATAGTCCTATTATCTTTTTGAATTCTCCAAACTACACTATATCGAAGAAGTTTGCACTTATTAAGGATTATGTTGATGGGTTGCCTTTTATCATTGCGCATGATAATTTTCATGAATATAATATGCATGTTCTTGCTGCTCCTACTTGCAATTATTATGAGAGAGGAACTACATCTCCACCTCTCTATGTTTCCAACACGATAAAATTGCAAGAAACTACTTATGCAATTTATTGGCCTTTACTTGATGTGCATGAATTGTTCTTGTATGACATGCTGATTCATGTGAAAAGGGTTAGACTTCGTCAGTGCATGATATATGTTTCTTTGTGCTCACTACTAAATGCCAAATCATTACTAATTAAGATTGGCTTTGATATACCTTGGGATCCGGGTGGATTCGTTACTTGAGACTTTATGCCTAGCTTAATGGCTTTAAAGAAAGCGCTGCCAGGGAGACAACCCGGAAGTTTTAGAGAGTCATTTTATTTCTGTTCAATGCTTTTATAAATTTTAAAAACAAAAAATATAGAGGGCAACTTAAAACTTCACAAAAAGGAAAGTGAAAGTGAGAGAGACGAGCATTGTTGAAGTGGGGGAGCTCCTTGAACTTTGTTCATGCCCATGGAAACTTTGTGAATCTAAATTACAGAAAGTTTTCAAAAAATAATTATCCCCTTGTACAAATCCTTTGTATTGTAAAATATTGTGCCAAGGTTTGCCTTTAGGATGATTAGATTGCTTGTTGGTATGTGAGGTGTAGAAACAGAAACTTTGTGTGTAGCACGTGAATTTTCAATTTTTTTACTGGAACGTAAAAAGGTTCTGAAACTTTTTGCACACTATTGATATACAAATTATTTATTTCTTCCTAACTTTTCAGAATTTTTGGAGTACCATAAGTATGGTAGATGTTCAGATTGCTACAGATTGTCCTGTTTAATACAGATTCTGTTTTTGATGCATTGTTTTGCTTGTTTTGATGAAACTATCGATTCTATTGGTGGTATAAGCCAAGGAAAAGTTATATTAAAGTAGCTACAATGCAAAAACAAAATATGAATTGCTTTCAAACAGTACTTAGAGTAGTGATTTGCTTTGTTATACTAACTGATCTTACCGAGTATTTCTGTTGAGGTTTGTGTGGATGAAGTGATCGAAGATTGAGGAGGTCTCGATATGAGGAGAAGGAGGAGAGGCAAGAGCTCAAGCTTGGGGATGCCCAAGGCACCCCAAGTAAATATCCAAGGAGACTCAAAGCGTCTAAGCTTGGGGATGCCCCGGAAGGCATCCCATCTTTCTTCAACAAGTATCGGTATGTTTTCGTCTTTGTTACGTTCATGTGATATGTGCAAATCTTGGAGCATCTTTTGCATTTAGTTTTCACTTTTCTTTCATCCACCATGCTGGTATGAGATAGTCCATGGTTGATTTATAGAATGCTCATTGCACTTCACTTATATCTTTTAGGTATGGCTTTATAGAATGCTTCATGTGCTTCACTTATATCATTTGAAGTTTGGATTGCCTGTTTCTCTTCACATAGAAAACCGTTCTTTGTAGAATGCTCTTTTGCTTCACTTATATTTTTAGAGCATGGTCTTTTTTAGAAAGAATTAAACTCTCATGCTTCACTTATATCCATTTAGAGAGTCAACAGGAATTGGTCCATTGCATGGTTAGTCATGAAATCCTACATAAAACCTATGGATCACTGAATATGATATGTTTTACTCCTTGCAATAGTTTTGCGATATAGAGATGATAATATGTGGGAGGTACTAGTAAACGGTTGTGGTTAGTAGGAATATTGGTGTTAAGGTTTGTGATTCCCGAAGCATGCATGTATAGTCTCTCATTATGCTATGAAGTTGGAGCATGATTTATTATTGATTGTCTTCCTTATGAGTGGCGGCCGTGGACGAGCGATGGTATTTTCCTACCAATTTATCCCCCTAGGGGCTTGTGTAGTAGTACTTCGCTTTGAGGGCAAATAAACTTTTGCAATAAGTATATGAGTTCTTTATGACTAATGTGAGTCCATGAATTACACGCACTCTTACCTTTCCGCAATTTCCTAGCCTCTGCGGTACCGTGCATTGCCCTTTCTCACCTCGAGATGTGGTGCAAACTTCGTAGGTGCATCCAAACCCCGTGATATGATATGCTCTATCACACATAAGCCTTATTATATCTTCCTCAAAACAGCCACCATACCTACCTATTATGGCCTTTCCATAGCCATTCCAAGTTATATTGTCACATGAAACTTCCACTGCCTCCGTTTTGATGACTTGAGAATTCATTGTCATATTGCATGAGACTTTATTTCCACTACCTCCGTGATCGTAAGATAGCTAGCATGATATTTCCACGGCTTGTCTGCTTTTTGATATCGTTGTTGTGCTAGATCATTGCACATCCTGGTACACTGCCAGAGGAATTCATATAGAGTCATATTTTATTCTAGGTATCAAGTTGTAATTTTTATTTTCTTTTTAGTTATAAGTAAATAGAAGTGTGATGATCATCATTATTCATTATTAGCGCATGTCCAGGTAGGAAAGGATGATGGAGACTATGATTCCCCCACAAGTCGGGATGAGACTCCGGACAATGAGAGGAAAAAGAGAGTCTCCTATTTAGTCACTTTAATATACTAGTGGGAATTTTTCAAAGTAGTACCTTGTTTTTCATATTTAGCCACACTTGTGATTCAAAGTAGTACCATGTTTTTCATATAGAGAGTCTCCTATTTAGTCACTTTAATATACTAGTGGGAATTTTTCATAATAGAACTTGGCTTGTATATTCCGATGATGGGCTTCTTCAAATGCCCGAGGTCTTCATGAGCAAGCAAGTTGGATGCACACACACTTAGTTTTCATATTGAGCTTTCATACCCTTACAGCTCTTAGTGCATCCTTTGCATGGCAATCCCTACTCCTCACGTTGATATCAATTGATGGGCATCTCCATAGCCCGTTGGTTAGCCGCGTCGATGTGAGACTTTCTTACTTTTTTGTTTTCTCTATATTTACCCCTAGCATCATACTCTAATCCACCTATAGTGCTATATCCATGGCTTGCGCTCATGTATTGCGTGGGAGTTGAAAAAGCTGAAGCGCGTTGAACCAATTGCTCAGCTTGTCATCGGGGTTGTGCATTATAAATACTTTGTGTTAAGAAGATAGAGCATGACAAGATTATATGATTTTGTAGGGATAGCTTTCTTTAGCATTGATATTCTGAAAGACATGATTGTTTGTTGGGATGCCTGAGTATTAATGTCTTTATGTCAAATTATAGACTATTGCTTTGAATCACTTATGTCTTAATATTCATGCCATCATTAGATATATGATAAAGTTTATGCTAGGTAGCATTCCACATCAAAAAATATATTTTTTATCATTTACTTGCTTGAGGATGAGCAGGAATTAAGCTTGGGGATGCTGATACGTCTCTGTCATATCTATAACTTTTGATTGTTTCATGCCAATATTATACAACTTTCACATATATTTGGCAACTTTTTATATGACTTATTGGACTAACCTATTGATCCAGTGCCCAGTGCCAGTTCCTGTTTGTTGCATGTTTATTGTTTCATAGAAAAGCCATGTCAAACAAAGTCCAAACGCGATGAAAATTTACGGAGAATTATTTTGGAATATTTATGATTTTTGGGAGGTGGAATCAACGCAAACGGGGGGCCACCATGAGCACAACCCACCAGGGCGCGTCGGGCACCCCCTGGCGCGCCCAGGTATTTTATGCCCTCCTCTAAGGTCGGTTGGGGCCCTTCTTTTGGCGCAATAAATATAATTTATGGAAAAAAATCGTGTAAAAATTTCAGAGCAATCGGAGTTACGGATATCCGGGAATTTAAGAAACGGTGAAGGACCAGATCCGGGGAACCCGAAACAGAAGAGAACAGAGAGGGAGATCCAATCTCGGAGGGGCTCTTGCCCCTATGCCGCCATGGAGGCCATGGACCAGAGGGGGAACTCTCCTCCCATCTAGGGGGTGGCCAAAGAAGAAGAAAAAGGAGGGGGCTCTCTCGCCCTCTCTCCCAGTGGTGCCAGACTGCCGCTGGGGCTAGGATCGTGACGGCGATCTACATCAACAACCTTGCTACCATCAACACCAACTTTCTCCCCCTCTATGTTGTGGTGTAACACCCCTTCTCCCTGTTGTAATCTCTACTTAAACATGGTGCTCAACTCCATATATTGTTTCCCAATGATATTTGGCTATCCTATGATGTTTGAGTAGATCCGTTTTGTCCTATGGGTTAATCGTGATCTTGGTTGGTATGATTGTATATTTTATTTATATTGCTGTCCTACGGTGCCCTCCGTCTCACGCAAAATTGAGGGGCCCCTATTGTCGGGTGTTGCAATATGTTCATGATTCGCTTATGATGGGTTGCGAGAGTGACAAAAGCTTAAACCCGAGTAGGTTGGTTGTTGCATATGGGATAAAGAGGACTCTATACTTAATGCTATGGTTGGGTTTCACGACCTTAATGATCTTTAGTAGTTGCGGATGCTTGCTAGGGTCCAATCATAAGTGCATATGATCCAAGTAGAGAAAGTATATTAGCTCATGCCTCTCCCTCATATAGAATTATAAGAATGATTACCGGTACTTGTTATCGATTGCATAGGGACAAATGACTTTCTTTTTGGCAAAAGCTATGCAGTTTTATTACCTTCCAATTTATTTGCAGTTTTATTCTCGCAAAGTACTCATAGTTTTATCATTGCAAAATAGTTTCATACTTGTTCTAGGTAAAGCAAACGTTAAGTGTGCCTAGAGTTGTATTGGTGGTCGATAGAACTTGAGGGAATATTTGTTCTACCTTTAGCTCTTCATTGGGTTCGACACTCTTATTTATCGAACAAGGCTACAAACGATCCCCTACACTTGTGGGTTATCATAAGGGAAGCCAAATTTCCTTTGTCGTTTGTCGTTGATCTCTTAAAAACCACCGCACTGTATGGCTGCCCAGCCCCTCCATCCCAGAGCTCTCTCCAAGCGTCGTTCATGGTACCACGGTGCATAGTAACTGGTAAGGAAGTGTTGTCATCCCGCCGCGCCGCGTTCCTCGCCGCCCGCGACCGCACACATGGTAAGGAAGTGATGGCATCTCGCCGCGCCAAGTTCATCACCGTCGGCGGCCACAGTTATGTGGGCGGACTTTGAGGCTGCCATGGCCGAATGGGCGATGGACCTAGAGGCGACCAAAGCCGCACATAAGGAGTAGAAAAGGCAGAAAGCAATCAAGAAAAGAGAGTCCCGCCGCCGCAAGAAAGAAGAGGCCGCACACCATGGTGAGGAGAGCTTGGCGGAGATCGAATCATGGTGGGCAGCCGCTACAAGGCCGTGAAGGAGAACGCTGGCGTCTGGCCAGCATGCCTCGATGGCAGCATGTTAGAAGTAGTTAGTGTGTGTGTCGCCCGTAGTCTTAGAGCAAATTACCAGTAGTACTTTAAGTTTGTATTATTAATGTACAATGTCGGTAAGAGCATCCGTTGAGGGCTTTGAGCATTGATTAGCATGTGTACCTGTGTGCATTTTTTGTGTTAATCATTAGAAGATCACAAAACACACGGTTTCTATGGTGTACATGTGTGTGTTTTTTTGCATTAATGATCCATAAGTCAGTTACCTGTGTGATGTTTCCTAATAAACCAGGCGTACCATTGACCAATAAAATCAACTACACGTGTACATTTTTTTGGAGACGGGATCTGCCAATTTTCTCTTTTCTCACACACGAGTATTTTACGCGCTTCGTCTGTGTCGTGTGTTTCCCCCGCCCAAGTTTCAAGTTTTGCAGCGAAATTTTCATTAGGCGCACGATTTTAGAATTTATTCCTCGAACCACATCCCCACCCATCAAATTTCCTCAGTATCTCCCCTGTTCCCCCGCCTCCCCTACTGGCAGCTCAAACCGCCGCCGCCACAACCACATCTTCAACCACATCTAGATTCTGCTCGGATCCAGTCAGGTAACCCACCGATCTCTCTCACGGCCCCAGCCTAATTGCTTAAATGGCGCCTGCGAAACATCCTCATGCCTCCAAATCCGCACCGCCCCTACCTCCAGAGAACTGTCGCGCAAGCCCAATCACATATCATGTGGAGGTCAAGGAGCTGATGGTAGTCCATGGCGCGATGGCCGATGTGCATGTTAACCCGGAGGAACACCTCACCTCCACCGCCGACGACATGGTGTAGGCTCTGGCCCAGATGAAGTGCCCCGGCGACTACCCCCAGAATTTAATAGGTATGATCTGACTAGCTAAATCTTACCAATACCACTTGCAATGGCTATGTTTTGTACGGTTGATGTATTAAGCATGTTCGTGCCTTGTTTATTTTAGTACTGCACACTATGTGATGTTCAAGTATTAACTGTCCATCTCAATTTCACCAATACCAGCAACAAACTTACAATACATGACTCATGATATCACTAGAGAAGCTGCCCATTTTCTATTTTTGGTGGATGCTAACCCTATTGTACTTGACATGCCTGTCCATGTACTTACGCAGGGTCATAACGACTGATCCTGTTGTTTGCCGTCGAGGTTAGCTGCATCCCGTGTCTTACTGTATTTCACATCATTTGTGGAATTGCAGTTTAACTTCTACCATTTATTGGTTGCTTGTAGGTACACATGTCAGTGGCACTGATCCATGCTTCGACCCGGAGGAACAGCTCGCCTCCGCCGCTGCTGACTGCTATGTCTTGAGCTTGCGTTGGTTTTCCTTGAAGAGGAAAGGGTGATGCATCAATAGTAGCATAAGTATTTCACTTAGTTTTTGAGAACCAAGGTATCAATCTAGTAGGAGGCTCCTCAGAAGTCCCACGCACCTACACAAACAAACAAAGAACTCGCAACCAACGCAATAAAGGGGTTGTCAATCCCTTCACGGCCAATTGCAAAAGTGAGATCTGATAGAGATAGTATGATAAGATAAATATACTTTTGGTATTTAGTAATATAGATTGGAAAAGTAAAGATGCAAATAAATGTAGATTGAAAGCTTATATGATAAAAGATAGACACGGGGGCATAGGTTTCACTAGTGGCTTCTCTCAAGATAGCATAAGTATTACGGTGGGTGAACAAATTACTGTCAAGCAATTGATAGAAAAGCGAATAATTATGAGATTATCTAGGCATGATCATGTATATAGGCATCACGTCCGCGACAAGTAGACCGAATCGTGCTTGCATCTACTACTATTACTCCACACAACGACCGCTATCCAGCATGCATCTAGAGTATTAAGTTCATAAGAACAGAGTAACGCATTAAGAAAGATGACTTGATGTAGAGGGATAAACTCATGTAATATGATATAAACCCCATCTTTTTATCCTCGATGGCAACAATACAATACGTGCCTTGCAACCCCTATTGTCACAGGGTAAGGACACTGCAAAATTGAACCCAAAGCTAAGCACTTCTCCCATGGCAAGAAAGATCAATCTAGTCGGCCAAACCAAACTGATAATTAGAAGAGACTTGCAAAGATAACTCAATCATACATAAAAGAATTCAGAGGAGATTCAAATATTTCTCATACATAAACTTGATCATAAACCCACAATTCATCGGATCTTGACAAACACACTGCAAAAAGAGTTACATCTAATAGATCTCCGCAAGAGAGGGGGAGAACATGGTATTGAGATCCAAAAAGAGAGAAGAAGCCATCTAGCTAATAACTATGGACCCGAAGGTCTGTGGTAAACTACTCACAACTCATCGGAGGGGCTATGGTGTTGATGTAGAAGCCCTCCGTGGTCGATTACCCCTCCGGTGGAGCGCCGGCGAAGGCTCCAAGATGGGATCTCGCGGATACAGAAGGATACGATGGTGGAAATTGTTTTTCGTGGCTCTCTGGATGTTTTCGGGGTACATGGGTATATATAGGAGGAAGAAGTAGGCCGGTGGACGCCCAAGGGGCCCACGAAACAGGGGGCGCGCCCTCCACCCTCGTGGCCGCTCGGCTGCTTCTTGGCTTGCACTCCAAGTCCTCTGGATCACGTTCATTCCAAAAATCACGCTCCCGAAGGTTTCATTCCATTTGGACTCCGTTTGATATTCCTTTTCTTCGAAATACTGAAATAGGCAAAAAAACAGCAATACGGGCTGGGCCTCCGGTTAGTAGGTTAGTCCCAAAAATGATATAAATGTGTAAAATAAAGCCCATAAACATCCAAAAGGGGTAATATTATAACATGGAACAATCAAAAATTATAGATACGTTGGAGACGTATCAAGCATCCCCAAGATTAATTCCTGCTCGTCCTCGAGTAGGTAAATGATAAAAATAGAATTTTTGATGTGGAATGCTACCTAGCATAATTCTCAGTGTAATTTTCTTTATTGTGGCATGAGTGTTCAGATCCAAATGATTTAAAATAAAAGTTCATATTGACAAAAGAAATAGTAATACTTCAAGCATACTAATCAAAGCAATCATGTCTTCTCAAAATAAGATTTCTAAAGAAAATTCATCCCTACAAAATCATATAGTTAGGCTATGCTTCATTTTCGTCACACAAAAATGTTCCCAAATTATACAACCCCGATGACAAGCCAAGCAATTGTTTCGTACTTAAATAATCTCAAACGTTTTCAACTTTCACGCAATACATGAGCGTGAGCCATGGATATAGCACTATGGGCGGAATAGAATATGATGATGGGGATTGTGTGGAGAAGACAAAAAAGGAGAAAGTCTCACATTGACGAGGATAATCAACGGGCTATGGAGATGCCCATCAATTGATGTCAACATGAGGAGTAGGGATTTCCATGCAACGGATGCACTAGAGCTATAAATGAATGAAAGCTCAACAAAAGAAACTAGTGGGTGTGCATCCAACTTGCTTGATCACGATGACCTAGGGCATTTGAGGAAGCCCATCGTAGGAATATACAATCCAAGTTCTATAATGAAAAATTCCCACTAGTATATGAAAGTGATAACATATGAGACTCTCTGTATGAAAAACATGGTGCTACTTTGAAGCTCAATATATGAGACTCGCTATATGAAGGACATGGTGCTACTTTGAAGCACAAGTGTGGAAAAAGAGATAGTAACATTGCCCCTTTTTATTTATTTCCTTTTTTCTTTTTTTTCTTTTTTTCTCTTTTTTTCATTGGCCTTTTCTTTTTTTTTCTTTTTGGCCTTTCTTTTTTTTCTTTTTTTTTCATTTTTTTTCTTTGGAACAATGCTCTAATAATGATGATCATCACACTTTTAGTGATTTACAACATATGAATTACAACTCAAAACTAGAACAAGATATGACTCTATATGAATGCCTCTGGCGGTGTACCGGGATGGTGCAATGAATCAAGAGTGACATGTATGAAAAATTATGCATGGTGGCATTGCCACAAATACGATGTCAACTACATGATCATGCAATGGCAATATGACAAAAGTAATGTGTGTCATGATGATAAACAGAACGGGTGGAAAGTTGCATGGCAATATATCTCGGAATGACTATGGAAATGCCATAAAAGGTAGGTATGGTGGCTGTTTTGAGGAAGATATAAGGAGGTTTATGTGTGATAGAGCGTATCATATCATGGGGTTTGGATGCACCGGCGAAGTTTGCACCAACTCCCAAGGTGAGAAAGGGCAATGCACGGTACCGAAGAGGCTAGCAATGGTGGAAAGGTAAAAGTGTGTATAATCCATGGACTCAACATTAGTCAAAAGAACTCATATACTTATTGCAAAAATTTAGAAGTCATCAAAAACCAAGCACTACGCGCATGTTCCTAGAGGGATAGATTGGTAGGAAAAGACCATCGCTCGTTCCCTGACCGCCACTCATAAGGATGCACAATCCAAGTACACTTCATGTTTCAAATTTGTTACACAACTTTAACCATATGTGCATGCTACGGGACTTGCTAACTTCAACACAAGCATTCTTTAAATTCATAATCACCCAACTAGCATGACTTTAATATCACTACCTCCATATCTCAAAACAATTATCAAGTATCAAATTGATCATAGCATCCAATTCACTTCCTATGATAGTTTTTATTATACCCAACTTGGATGCCCACCATTCTAGGACCAATTTTATAACCATAGAAAATAGCATGCTGTTCTAAAAGACTCTCAAAATAATATAAGTGAAGCATGAGAGACTAGCAATTTCTACAAAATTAAGCCACCGTCGTGCTCTAAAAGATATAAGTGAAGCACTAGAGCAAAAACTATCTAGCTCAAAAGATATAAGTGAAGCACGTAGAGTATTCTAGTAAATTTCAATCAAGTGGGCTTCTACCAAAAGGTGTGTACAGCAAGGATGATTGTGGTAAACTAAAAAGCAAATACTAATATCATACACGATGCTCCAAGCAAAACACATATCATGCGGCGAATAAAAATATAGCTCCAAGTAATGTTACCAATGAACGAGGACGAAAGAGGGGATGCCTTCCGGGGGCATCCCCAAGCTTAGGCTTTTGGCTATTCTTGAATATCTTGGGGTGCCATGGGCATCCCCAAGCTTAGGCTTTTGCCACTCCTTATTCCATAGTCCATCAAATCTTTACCCAAAACTTGAAAACTTCACAACACAAAACTCAACAGGAAATCTCATAAGCTTCGTTAGTGAAAGAAAGCAAAACCACCACATAAGGTACTGTAATGAACTCATTATTTATTTATATTGGTGTTAAACATACTGTATTTCAAGTTTTATATGGTTCATACCACTTAATACTAGCCATAGATGCATCAAAATAAGCAATCAACACACGAAAAACAGAATCATCAAAAATGCGATGCAGTAATCAGAACTAACGCAAACTTCAAACTCTAAAAATCCTACCAAAATAGGAAGTCCTGCGCAATTTTTCTATTGATCAGAAGCAAAAATAATCAAAACTAATTTATGTGATTTAACAAAACTAATTTCGTGCGCGCAAAGTTTCTGTTTTTCAGCAGAATCAAATTAACTATCACCATAGGTTCTACTTGGCACAAACAATAAATAAAACATAAAAACACATCTAAAAAAAATGTAGATGCAAAATTTATTACTAAACAGAAACAAAAACAAAAAACACAAATAAAATTGGGTTGCCTCCCAGCTAGCGCTATCGTTTAACGCCCCTAGCTAGGCATTGAGATTTCAATGATGCTCACATGAAAGACAAGAATTGAAGCACAAAGAGAGCATCATAAAACATGTGACAAACACACTTAAGTCTAACATACTTCCTATGCATAGGAATCTTGTAAGCAAACAAATTATCAAGGCAAGCAAAAACTAGCATATGCAAGGAAGAACAAAGAGATGATAGCAATCTCAACATGAAGAAAGGTAATTTAGTAACATGAAAATTTCTACAACCATATTTTCCTATCTCATAATAATTACATGTAGGATCATAAGCAAATTCAACAAAATAACTATCACTTAAAATATGTCCAACATGATCCTCATGCATGCGAAGTTGACACTCTTCCAAAATAGTGGGATTAACATTAACTAAAGTCTTGACCTCTCTAAACCCACTTTTATCAAAAATACCATAAGATTGAACGTTCTCCAAATATGTGGGATCTAAAGTTGACACTCTTCCAAACCCACTTTCAATATTATTGCAAACAGTATTATCAATCTCATATTCATCATGGGGCTTAAATAAATTTTCAAGATCATATGAAGAATCACCCCAATCATGATCATTGCAACAAGTAGAGGACACAGCAAAACTAGCATCCCCAAGCTTAGGGTTTTGCATATTATTAGCACAATTGACATCAAGAGAATTTTCAGTAAAATCATTGCAATCATGCTTTTTATTTAAAGATCTATCGTGAATTGCTTCATAAAGTACTTCATCACAATTTCCAGATTCATGAATTTCAAGAAAAACTTCATAAAGATAATCTAGTGCACAAAACTCACTTGCAATTGGTTCATCATAATTGGATCTCTTAAAAAGATTGGCAAGCGGATGAGGATCCATAAACTTTAGCAAGCAAAGATGCAAGCAAAAAGAAGGCACATGGAAAAGAGAGGGCGAATAAAACGGCAAGGGTGAAGTGGGGGAGAGGGAAACAAGGGAGATGAGTTTGTGATGGGTACTTGGTATGTCTTGACTTGAGCGAAGACCTCCCCGGCAACGGCGCCAGAAATCCTTCTTGCTACGTCTTGAGCTTGCGTTGGTTTTCCTTGAAGAGGAAAGGGTGACGCAGCAATAGTAGCATAAGTATTTCCCTCAGCTTTTGAGAACCAAGGTATCAATCCAGTAGGAGGCTCCTCAGAAGTCCCATGCACCTACACAAACAAACAAAGAACTCGCAACCAACACAATAAAGGGGTTGTCAATCCCTTCACGGCCACTTGCGAAAGTGAGATCTGATAGACATAGTATGATAAGATAAATATATTTTCGGTATTTTATAATACAGATTGGAAAAGTAAAGATGCAAATAAAAGTAGATTGAAAGCTTATATGACAAAAGATAGACCGGGGGCCATAGGTTTCACTAGTGGCTTCTCTCAAGATAGCATAAGTATTACGGTGGGTGAACAAATTACTGTCGAGCAACTGATATAAATGCGAATAATTATGAGATTATCTAGGCATGATCATGTATATAGGCATCATGTCCGCGATAAGTAGACCGACTCCTGCCTGCATCTACTACTATTACTCCACACATTGACCGCTATCCAGCATGCATCTAGAGTATTAAGTTCATAAGAACAGAGTAACACATTAAGAAAGATGACATGATGTAGAGGGAGAAACTCATGCAATATGATATAAACCCCATCTTTTTATCCTCGCTGGCAACAATATAATACGTGCCTTGCAACCCCTCATCACACTTTGGGTAAGGACACCGCAAGATTGAACCCAAAGCTAAGCACTTCTCCCATGGCAAGAAAGATCAATCTAGTAGGCCAAACCAAACTGATAATTCGAAGAGACTTGCAAAGATAACTCAATCATACATAAAAGAATTCAGAGGAGATTCAAATATTTCTCATACATAAACTTGATCAGAAACCCACAATTCATCGGATCTCGACAAACACACCGCAAAAAGAGTTACATCGAATATATCTCCACAAGAGAGGGGGAGAACATGGTATTGAGATCCAAAAACAGAGAAGAAGCCATCTAGCTAATAACTATGGACCCGAAGGTCTGTGGTAAACTACTCACAACTCATCGGAGGGGCTATGGTGTTGACGTAGAAGCCCTCCGTGGTTGATTCCCCCTCCGGCGAAGCACCGTCGAAGGCTCCAAGATGGTATCTCGCGGATACAGAAGGTTACGGCGGTGGAAATTGTTTTTCGTTGGCTCTCTGGATGTTTTCGGGGTAGGTGGGTATATATAGGAGGAAGAAATAGGTCGGTGGTCGCCCGAGGGGCCCACGAGACAGGGGGCGCGCCCTGTAGGAGTGGGTGATACGTCTCCAACGTATCTATAATTTTTGATTGTTCCATGCTATTATATTACCCCTTTTGGATGTTTATGGGCTTTATTTTACACATTTATATCATTTTTGGGACTAACCTACTAACCGAAGGCCCATCCCATATTGCTGTTTTTTTTTCCTATTTCAGTATTTCGAAGAAAAGGAATATCAATCGGAGTCCAAACGGAATGAAACCTTCGGGAGCATGATTTTTGGAACAAACGTGATCTGGAGAGCTTGGAGTGCAAGTCAAGAAGCTTTCGAGGGCCCCACGAGATAGGGGCGCGCCCCAGAGGGCGCGCCTGTCTCGTGGGCCCTCGAGAGCCACCGACGTATTTATTCCTCCTATATATACCCACGTACCCTGAAAACATCCAGGAGCACCACGAAACACAATTTCCACCGCGGTAACCTTCTGTATCCACGAGATCCCATCTTGGAGCCTTCGTCGGCACTTTGCCGGAGGGGGAATCAACCACGGAGGGCCTCTACATCAACATCCTTGCCCCTCCAATGAGTTGTGAGTAGTTTACCACAGACCTATGGGTCCATAGTTATTAGCTAGATGGCTTCTTCTCTCTTTTTGGATCTGAATACAATGTTCTCTCCCTCTCTTGTGGAGATCTATTCGATGTAAACTCTTTTTGCGGTGTGTTTGTCGAGATCCGATGAATTGTGGGTTTATGATCAAGTTTATCTATGAATAATATTTGAATCTTCTCTGAATTCTTTTATGTATGATTGAGTTATCTTTGCAAGTCTCTTCGAATTATCAGTTTGGTTTGGCCTACTAGATTGGTCTTTCTTGCCATGGGAGAAGTGCTTGGCTTTGGGTTCAACCTTGCGGTTTTCTTACCCGGTGACAGAAAGGGTTGCAAGACACGTATTGTATTGTTGCCATCGAGGATAACAAGATGGGGTTTATATCATATTGCATGTGTTTAGCCCTCTACATCATGTCATCTTGCTTAATGTGTTACTCTGTTCTTATGAACTTTATACTCTAGATGCAGGCAGGAGTCGGTCGATGTGTGGAGTAATAGTAGTAGATGTAGGCAGGAGTCGGTCCACTTGTTATGGACGTGATGCCTATATACATGATCATGCCTAGATAATCTCATAACTATGCGCTTTTCTATCAATTGCTCGACAGTAATTTGTTCACCCACCATAATACTTATGCTATCTTGAGAGAAGCCTCTAGTGAAACCTATGGCCTCCGGGTCTATCTCTTATCATATTTGCTTTCAATCTACTTTATTTGCATCTTTACTTTTTGCATCTATATTACAAAATACCAAAAATATATTTATCTTATCATACTATCTTTATTAGATCTCACTTTCGCAAGTGGTCGTGAAGGGATTGACAACCCCTTTGTTGCGTTGGTTGCGAGTTCTCAGTTTGTTTGTGTAGGTGCGTGGGACTTTTGAGGAGCCTCCTACTGGATTGATACCTTGGTTCTCAAAACTGAGGGAAATACTTACGCTACACTTTGCTGCATCACCCTCCCCTCTTCGAGGAAAACCAACGCAAGCTCAAAACGTAGCAGTGGGTGCGCCCTCCACCCTCGTGGCCGCCTCGGCTGCTTCTTGGCTTGCACTCCAAGTCCTATGGATCACGTTCGTTCCAAAAATCACGCTTGATTTTCCTCGTGGCCGCCTCGGTTTCATTCTGTTTGGACTCTGTTTGATTTTCCTTTTCTTCGAAATACTGAAATAGGCAAAAAAACAGCAATACCGGCTGGGCCTCCGGTTAGTAGGTTAGTCCCAAAAATGATATAAATGTGTAAAATAAAGCCCGTAAACTTCCAAAAGGTGTAATATAATAGCATGGAACAATAAAAAATTGTAGATACGTTGGAGACGTATCACTGACTTTGGGCAGGCTTTGGCCAAGATGAAGTGCCCCAGCAACTACCTCTCAGGACATACCAAGTATGTACTCACCAGTTCAATCTTACCAATACCTGTTGCAATTAATGGCTATGTTTTGTACGGTCGATGTATTAAGCATGTTGTAGTAAACATACCTAACACGTTTTAGCTACTTTCCCTACCTTTTTATAGACAACTGGGCCATTCTCTGCTCTGGCAGCACTTGCCTTGTGATGTTTAACTCTGCCAATTGCATTTTTATCAGTACCGGTTTCAATGACTATTAAGCATGTTGCAATTAATAGTTGAATCCATTTTTAAACAGTTGTATTTCAATGGCTACAAACTTACAAAACATGACTTAGGATGTTGTTAAGCCTGTTGCAATTAACAGTTGTATCCATTTTTTGATCTGCCCCTTGGCTGCCATGCTACTCTCCGCAATGAAGATATACTAGAGATGCTGCACATTTGCTATTTTTGGTGGATGCTAATCCTGTTGTACTTAACATGCCTTTCCATGTATTTACGCAGGGCCATAACAGGCGATGTTATTATTTGTCGTCGAGGTTAGCTGCATCCCATGTCTTACAGTATTTGACATCAATTGTGCAATTGCAGTTTGGCTTCTAACATTTACTTGCTTCTTGTAGGTACACATGTCGGCGGAACTGATCCACGCTTCGACCCGGAGGAAGAGCTCGCCTCCACCACTGCTAACTTTGGGCGGGCTCTGGCCAAGATGAAGTGCCCCAGCAACTACCTCTCAGGACTTACCAAGTATGAACTCACCAGTTCAATCTTACCAATACCAGTTGCAATTAATGGCTATGTTTCGTACGAGCGGTGTATTAAACATGTTGTAGTAAACATGCCTAACATGTTTTAGCTATTTTCCCTATCTTTTTATAGACAAATGCGCCATTATCTGCTCTGACAGCACCTGCCTTGTGATGTTTAACTCTACCAATTGCATTTTTATCCATTAAGCATGTTGCAATTAATAGTTGTATCCATTTTTAAACAGTTGCATTTCAATGGCTACAAACTTACAAAACATGACTTAGGACCCTGTGTAAGCCTGTTGCAATTAATGGTTATATCAATTTTTAATCCATCCCTTTGCTACCGTGCTACTCTTTCGCAATGAAGATATCACTAGAAATGTTGTCGTTTTATTACCATTTGCTATTTTTGGTGGATGTTAACCCTGTTATAGTTAACATTGGCTTTCCATGTACTTACACAGGGCTACAATGATGTTGTTTGCCATCGAGGTTAGCTGCGTCCCATGTCTTATACACCATCTGTTCCTAAATATAAGTATTTTTAGAGATTCCAATATAGACTACATAAGGAGCAAAATGAGTGAATCTAGATTCTAATCTAAACTATATCTATAATTCGATATACATCCGTATGTAGTTCATATTGAAATCTCTAAAAATACTTGTACTTAGGAACGTAGGTAGTTGTATTTTACATCATTTGTGCAATCTCAGTTTAGCTTCTAACATTTACTGGTTGCTTGTCGGTACATATATGAGCGGTACTGATCGACGCTTCAATCCCTTTTGCGTATGGGACAATGAGATATTCATGAACAAGTGTCAAGTAAGAAAACTAAGAGAGATTGTTAGGCGAAAGAAAGGGGTGATGGGAATTAAGCTCTTTATTTATACTTTGTCCAAGACAACAATGAACCTTAGTATGGTAAGTAATGTGTTGCCTTTCCCTCCTGCCCACAACAAGTTACTCTATTAGACCTTAGTATCTGATATTTTTCTCTTTTCAGTGGTTTCTGAAGCTATTTACTGATGATTACCTTGCAAACTACATGACCGGAGTGGAGGCAATTAAGGTTAAAGTATATAATTCATGCTACCATGATAACGCTCTAGAAGTAGGCGGTGAAGGACGGGCGGGCGATCGTCACAAGGGGTTGGACAAAAGTTGTTCGTGCCTATGGCATGCAGGAAGGCACATTATGGGAATTCCGCTTCTTCAAGACCATCGACAGTCAAAATGATTTACACTTGTCTCTTCACCTTTACCGCCTCTAAATATTGTGGTTCATCATAGTTAATTGTTGTCTAATCCTGTAATTACTGAACATATTGTACTAAGAATTTTCTTTATGAATTCGTTGTTGAACCATTGTGCTGACAATTTAAATTGCACGTTTCATATTTCAAAATTTTAAATTCGAATAATAAATTACAGGGAAAATAAAAATATACAGAAGTGAATAAAATAATGTGCACATGGTTAGAAAGAAAATAGCGTGTGCGATGAAAAAAAGAGAGCAGACGGTTCTTTGACGTGAAACGTTTGCGATGCCCGACGGATGCACACATGGTTTTGTCTCATATGATTGTGTGATTCATGGTAATACGGCAAATGTTTCAAACCAGTGTGCGTGTGTGATAGGAATACCAATCGCACAAAGTTATGAAAATGGACACGTTGGCGTTAGTAGAGGCACCACACTCATTTTACATTCTTGAACCGTGTGCGATAACGTACCTATCACAACCATATCGGTAGAATAAATGTTGATGTCCACCTTTTTCACACGAATATAGCAGCGCAATCATTTGGGATGTCTCTCTGATCAGAAACATAACATCGAGATGTAACATGTGGGACTGGGGCGGCTTCTCATACATTTATTCTATGGCGATCTTCAATAGTCGCTCGCCCATCCCTGACGGTTTCTGGGTCGTGTGCGAAGGACCCCCTATCGCCCAGACTCACTTGGCGACGGTTCCAAATGCCGTCGCAGAAAGGGGTTAAAAACCATTTATATAGCACCTTACGGTACCAGTGTGAAAATTTGGATCAAGGGAGAGTAGATATTTCTGAGATTGTGAGGGATGCAGAGGCGCGAGTAACAAGGCAGGGCTACTGAAAATTTGAATCAAGGGTGAGCAGATATTTTTGAGATTGCGAGGGATGCAAAGGCGGGGGTAACAAGGCGGGGCTACTGAAAATTTTAATCTAGGGCGAGCAGATATTTTTAAGATTGCGAGGGATGCAGAGGTGGGAGTAAAATGTCGGGGCTACTGAAAATTTGAATCACAGGATTGAAGCAGAGCGGGAGTAACAGACATCGCACATGGTCCGCACATACTAATCGTGTGCTATCAAACATAAAAACCTTCCAGGTGGTAGATATTTTCGAGATTACGAGGCAGTATATATTTTCGAGTGGGGGGGGGCAAGCCTCATGGAGCCCAATCTACTGTGCTGGCGTGAGTGACTGCAGGGGCACGGGCATGGCACACGGGTAGTCTGATCGAATCATGTCTATATTGTACCCAATCGCAGACGGTTTCTACATCCAACTTGTGTGCGGTTTATAAATTTGGCAAAAATAATAACATGGGAAAGGGTTAGAACACAAACACACTTGCATGTGGACCAAATATATGTATGAAAGGGTGGTTTGATGTTCAAATACCCAATGTACAACTTTGATGTGGCACCTATCATACAAAGCGCACAGTATTGCTAGTCAGCCACCCTCTATGAACCCCACTTCGTGTCGGCGGTAAGGGAATCCTAGCTACGAATGCATGCCCCCAGATAGTTAGGTTTGAAATCTCACCCTGCCGTAACACAAAACCTATAGGAGTCCATATATATGGTCAAACTTCCCCTTTCACTTCCGGACAAAGGTGGACCGTGTGCCGACCCACAAATGTGTGTTTGTGGCCGGAGATGGGTGAGACCACATACGAACTACCTGCAGGTGGCCCTATACTATAAGTATGAAAAGGGTGTGGTGTGATATTTAACTACCATTCACAACTTTGATGTGGCACATGTGCCTCGCAAAATAACCGGACTTCCCCGACCCCATGGAGGTTGCGGGTAGTGCGAAGTAGCCCTCCCACATGCACACACATGTGCGGGGGGGAGGGCATCTCACCAAGACGTATTGTAACACGGATTAAACAGAATCCAACCTGATCGTATAACCGCTCTCGCTCGTTGTTGGTTAAAGTGATGGACGTCCACACGGCTCCACAAAATGGACTAGCTTGTCGCCGATAACCTCAGAAGGGAGTATTGTCTTAAGACAAAACCCACTCTGTGCATGTGGCCAAATTATGTATATGGAAGTGGTGTGTGTGGTGTTTGAATATGCAATGCGCTAATTTGATGTGGCACCATGCTTTGGAACCGTAAAATCCCCACACTGAGCGAGGGTTCACGATGCGTAGCATGCATGTGCCCAAACTTAATTAGGCCTGGAATGATCGACCTACTATAAGGTAACACAAAGCAAAAAGAAGAAGAATTCACCCTGGTAACCTTTACCGTTGTCGGTCAAAATGATGGACGTCCACGCGGGCCCATGAATATATATAGCTTTCTGCCCATAACCAAGCGAGTGAGAGTGTCCAAAGACAACCATTGCATGCATGTGTCCCAAACATATTTATGGAGGTGCGTTATGCATGTATATGTGTTGAATACCTAATGCACAACATTGATGTGGTGCATGCGTTCAAAATTGCAAAGGTCCCCACAAAGAGCAAGAGGTTCATGACGTGTCATGTGCTCACCCCCTCGATCCAGCAGGATGGATTCATGTGTACACATGTGCTATTATATATGTAATCTCACATCATGACCTATATCGCGAGACAAACAAAAAATTAATCCCCTCCTAAGTCAAAATAACTAACCTCTCTCACTGTCGATGAAAGTGATGGACCAAGCGGGCCGACAGATGGAAGCATCACCAATAACCACGTGAGTGAGTGCCACAGGAAAACCACCTCGCTTGCATGTGTGCCAAAACATATATATCGAGAGGTGTCTGGTCGTGATGTTTTCAATACCTAATGCACAACCTTTTGATGTGGCGTTTGCCCCAAAAACTACAAAGTCCCCACACAGAGTGAGGTTCATGAGACACCTAGTATATGTTGGTCTCCCCCCCTTCAACACATACTATATGTGTACTCCTACCCTAACATAACCCTAAAAATAATTAATCCTCCTTGTTCATCAAATGTGCCTCTCTCTTGTTGGGTCAAAGTGATGGACGATGACCCCGCGGGCCCACAGGAACGAATCATACGTCGCACGCGAGTGAGCATCCTATATAGGATTGCTACCACCGTCTACATGTGGCCCAAAGAGGTGTTTGTGTGATGTTTGAATATGCAACACACAACTTTGATGTGGCATCGGAAACCGAAAAGTCCCCACAGAGAGGGAGGTTCATGATGTGTGGTACGTGCTACGCCCCCATTCGGCGTGTGGTATATATATACTTATATTGTATAGCACAAACCAAAAAGAATCATCATTCCTTGATGGTAAAATTAACCTCTCTCTCGTTGGGTCAAAGTGGTGGAGGACAACCTTGCGGGCCACAGATGGAAACACCGCACGCGAGTGACTTCCTATAGGGCAACCACCGCCTGCATGGTATTGCGTGATGTTTGAATACCAATGCACAACTTTGATGTGGCACCTGCCTCGGGAACCGGAAAGTCCCCACATGGAGCATGGTTATGACACATATCTATAGACTATACATGTTGCCCCCTCTTTAACATGTACTACATAATCCTACCGTGCATATACATAACACAAACAAAAAAAGAACCATCCTTGTTGGTCAAATTAACCTCTCTCGCATTATACGTTCAATTGATTGACGAATACCTCATGGGCCCACAGAGATAGTCACACGAGAGTGAGTGTCATAGGACAACCACCGCGTGCATGTTGTCGTGTGTTGTGTGATGTTTGAATACCCAATGCACAACTTTGATGTGGCACTTGCTTCCCAAACCGGAAATGCACTACACGGAGGTTCACGATGCGTAGGCCCCTCAATTCGAGCCGCTGGGAGGGACTCATGTGTACGAACGTGCCCGAACTTTGGTATGGAATCTCACCATGATCCACACTATAACATACATGCCAAGATTCCCTCAAAAAAACATACATGCCAAGATGAATCCACCCTCGGTCCGATGCCTCTCACTACTCCAGGATGCTGCTAACGCGACACTACAATCAGAGACCCTTCGACGAAGATGTGTGTGATGAATTCATCACAAACGGTGATGTAAAAAACCATCAAAAAAGATGCAAAATGTTTGCGATGGCGGATACATCAAACACAGTTCAAATTTTAGTTGCATGTGCGATGCGGGGCATACGGGTCAGTTCAATGAACTGTTTGTGATGAGGCAGAACAACAGAAACGGGCAGCCAGATGAAGGCGTGTGTGATATACGGCATACAGTTCACTCGGATAAACTATTTGTGATGAGGCGGAACAACAGAAATGGGCAACCAGATCAAGGTGTGTGCAATATACGGTATACAGTTCACTCGGATGAACTATTTGTGATTAGGCAACACAAAAGAAACGGTTAGCCAGAACGAGTTGTGTGCGATATAGGGCATACAGTTCACTCAGATGAATTGTTTGCTTTGAGCCAAGAGAACAGTAATGGTTCAATTTAACAAGATGTGTGTGATATGCGACAAACATGTCTCTAATCAGATATGTGTGCGAAGACCGATAATAACACAGACGATTGCTGCTAATAAGACGTGTGTGTTGTGCAATGGGATTGCATATAGAACAACATATATATAGGTGGTTGCATACATATATACACATATATACATAACAACATACAGAACAACATATATATATATAAACACACACTTATAAGGACATGGTTGCATAACTAAATTAGACATTGCATTACATAGGTGGCTACTACACACATGACAAATGCACACACCAAAGTAAACTATTACATGCATAATTACATAGGTGGATACTACACACATGACATTTGCACACACCAAAGTAAGCTATATATTACATGCATAATTAAGTAGGATAACCAATCATCTGATCATCAGCTACTTCTTGTGACGCTTGTCGTTGCTGCTCTGCTTGTGGCTCGATCCAGCCTCGTCGATTTTGGGAATGAGGCACTTCATCATGTCAACGATCTGCATGTGCATCATGTAGCATGTGTACACGCTCTTGGCCGCGAACCTGAGGTGAGGTCATCCAGTTGCCGCATCCAGGCCCCGCGCGAGGATACGAGAGTTATTTTGTTGGCATCTTGCTTCATATTTTCGTAGTAGGGGTCGATGATGGTCGAGGCGAGTTCAACCAGGGAGTCCTTCTTTGTGCTGCCCCAGACCCTATAGTGCTCACGGATTTCGACAAGGTTCTTGCAGGCGAAGCCCGTAACCATGAGCGCTTTTACATCATTGGAGGTTTCCACCTTAGCGAACTTGTAGACGGTGTTGTTGACAAACCTGGCAAAACGGTCGGAAGGCTTTGTGGCCATCCAGTAGTGGTAGATGAGAACATGATGGCGCATGCACAACTGGGCGACGACAACCTTCTAAACTTTATCGGGATAACCGCTGATGTACTGGAGGTCGATGTCGACCACCTTGTACTTGTCTCGAGCCACTGCTCCACGATGTTGATGTAGTCCTCCACCACGGCTATGTCGATGGTGTACACCGCCGAGAGATCCATCTCCCTCGCGTGGGTCTCCACTTTATGCTCGCCGAACTCCATTGGACCACCGCTAGATACCTCTCTGTATGTGTCGTCGTGGGTGTGCTTGTTGTGTTGTGGGGCAAGATCAAAAGGTTGAAGAGACTAAGGTTATAATAGCCGCAGGAATTAATGGGGAAGCCGGACGGCCTAGAATATCCGCACGCCCAGATGGCAGTTCTAATTTGCAGCGCGTAACTCCATCATGCCACGCATAACTCCATCGTGTCGCGCGCAACTGCATTGTGGTGATGCGCATGGTGCACCCACATGCATATGGGCCCCCAATGTGATCGTGTGCAGGCCCCAACCGCTGGTAGAGCGCGCGCGCAGGGACATGAGCAGAGCGCTCCGCGGTCGCCTCAACGGCGAGCAACCATATATATGCATATAACAGTTGAACACGCAAGGAAAAGTTGTCCACAAGCTGAGCGCGTGGAGGTACGTGAGCAGAGTGCACCGACGGACGGGAGCAGAGCATGTTGCGGTGCCTAACAGTGAGCAGAGCGCACCGAGGGACGCGAGCAGAGGACAACATAGTGATACATGGCAAATAACACGATCTATGCGAGCGATGGCGGAGACATCAAGCACGAATCAGATTAGAGTTGCGTGTGCGATACATGACATACAGTTGATCCATCTGAGTTGTTTGTGATGGAATAAGCCATGTGTGTTGTGGGCAAACCATTGCTGGTATACAACCATTTGCGATTGATGAATTTATCACCGACAGGTTCCCCTAGTGTGGTCTGTGTGCGATGTGATATGCTCTGTCTGCACAACATCTATGCTCTGTGTACATATCAAGGCATTAAATGGGATTGTTATATTCCCCAACATTTTCTACTTTCGGGCCTACTAGTATCTACAAACAAAGACAACATATTAGTGCCTAGCTGCAGATCTGAACACTTCGGGTCTCTTTGATTTGCAGGATTTCTAAAATACATGAAACGAGTGAAATGCCACCTCCAATTTTTCATGATAAACTTTTATCACAGAAGCATGTCGGGCGAAGGAATAAAACGCATACAACACTAGCATTTCAAAAAAATATGCATTGAAATCCTCAAAATTATGTTATATATATATATATATATGTGTGTGTGTGTGTGTGTGTGTGTGTGTATGCATGTATGTATGTATGTATACTTATAACAGGACATGGTTGCAAAACCAAATTAAACATCCAATTATGTTATATAACAAATACCATAAATATTGCAAGATTCAAATTCCAGCATTACAAGGCCCAAATTCAAAGATTACATGGTTCAAACTATTCATACACATAAAATTCATCTTTTTCAGAATCTTTTTCATGCATTATCTCTGCGAAAGGATCAGCCATCGAGAATTCATATAGCGGCTCGATACAGTGACTTCCGAATAATCTGTCATATGAAGTTACAAACTGAAACTCAGCTTCTGCAGAGCCTTTTCCATTCAGTTGTACATGCCTGCACTCTTTAGCAATCCATTCACTTCTGCGCAGTAAATATAGGGTGCAAACCTCCTTACCTTGAGCAACCTTTCTTTCTCAACAAAGAACCTAGCAAATTTAACTTCTGGTGTGGTGCCTCAGTACTCGCTAAAAGTAATTTCTGTGAGATGAAGATCAAGGCATTAAATGGGATTGTTATATTCCCCAACATTTTCTACTTCCGGGCCTACTAATATCTGCAAACAAAGACAACATATTAGTGCCTAGCTGCAGATTTGAACACTTCGGGTCTCTTTGATTTGCAGGATTTCTAAAATACATGAAAAGAGTGAAATGCCACCTCCAATTTTTCATGATAAACTTTTATCACAGAAGCATGTTGGGCGAAGGAATAAAACGCATACAACACTAGCATCTCAAAAAAATATGCATTGAAATCCTCAAGATTTTCCTTTAGAAATCATTCTGCATTAGTCATCGTAATCATGAGTAAAAGTAACAAAAAATTGAGCTCATTGTGGTTAACAATTAACAGGAAAGGAGCATCACCTCGATGTATAGCTTATCTCTGCAAGGAAAGCATCTAAGGAATCTAACAACTTCATCCAGATCAGGGCCAACTGATTGTAGTGCCAAGATCTGCACTGTGCGCCGAGGCCTGGTTAAGCTTGTGGGAATCATTTTCTGGATGACAGGCGAACATATAGATCAACAAAAAATAGAAAAAATGTGTTGTCCAATAATATATAAGAAGGAGAAGGGAAGACTGTTTTACCTGAACGGATAATGCTCTAGTAACAATTACGTTGAATTCAGCACACTAATAGCCCGACACTGTCAATTTAGGTGCGTGAATGACCCTGGTTCTTGCTAGACCTAATTTATCAAGTACATACGATCTCTCGAGGAACGACACATTCTCAATGACCATATCGTGACAGCCTTGGGCGGCTCCAGCAATGCACATAAATCACACATGCATCCGTCGAGGTGATGTGGGGGCTACTGAACCCATCCATCACATGAAGACGAAGGTATTCGAGCGCTGTACAATCGATGACCAGGCGCTCCCAATCCTCCTTCGAGATGCGGACGACAATGAGCTCGAGGTGCTTAAGTTTACGGAGATGTAGAGCATGTGCGTCATCAATCTGGGGAAAATGCACCGCCTGAATGTAGCGCGGCGCAACGTGGGCGCAAGGCGGAGCACGGATGGCGGCAACGAGCAAGGACATCCAGAATGAAAGCTAAGCTCCTCGAGTCGATCTATGGGTGGGGATAGGAACCAGTAGTGCAACCTGGGTTCAGTCTTATTGTGGGGACTGAGCCTAAGCATAGCAAGGCGTCTGACCGGCCTAGGGTGCATGGTGAGGACATGGGACAATGCATCCAGGTGTTGCTGCTCCCCGCAGCAGAACTCATGGTCGACGATGAGGTCCGGGGGATGGAGTGCCAAAGGGGGCGCCACCGCCCGCGAGAGGACAGTGGTCTGCACGCCATATTTGATGGGGAGGTGGGATATGATGGTTACCAGCATCTCGTCGGGGAGGCTGATGATGAGATCCATGTTCGCCGGAGGCTCTTGCGGTTCTGGATCGACCCGCACCCGCTTGTTGGTCGACTCGTCCTCCATCTTGCAATAGGCGTCGATCCATTGTGACAGTGCTACGTACCTTCCCGAGGCGGGTGAAACAAAAGTCCAAAACTAGCAATAAATTGTAGCGCTCGCGGCTCGCTTCCCTGTATAGTGAGAGTGTGCGGCAGAGTGCTCATAGTCGTCCCGTCTAATCAAACAGCTGCCCGTGGTAGTAAATGGTTAGCTAAACGCCCATAGTTGGACTAATACGACCGTTTGTGATAATAACATGGTGGCGATTTGTTGAAAATGCCTAGGAAAATCAATGTATAAAAAGGCGAAACGAACCCTGAATGATTTCATATGTTTCGCACAGTTGCATGTTGCCACTAAAATAAATCAAGGCGGGAATATATATAGTGTAAGTCATTTCGCACACAGATCATACTCCAGAAAAAAGACACATCTGTGACATTTTGGGTCGAATGAATTTTTTCTGTCATGCTTGTGACACTTCTATGAAGATAATTGTGACTAAACCTAGTATCATCATAGATGTGGTGGGCTCCTACTTCTATGCCAAAAATCATGACAAAAATGGGCTTTTTGTCCTGGGCGGGACAGAGACGCAGCTGCATGTCATTCTTTGGACCACCCATGACAAAAAACCGTGGTAGAAGCGAGGGCGAGGAAAATATCGGGGAGTTCCCGGTTACGGTGGGCGATCGGGGCCGAGCGATGCACGAAGGTTTCCGTGTTTCTCTCGTGTACGCGCGTATGTGAGAGGCATTGGCTAACTGAACCCGAGCGATCGCATGTTACTGAACCCGAGCGATCGATCCCTTAGCTGTTAACTGAACCCGAGCGATTCATTCGCTATTGACTGAACCCGAGCGATTCCTTCGCTGCTGCTGCTAACTGAACCGAGCGATTGATCACTCTTGCTGCTTACTGAAGCCGATTGAGCCCCTGTGAGAGACGTAGCCAACCGGTGTTGGGTTGCCTCTTGATGAACAGTGACTGTTGCTACCATGCGCGCGATACGTAGAACGGGTCGAGACGTGGTGAGTCGAGTCGGTTGGTTGGTTGTGGATGAATAGTTCCCGGTGGGGGTGGATGAACAGGACCTCATGGTAGTAGGCGGTTGCGGCTGGATGAACAGGACCCCGAGGAGGCCGCTGCACCCCAGCCGGTTGGGGGTAGATGAACAGGACCCTGTGGAGGCTCTATGAACAGTAGCCGGTGGAGGCTTGATGAACAGTAGCCCATGGATGAATAGTAGCTGGTGGAGGTTGGAGGAGCTGAACGGTGGATGAACAGTAGCCCCGTGGAGGCTGGAGCGATGCAGTAGACGGTGGATGAATAGGACCCCATTTCACGTAGGCGCTCCAACACAAGTCCGTTTCCTCCGTTTTGTGGTACGCCACACCCCTCCCGATCAACAGGACCCCGTTTCGGCCATAGGCACTCGAACAGAAGTCTGTTTCCCCCGTTTTGCGGTACGCCAGACCCTTCCCGATGAACAGGACCCCGTATCGACCGTACGCAATCGAACAGAAGGCTCGTTTCCTCCGTTCTACGGTACGCCAGACCTTGTTTCGGCTATTCCGTCCAAGCCGGTTGGCTCCCGATGAACACAAGTATTCCGACCCAGTTGGTTGCCTCTCGATGAACACGACGTTGTTTCCTCCGTTCCGACCCAGCCGGTTGGCTGCCGATGAACAAGACGACGTCGATGTATGCCTTCGAGACCACGTCTGTATGTACATACGTAGCCGTATTTACTTTCTTGCAGCGTGGTTGTATGTATGTGTACACGTTATAGACGTGACCGCAAGACATGCTACGTCTGCGGCTCTACTACGACACGTGTTGCTCCTTACTCGGCCACAGTTCATCACTGCAGAGAGACCGATCGACCAGTATGTACGTACACATTCGCGACCAGACAGACAACACTATGTACGCTTCAACCGGGTGGGTCCTAGTTGTTCCTTGCATGCGAAGATATAGCTGGTGGGACCCAGCTGTCAGGGGGGAGAATCTGTCAGATTCCGGGCTCTATAGACCCAAGAAAGGTTCAAACTCAGGGGCGTGTGCGAAGAACTCAACCTCTCAAGCCTCCCGATCCGCTGCTCTCACGACCTAGCTCGATGGACATGACAGAGAAAGACACAACAATTTACCTAGGTTTGGGCCACCTTGCAGTGTAATACCCTACTCCTGCTTTGTGGTGGATTGGCCTCGCAGGGGGCTGAGGATGAACTAGTACAAGTGGAAGAATAGCCTCGGGAGGCATGTTCTTGTGATGAGGTCTTGGTGGTTCTATGAGCTGATCACCTAGTGAGTTGATCGACCGTCCGACCCCTCTCTACGTTGGTGGCTAGGCCCTATTTATAGTGGCGTGGTCCTCTTCCTCCAAAACTTAGGCGGGAAGGGATCCCACAACGACCAAATTTGAAGGGGAACAAGAAGTACATCCAATCCTGACGAAAGGTGGCCTTCACTTGCAAAGCCTCTGAGCATGACATAGTGGTGGGCTCGGCGATGGCATCCATCCTGCCGTTCTGGCGGTCTTGGTCTCGTTGCACGCAAATGGCAACCTTTGGCTGATTCCTTGGGACTCCACACCTGCGCTTGCCTCCTTTGCACCAAAGAGAAAACCTGTTGTACTGCGCCTGCTGGCGCGCGCCTGGCCTTGGTCATCATGGCTGATGTCATTCCAGCCTCGTGAGGCTAGGTCTTGCATAGAAATCTCAGCTCCGCTCAGGAGGCCACCTAGGGAGGCCGCTCCCTCGAGAGGTCGTGATGTCGCCCGCCTCATGAGGCATGGCCTCTCGTGAGGGTCTTGTCTTGCTGTAGTCGAAGCTGGGCCGTACCATGCTGTCGATGAAGCCACGTCGTGGGCCGCAGGCAGGCAGGGTTGGGTACCCTGGTTCCCAGAACGCTGATAGAAGCCCCCGGGCCCAAGGCGCGCTCGCACTTGGCTTCCAGGCGAAGCCAAAGGGAAAGTGCGGAATGCCACGGGCCCCAATCGCCTGCAGACCAAGCCGACGCGTGGCGCTTGATGGGACATGGGCATCTCCACTTCCCCACGTCACCTCAGCAACTGGTCGACTTGACAATTGCATGTTGCATGCAGAGAGAATCATCATTACTGGGGATCATGGGAGGCCGATGATTTACCTTCTCCCGGCTATAAATGCACGAGCGGGCAGAGTCCTCTGCTCATCTCCGTCTTCTTGCTCCTTGCTTCTCCTTCTCCTCGCTGCACCGTCTTGCAAGAGCACCCATTGCGCTGTCGATGAGGCTCTCGACCGCGGAGAATGGAAAAGCCCCTAAGGAGGGGCCTGACTCACCCCCGCCCAAGAGAGGCCACGGCCGTCCCTGCAAGTACGCGGCGACGCCGGCAGTGGCTCCCCGCGGGTGCGGGCGCCTGCTTCGTAAAGCCGGTACTTTCTCCAGCGGCCTTGTGGGCACGTCTTCTCGTGGTGAGGGCCATCGTGGTCAAGGAAGCTGTCGCGAGGAGGTGAGGCGCGCGGTGGCCATTGCTACTTCTTGAGCTTGCGTTGATTTTCCCTTGAAGAGGAAAGGGTGATGTAGCAAAGTAGCGTAAGTATTTCCCTCAGTTTTGAGAACCAAGGTATCAATCCAGTAGGAGATAACGCACAAGTCACCGAATACCTACACAAACAATCAACAACTTGCACCCAACGCGATAAAGGGGTTGCCAATCCCTTCACAGTCACTTGCCAAAGTGAGATCTGATAGAGATAGATCAACCGTAAAGTAAATATTTTTTGTATTTTTGGTTTATAGATCGGAAAGTAAAAGATTGCAAAATAGTAGATCGGAAACTAGCAAGATGTAAACAAGATTCAATATAATGGAAAAGAGACCCGGGGGCAATAGGTTTCACTAGTGGCTTCTCTTAAGATATCAAATACTACGGTGGGTGAATAAATTATTGTCCAGCAATTGATAGAAAAGCGCATAGTTATGACGATATTTAAGGCAATGATCATGAACATAGGCATCATATCTGTGTCAAGTAGACCGACTCCTGCTTGCATCTACTACTATTACTCCACACATCGACCGCTATCCAGCATGCATCTAGAGTATTGAAAGCACATTTGCTCCCTAGGTGGTTTTGGTAATTAATGACAACATACTTTGTGGTTGGACTAATGCTTTTATCAAGTATGTCTCAGGAAAGTCAATCACTCTGGCATGGCAAAAGGACTAGAAAGGTGAACCCCTAGGATGCTAAGGAAAGCATTGGCAAAAAGCTCAAGACTCCATTTTTGGTTTAGTGATCCAAGATCACATTGAGTCCATAGGAAAGCCAATACTATTAAAAGGGGATGAGGTTATGATGATGATCTGGTTGCTCTAAGTGCTTAGTGATTTATCTCTCAAACTATCAGCAATCTTTCATTCCAACATAAACTCATAAGTAATCTCGGTCCCACCGATTCCAAACTCATCACACCGAGATGAACCACCTCAGCCATATAGCCAAACCCTAAAATTTCGGATTTTCCGATTCCAAACTCGGTCATACGAAATTGGTGTTGCCAAGCTTCAGAACATACAGACTCAAATCGGTGTCACCGAGATGAGAAAGTCGGTCCCACCGAGATTGGCAAACCCTAGACTTTGGAAGAATCGGACTAACCGAGATTGTATTTCCGGTCCCACGAAAATCCCAACGCTCACAAGATTTGAACTTTCGGTCTCACCGAGTTGTCAACTTCGGTCCGACCGAGATTGGTCAAATGTGTGTAACGGTTGGATTTTGTGTGGAGGCTATAAATACCCTCCACCTCCTCTTCATTCGTGGAGAGAGCCATCGAAAGAACTACCACTCCTACCTTACATTTCGAGAAGAAAACTACCTACCCTTGTGTTGAGATCAAGTTGCTCCACTCCCACCATATGAAACTTGATTTCTAGCCTTCCCAAGTTGCTTTCCACTCAATCCTTTCTTCCACCACAGCCAAATCAGTGAGGAGAGTTGAGTGTTGGGGAGATTATCATTTGAAGCACAAGAGCAAGGAGTTCATCATCACCAACCCCATCTATTACCTTTTGGAGGGTGGTGCCTCCTAGATTGGTTAGGTGTCACTTGGGAGCCTCCGTCATGATGTGGAGTTGAACCAAGGAGTTTGTAAGGGCAAGGAGATCGCCTACTTCGTGAAGATCTACCCGAGTAAGGCTAGTCCTCCGTGGGCGTAAGCCATGATGGCATAGACAAGGTTGCTTCTTCGTGGACCCTTCGTGGGTGGAGCCCTCCGTGGACTCTCGCAGCCGTTACCCTCCGTGGGTTGAAGTCTCCATCAACGTGGATTGACGATAGCACCACCTATCGGAACCACGAGAAAAAATCTCCGTGTCTCCAAATTGCGTTTGCTCTTCACAATCTCTCCCTTACTATTCGTGCAATTTACTTTCCGCTGCCCTATACTCTAGAATTGCATGTTTAGTATGTTGCTCGACTTGTATGCTTGATGCTTGACTTGGTCTTCATTATGAACTTACTAAGAACTTATGTTAATCAAAAGGCATAAACTTTTATCTTGTCGAGTTGTCTAATCACCCCCCCCTCTAGACACTCTTGCCTTCAACGATCCTACAAGTATTTAGTTCATAAAGAACAGAGTAACACTGAAAGTGCGTTATATCGACTAGAGGGGGGTGAATAGGCGATTTTTATGAAATTCTTCACTGAGGAATTTGCCGGTGAGGAAATTCCTTAGCGAAGAACTATTTGCAGCGGAATATGTACTCAGAGGTAAACATAACAGATTACACACATAGTCAAGATGATGAAATGAAGACTAGAACAGAGTACGAAGCGTAAACACAGGATAACAAGATGAAGACAAACAGATGAAGAAATTGAACTGAGGAATTTGTGAAAGTCTTGACCAAAGTCTTCAAGCACAGATATGAACAACATGCAACATGTAATGAGGAAATGGATGAGTTGAGGAAATAGAACCACCAGTTGGTGAAGACAATGATTTGGTAAACTAGTTCCAACTGCTGTCTCGGTTATACGTCTGGTTGGAGCGGCCGAGTATTTAAACTCGAGGACACACATTCCCTGACACCCAGTCTACGAGCCGCAACTCAGACACCCAGTCCTCACCGTATTCTCCTTGAACTAAGACCACGCAGCCTCGTCCCAATCACTCGTGGTAAGTCTTCATGTGACTTCCAAACCTTCACAGACTTGGTCACTCGGCGATCCACAATTCCTCTTGGATGCTCTAGACCTTGACGCCTAACCGTCTGGAAGAAGCACAGTCTTCAAAGGTAACAAGCGTCGATCCACGCAGATCAATTTCTTGATGATGCTCAATCACTTGGGGTTTTGTGGGTTTGGTTTGGGATTTTCCTCACTTGATGATTTTCGCTCAAAGTCCTCGGAGGATGGGTTGCTCTCAAATGACAAGTGTCAAGTTCTCTCGAGCAGCCAACCAACTAGTGGTTGTAGGGGCGGCTATTTATAGCCTAGGAGCAGCCCGACATGATAAGACATAAATGCCCTTCAATGATATGACCGTTAGGTGGATAAGATATTTTGGTCCACCGCGCCTTGACAAAGAACGGTCGAAATTTGACTCTCAAAGTCCTCGGGGCTATCATGTTCCTCATCGTGTAGGCAATTCAGACTGGCGAATTCCTAACTCCTCGATCGAACAAAGTTATCGGTGACGGTAAGAACTGCGTCTCATCATCAAGAATTTGACTGAATCTGTATGAGATTTCCAATGGCTTCACTTGAAGGGATTGGTAGGTGTAGGATTTTGAGTTGAGCATCACATGGAAATTTTTCCTTAGTATTTCCTCGACCCCCTTTAACAGTACGGTGTTTCCTATGACTCAAGAAAGAGAAAATGAAACTACGAAAACAAAAGTCTTCACGCTTCATATTCCTCGAATGAATATCAAGTCTTCGTGGTCACACCAATTTCTTCACTTTCAAAGTCTTCAGAAAGTCTTCAAAATATCAAAGTCTTCAGTTGAAGAACTTCATTTTTAGGGGTCGACTTTCTATGTAAATATCAAACTCCTCATAGACTTATAGACCTGTGTACACTCACAAACGATCAGTTACTTAACCTATAAGTCTTCAATACACCAAAATCACTAAGGGCACTAGATGCACTTACAATCTCCCCCTTTTTGGTGATTGATGACAACATAGGTTAAGGTTTCAACGGGATAAACATATGAGGTGTAAATACTGATATTGAGGAATTTGATTGCAAGATATAGAAGAACTCCCCTAATATGTGCATAATGAGGAATTTGCTTTTGAGGCAGTGCACATTTGAAGAATTGAATCATGGAGAACTCCCCCTATATCTTGTAATTCATACACGCATTTGATATATATACTATGAAGAATTTGAAATGCATGATGAAATATGGTGCCTGATGAGATTCAGCATGCGTGCAATGATATTTAACGAGGAATAAGCATGTAGAATAGAACATCAAAAGTATCAGAGCTCAAATATCACATTCAGAGCTTAGTGCTTCAAAAGCATCAGAGCATAATACATATCAAAATCAGAGCATCAGAAGCACGATCAAGAGTATCAGAGCACAGTGCAAAGTCAGCACAATGCACCGTTCAAAAGTATCGTATACCATCGGTTTAAGATTACAACTCGATCCAATAAAAGTTTGGAAGAACGAGAGTTGTAACTTAATAAAAACGCCCATAGTATAAACCCGCTTGAAGACTAACTCAGATTTCTCCCCCTTTGTCATCAAATGACCAAAAGGATCGAAACTGAGGACTAACGCCCCTGAAGATATTCAAGTTGATGGAGGAGCGCCAGCGTTGTCGGGGTTGGTTGTTGAAGTAGGGCCTGCCGCAGTGTCTTCCAAATCTTCATATTCATCAGTTTCGCGCGATGAAGAATAAGAACTGGCCACCAAATCAGGAACTTTGACTCTCTTGAATTTCTTCGAGGTGGTGCAGACCAGTCATAAGCTGCCTGAAGACCCATAGTCTTCAATTCTTCCGCGGAATAGACATGATTAAGAACAGCCCAGGTGCGGTTGAGGGTTTCATGAAGGTAGTACTGGTTTTTCTTCACTGCATTATGCGTTGAGGTCATATTGTGAAGAATTGCAGCAAATTGGCGCTTGACCCATTTCTAATTGCGATCAACCTTCTGATGAAGACTGAGGAGTAACTAACGATCAGTCATCACCCTGGGTGCTGTGGCTTGAGGCTGTTGCTTGGTTGAGGTATTTGCAGCGGTGTCATGCGTGCGTAATCGCCAATGGTGGAGTAAGATGCAGCTTTGCGGCCCGACCATCCAATGGACGAGTGCCTTCATCAATTACAGCTTGCTGCCTTGCCCTTGTCATCGATGATGAAATTGGTCGCTTGAGGACTTCAATGGGCGGCGAGAAGCTGCCATGGTTCGAGTGTCGACTTTATAGTTCAAGGAAGATCTTGCACTTATGAATCTCATGATCCAAGGCGCATATGGTTTCAGCTCAAAAGGTGACATAGCAATATTGGCCAGAGTCCTCATGAAGAAATCATGGAAGTTGACGGGAACGCCATGAATGATATTGAAAAGCATGTTCTTCATGATGCCAACGACGTCTTCGTCATTTGAGTCGTGGCCTTTGATTGGACTCATTGTCTTCGTCAAGATTCTATACACAGTCCGAGGCACATACAACAAATCCTTGACGAGGAATTTGGTTCGAGGGGCTTGGCCTGGCTTCAATGGCTTCATAAGCACTTGCATAAAGTGATCAGACAGCTCACGTTCATTGTAGAGGCAACGAGCAGATTCATGGGGAGGATCAAGAGGAAGGACACGAAGCAATTCAGTTGCTGGTGCCTTGTAGTGAGTATTTTCAGTCATCCAATCCAGAACCCATGAGTTGATGTCTTCAGCATCTCCGGTGATGTGCAGGGTGGCATAGAACTGAAGAATGAGTTCTTCATTCCAGTCACATATATCAGTGCAGAAATTCAGCAGCCCTGCATCGTGAAGAACACGGAGTACTGGCTCGAAGCACGGCAGTGATTCCATGTCCACATGAGGAATATGGTCGAAGATCTTGTCCTTGTCAAATAGCACTGAGGAATAGAAATTTGCTTGTGTAGGAGTCCAGAAGTGTCTTTTCCTCATTCGAGCAGAGTCATAAGGATTGTAAGCAGTGAAGAACACGTGCTCAGAAAAGAAGTCTTCAAGCCTTGAATTTTTGCTTGCTTGAGAACGGATTCTTTGGCTTGGGCAGAGGAATATCAGTGATTTGCAGCACAACCTCTGGAATCGCGAGCTCAGGTTCTTCAGGCTGAGGAATTTCTGGTTCCTCTCCTTGTGCAGTTTGAGGATCAGCAGTGGGTTCTTCAGCGCTAGTGGCTGGAATCTCTTCGTTGACAGACGATGTGGGATGAGTTTCTTCAGAGCCCATTTGAACAGTAGTAGCCGGTGACTGAGGAACTTGTTGAAGCGGAGTGAAGAGAGGAGTATTGGGGTGCTGACTTTCCCAAAAGTCATCGTTCATCACAGGTGTAGTGCACCCAATATCCACGTCTTCATCTTCTTTTTCAATTTCCTCAACACCTGCCTCTTCAGCTGTGAACTGAGGCACGGGTGAGGAAGCAACAGGAGTTGAAGGGAAAGCTTCCACTTCAATTTCTTCATCAAGCTGTTCTGAAGTAGCAACAGATTGATTTTCTTCATCTGATCCGCTTGGGATCGTGTATTCTTCTCCAAAGGGAACAATTTCCTTGGATGACATGGAGGAAATGGGAATGGCATCGATAGGATTTTCAATCGAGCTGGTCATTGGCTTCATTTTCTTCGCAGCCGAAGAATTTGACGCAGCTGATGCCTTCCTTTTCTTTACTGCAGCTCGTTCTGCAGCCTTTGTCTTCTTCACTTCATAGGCAGAAGGAAGAATTGGAGTTGGTGTTGGCGCAGGAGGAGCTGAGGATTGTGGTACAGTTTCTTCAGTACAACTGTGCAGATTGCCTGTTTCTTCAGATTCTTCAGGCGCACCACTAGTGGATGCCCTGGGAATTTCTTCAGCAGCTGGAATGGAGTCATCAGCCCTGGAACTTGTGTTTTCATCAGCACGCTGAAAGTCATCAGCAGTGCTGGCATGTTCTTCAGCAGGCTGAGCAGATTCTTCAGCCTGAGGATTTTCTTGTTGCGATGGAGCTGCAACAGTTGACATTTTCTTCGTCAGAGTGACGAATCTCACCTTGGCTCCTTGCCAGTCAGCATTGTAAGCATCAAAATCCTTGCTGAGTGCTTGGATTTCTGATTGAGCTTTAAGAAGTTCTTCAGGAGTCAAGTTGATGATGTTTTTCCTCAGAAGCTTCTCCTTTCTGGCTTTTGCTCTCTTCAATTCACGAGCCTTTTCAAATTTCCATTTCTCTTCAGAGATGAAATGGTTCAGCATATGACTTTGACCAGGAGTCAGTGGCAGATCCGGAAGAGGAGTGTGTGGATCCTGATGCCACAGGTCAATGAAGTCAAGGATCTTCTTCGGATCCAAAAGCAGAGGCACACTTGTTCTTTTGGCTCTAGCGGCCTTGGTCAGTCTGTCTCTGATGATTTCTTCAAGTTCTTCATCAGAGGCTTCATCATCAGAGGGAACGTTGAATGCAACATGTTTCTTCTTTGGACTTGGCCGAGGACCGCGTCCAGCAGTTGCTTTTGTCTTCAGCAGAGTGGGGCCTGTTGAGGACATTGGTGCAGCTGAGGAACTTGCTGAAACACCAGAAGCAATTGAGAAACCCTGAGTCCTTTGACAAGTAGCCAGATGCACAGGTGTTGAGGACTTGGAGGGAGCTGCTGAGGATTTTGCATGAGCAGCAGCAGTCTGAGGAATTTGCCGTGAGGGCGCGGCTGAGGAACTGGGCCGTGAGGGCGCTGACGGTGAAGCACTTGGCTTGCGTGCAGGCTTCTTTGGCATTGATTTCCTCGGCTTGACCGAGGGCTCAGCAGCAGCAGCAGCAGCAGAATCCTCATTGAATTTCCTCACTGCCTCCTTGGCCTGTCTTGCCAATTTGGCTTGGCGCCTGGACCATTCTTCAGGAAAGTCTTCACCACTCTTGATGCTAGTGGGATCTGCGATTTGGCCAGGTGCCAGAGGAGCTCTTGGGCATGGAGGGTTCAAAGCGAATTTCCTCATGTACTTAGGAGTGACATAGCGGTATTCTCGCCATTCTCGTGCCCATCTCCTTTCTATTCTCTGTATGCGCACTTTGCGCTGATTTTTGGTCTCCTTGCCAAATTTGGATTCATCAGGTGTGCAGTAGTATTTGTATATTTCCTCAGGAATCTCAAAGGCAGTCATGACTTCCGGTTTCTTTCCTCCCTTCTGCGGTCTCTTGCCTTCTGCCATTTTCTTCAGGTGAGGAATTTGAACAATAGAGCACTCTGAAGAAGTATGCAGTTTTTCTTCAAGGAACGCTGCAAATGAGTTAAGTTGATGAGAACCTAGTGATTCAGCAGCGGACATGAGTACCTGTGAACAGAGTGTAGGTGCGAGGAATTTGGAGAGGTCATATGCGTTCTCAGAAGATTTTTCAAAAGAAGCAAGTTTTGAGGAATTTGACCAGTTGAGCCTTGAGGAATTTCACTAAGCGTTTCGTCTTAGGTTCCAGAGTTGTACAGATTGAAAATCCGCACAATTGAGGAATCTTGAAGAAATGAATGCTTAGGGAGATAAATCAAGAACATATAGTGTGTGAGGTGTTCATATGTGAAGATTTTGAAGAGTAAAAACACCTTTGAAGATTTTCAGAAAGATTTGAGAATCAACGTGAGTAATAAAAGTGACTTTTAATTACCCGAACTGAAGAACACGACGAACAGAGATGAACTATAGAGAAGTTCGTCATGTTAGATCTCCCACGCCCTAACTTGGCAGAGGAAGACGACTACGGCGGCGGCGGAGTGAAGATTTCCGCGACCGGCGCGAGTACGACGGCGATGAGGTCGAGGCAGTGAAGCTTTTCCTCACCGGCGGCGATGGAGTAGCGGCGGCGCTAGGGTTTGAGGGGAGCTCGAGCGAGAGACAGCGATCGAGCGGAGTAAATGAAGTGAGGAGGGTAAAGGGGTATTTATAGCCACGGTGAAAAACTGTTCGCCCGAAGATTTTGGACGAACATGCCCCTGCCCTTTCTCCTTCACGCGACGTGTGTCACCCACGTACTGTGCAGATGAGATCGTGTAAGATCGTGGGTGATTAAACTAATACATCGTGGGATGCGGAACGGTTTGAGCGGTAAAACCGAAAATTTTGGATAGGATTTGTTTAAAAGTGTCGTTCGCAATTTCTTCAGCTGTCAAGGACCAGTGAAGACTTTGAACGAGTTTCAATCAGAACGCACATGAAGAATTTGTGAATAGATTGGATTGAGTATAGCATAGAGGGGAAGGGTCCGATCACATTCACTTAGCAGAAATCGCAATTTGAAGAATTAGCAATAAGTGAATGCTGTAGAGGACATAAACTCACACACACACACACACACATATATATATATATATATATATATATATATATATATATATATAGCCAATGAAGAAAGACGACGGAAATGCTGAAGATTTTGCAAAGTTGAAGAATTTGAAAACTGAGGAATTTCAAAAATGAGGAAAAACTCAAATTGAAGATTTTCAACTTTTGTGGTGGCGTAGCCCACCGTATAAGAATGATGATTTCAGACACCGCGTACAATTGTCGTAGGGTTCTGAGAATCAAATTCTTCATTGATTTCTTCACACTTAGAGTGTTATTCTTCATTGATTGAGGAACAACGTTTCTTCATGTGTTGCACATCTAAGTCATCAATTATGCATAAGGGTTAGGATGTGTGTCCTTTTCAAAGAACATTCGAAGATTCTAAGATATTTAGCTCACACCGCAACTTGCTAAATCTCTTCTCATCCAAGGGCTTGGTGAAGATATCAGCCAGCTGTTCTTCAGTCTTCACATGCTCGATGGAGATGTCACCCTTCAACACATGATCACGAAGAAAATGATGACGAATCTGGATGTGCTTAGTCTTCGAGTGCTGAACTGGGTTGTGAGCAATCTTGATGGCACTCTCATTGTCGCAGAGGAGAGGCACATTCTTCACGTTGACGCCATAGTCCTTGAGGGTTTGCTTCATCCAAAGCAGTTGAGCACAGCATGAGCCAGCAGCAATGTATTCAGCTTCAGCAGTAGACAGTGATACGCAGTTCTGTTTCTTCGAGGACCAACAGACCAAAGATCGTCCGAGGAAATGACAAGTGCCAGATGTTGACTTGCGGTCCACACGATCACCAGCATAGTCAGAGTCAGAATATCCAATGAGATCAAAAGCAGAGCCCTTGGGGTACCATAATCCTAGTGTTGGTGTGTGAGCTAGATATCGAAGAATATGCTTCACAGCCTTATGGTGTGATTCCTTCGGTGCAGCTTGAAATCGGGCACACATGCAAACACTAAGCATTATATCTGGCCTAGATGCACATAAGTACAATAAAGAACCAATCATGGAGCGGTATACCTTGTGATCGAAGTCAGTACCATTTTCATCAGTGCATAGATGACCATTTGTGGGCATAGGAATTTTGACGCCTTTGCAATCTTGCATGCCGAATTTCCTCAGTACATCTTTGAGGTATTTCTCCTGAGATATGAATATGCCATTGTGCTGCTGACGAATTTGAAGACCTAAGAAGAATTTCAACTCTCCCATCATAGACATTTGATATTCTTCACTCATCATATAGGCAAATTCATCACTATATCGTTGGTTAGTACAGCCAAAGATAATATCATCAACATATATTTGGCACACAAACAGTTCACCATCATATGATTTAGTAAATAAAGTAGGGTCAAGTGAACCGGGTGTGAAGCCATTCTTCACGAAGAATTCCTTCAGTGTGTCATACCACGCCCGAGGGGCTTGCTTGAGGCCATAGAGAGCCTTATTTAGTCTGAAGACTTTGTCAGGATTCTTGGGATCTTCAAAACCTGGGGGTTGAGCAACATATACTTCTTCCTCAAGCTTACCATTGAGGAATGCACTTTTCACATCCATTTGATATAAGATGATATCATGATGGTTAGCATAGGCAAGTAAAATGCGAATAGCCTCAAGTCTAGCAACAGGTGCAAAAGTTTCATCGAAATCAATTCCTTCAACCTGTGTGTAGCCTTGAGCTACTAGTCGTGCCTTATTCCTCACCACAAGGACATTTTCATCTTGCTTGTTGCGGTAGATCCACTTTGTGCTGATGATATTATGCTTGCGAGGATCTGGGCGGTTTACCAATTCCCAGACATTGTGATGCGGAGCATCCTACGGTCATCACCATGTCAAGAGTCCGTTTGGCAAGTGACACGTGCGACCTCTACTTCTCATACATAAAGGTGAATCTTCTCCTTTACACGTGTTCACTTGACCCCTTTGAGGATGGTATACTACTTGACACTCCACTCGTGTGCATGCATAGGTATTGTCGGAGCTTCACGCACGACGAGGAGGAGTGCAAGCGCCAAGGAACGCCTACACCGTCTCATGAGGGAAGCATGGAAGCGAAGACGGAAGAAGAAGGACCTGCCCAGTCGAGAAAGGGCGGTACTACGCCCAAAGTAAGCGGTACTACCGCTCAGCGGTACTACCGCCCAAAGCAAGCGGTACTACCGCTCAGCGATACTACCGCCCATGAGTCCGGCACTACCGCCCTGCCTGTCTTGTCAGCATGGCCTTTGGCCTTGTATCCCTCCCCACTTACCCCTTCGTGGCTTAGACTATAAATAGACCACCTCCACCTCCTTTCTAGGGTTAGCAAAGTGATAGCTCATTTGTATGTGAGCTTTGCTCCTACCTATCTCTACTCTTGAGAGAGAGACCACTACTCCATTGGAGGCCAAGACCTCCATCTAGGAGAAGATCCCGGGATATCATCAAGACCCCTTGAGGGAAGATCCATCTAGGATATCATCAAGACCTCCTTTTGGAGATGAACCTTACCTTGTATCTTTCCTTTGTTGTTCATGTACCTTGTGATCTTGTGTGTTTGATTGTCTAGTGGATGTGTGATTTGGACTTGTTCTTGAGTGTTTCCCGTGTGATTTCTCTCCGTTCTTCCCGTGTTCATCGTGTTCTCCGTGGGATCCCTCCAAACGTGAAAGATCGACGAATTAGGGTTCCACCCTACATCATATGGTATCATGAGCCACGTTGATCACGTTTTTGGAGCCCCTACCCCGTGTTTTCTAGCTTGATTTTGTTGTTTTCGTCCTAAATCCGAAAATCCCCACCAAAAATAGCCCCAATTTTTTTGTGATTTGTTGGTTTGATGATGTTTTGTTGATTTTGATCCATGGATTTGCTTGGTTTCAAGTGGATCTAGCATTCCCCCAAGTTTCCCCTCTTTCCATCCACGAAATCCATCAAATTTTGCCCCCGAAATCATCCTTTTCCGCCCCAAAATCGCGCCCCGATTCGATCTGCGAAAAATCCCGACACGAGCGGTACTACCGCCCTACAGAGCGGTACTACCGCTGAGAACCTCAAGCGGTACTACCGCCCCGCTAACGGTACTACCGCTAGGCCCTGTTTCAGCCGAAATAGTCGAAAAATCCCGACACGAGCGGTACTACCGCCCTCCCGAGCGGTACTACCGCCCTGGCCAGTTTCAGCTTTCCGAGTTTCACCGTTTCGGCCATAACTAATTCATCCGAACTCCGATTTTGACGTTCTTTAGCTCGTTTTGAAGCTATTGACATCCCCCTTCCCACAAAAATACTACCAACATCATTTGACTCCATCACATTTGGTGAATTTTGGCATCTTTGCCTAGGGCTTCCACCACAACATCCGCATAACCACCACCGACTTCCGCAACCTAACCCATTTTGTTCCTTATAGCATTAGTGGTTGTTTGAGTTGTGATTTGAGTCCCCTAAGGTGTTTAGGCTAATTAGGGACGGTTGCTTCTTCATCAACCACCACCACCGCCACCACTTCCACAGAACCTTACCCACCATACACTTCCGACAACCCAACTTAACCCAATAGTTGTTTGAGCTTGTTTGAGTTGTGGCTTGTGTCTCCTAAGGTGTTTCGGCTACTTAGGGACGGCAACTTCAACTTCGACACGTGTATAGCCATCACTCCACTTCCGCATTGCCTAGTGCAACACCACCACCGCTTTCCGCTACCGCCATTTGACATTTGTCATTTGAGATTTTGAGTTTGCGGTTTTCCGCTTCCTAAGGTGTTTGACTACTTAGGGACGAGTCTCCATCATCTTGGTATCTACACCAAGAACACCGCCACTCATCATCGCAGCGACGGTAACCTCGACGACACCTTTGTATATCCCCTTGCAAATTGCATTGTTAACCCCTAGCCCATTTTGCGTCACTTACCTATCGAGACTAGCCATTTGAGTATTGCCGGCAACGTTACTTGTGCACATTAGTGGTCCATAACTTCCATTGCATACATACCATATCATATTGGTATCATATCATCCATTGTGCCTCAAGTTTGTTCCCGCATATACACAATTGCTATCTTGGTTTGTGCATTGTACAAAAGTGGCCATAGAAAAAAAAGAGAAAAAGCTTTTAAGCAAAAAGAGAGCAAAGAGCTCGTGAGCAAGTGCCATAGCATCATACCACCATTGCAAATAAGAGCCATACCAAAATCTACATCATATGATATCATGCTTGAGAAAACACCGGGAACCATACATACATAGCATACTTGGGATAGAAGTTTATCCATTTCAAGATCTATAGGTTGTGCACAAGTGTCGATCCGCCTATTGAGCAATCGTGCTAGCGTCTCTCTTGAGTTGTGCAACACGAGCGTTTTGGTGGATTCCACATTTTGAGCTCATTCCTTGGTTGCACGACCCCATTTATCTATCCGTGTGTGTGTTTCCGTGTACCTTTCATTGCTATTGGTCTACTTGTTTCGCTTGCGAATTTGTGAATCTTTTCAACATTATTGACTCTTGCTAACATTTTGCATCAAATTTTGTGCCACTATCCTCACCAAGCTCTACCATAAGCTTTACTTGATAGGTGTGAGTGAACAAGTCCGTACCAATTCCACTATTCTTTCATCCCACATTGAGTGAAACGAGATACATCCTCAACATTGGGAAAAGGTAACTTGGTATTGTTTATCTCATTTCCTACTCACCTCTACTCGAGTCTTGTGATGGATAGGCAAGGCATTTCATCTTCGGTCTACAACAACAACGACGAGTTCGATGCCATGAACAACAACTCCGACGCCAAGATGCAAGCTAAAATGGAGGAGATCAAAGCCCTCATCAAGTCCTACAAGCGATCTTCCTCATCTTGAGAAGACGCCAAGAGCACATGCTTCCGAGCTACCATCTCCGGCAAGATCACATCGGCATCGACACCATCACCAACAAGAACGTGAAGGTCAAGAGCTCAACACCAACAACCGCTCAATGACTTCACCATCTCCCTTGGCATCTTCGCCAAGCGACTTCAAGGCATCTTCGCCTATGGACATATGGCATCTTCGCCAACAAGAACCTCAAGACTACACTCAAGAGAAGCTACCCAAGCTCAAGTCCGCGACTTCCACGAGCTACTACGACCTCGACACCGACCACAAGATTCCTTTCTATGGGACTCAAGAACCCGAGGAGTACCTCGAGTGGGAGCGTTTGATGGACGACTACCTCAAGCTACATCAAGTTCCTCCCGAAGATCAAGTGAAGTGCGCCACAAGAAACTTCCACGACTACGCATTGGCATGGTGGCTTCACACACCTTCGGAGTACTACGACATGAGTTGGCCCAAGACGAAGAAAGCTTTGCGGCGAGAGTTTGTACCTCCAACCTACACGGAACAACTTCAACGCCAATTGGAGAACACTACCCAAGGATCGAAGTCCATCGACAAGTACTTCAAGGAGATGATGATTGCCTTGCGACGAGCCGGCGTGGACGATCCCATTTCGATGAAGTTCCACTTCATGATGGGATTGCACAACGACATCTCCAAGACCATCGTCCTCAAGAACTACAAGTCCATCGACGACTACTACATTGGTGCTCTCAAGGCGGAACAAGAACTCATGAAGGCCAAGGCTTCTCCACCCCAAGAAAACTTCATGCGACCAAGCTCTACAACAAGCATGAGGCTAGTACCACCAAGATGTCCAAGCCCGACAAGCCCCAATCGATGCTCCCAAGTGTGACTTCACCGCCATCCCTCTTTGTGGCATTGATGATGCCGAGTCTACTCGACTCTTTTTCAAGACGGTGCGGCGACGAGTTCGACTACGGAGACCTTCAAGGACCAAGCTTTGGAGGCGGCGACAAGGTGGCGAGCAAGGATGATGCTTCCATCTTTGGAGGCGAGAGTGATGATGTGCCATCTTCGGCCTTCATCTACGGCGGACGGTGACGAGATGATCGAGCATGGGATTTTCCTTCGGTCATGGAGGAGAGTGATGATGTGCCATCTTCGCCTTCATCCACGGCGGCACGACGAGATGGTTGAGCATGGGATCTTCCCTTCACCACGGCGACGTATGATGACTTGAGTGACTTGTGCCACCATATTGAGAGTGAGAGTGACTTCACCACTAGCCCCATATATGATGAGTTGCCACAATTCCCATGTGAGGAGAGCCACAACCCCCACCACTTGAGTGAGATGAGTGACTCAACCATACGTGAGTTTGAGTGCACCTATTTTGAGGGAGTGAGTGAACCACCACATAGAGAGAGTGAGATAGTTGATAGGTCTCGTCAGGCCATTTGCATTTCTAACAACTTGACCTCTACCTCTATTGTGTCTTCTCGTTTGGTGCTAGGTCCCATTTATGATGACGAGCCGATCCTCGACGACTTCGTCCTCCCTTTGGACAAGACGATGGCCATGGTGGATTATGATGCACCCCCCACATGGTTCCATCAAGATGAAGATGACCACCATTTGGTCTTTCCCACCTCACCTACACCACTTGAGTGGAATGACAAAGGTAACAAAGGTGACGGTGATGCTCTAGTCCCACTAGTGGACATTCTTGAAATTGATTGCTTGCATGATGTTGATCCACCTATTGCCATGCTTCATGCTAGTATGATTTCCCCATGCGATGATTTGCCCATTTATGATGAGTATGATGATTCTCTTGTGGAGTCTATTAGTTGTGATGCCATGTTACATAGGATTTCTTGTGACAATTCTTTAGGTCACATCATGTTTGATAATCCGCTTGACTTGTCATATGCTATGCATGAGATCAACCATATGTCTTATTTGCAATCTCTTCATAGTGACTATGCATATGCCATTAAAATAAACCCAATTTGCACATATGGCATAGATGACAAGCCCATGGTTATTGGCATTTGTTTCTCTTGTGATGATATTGATATGCTACCTTTGCATCATTTATCTCATATGCCATGCCATGACCACCTAGCTTCGGATATGCATTGTTTTGGATGTTGTCCATTTTCTCCATGTGATGTTTCCGATATTGCTCATGAGGAGGCCCCCATAGTTTCCTCATACATTGTAGGAGATTTTGATCAATCCCATCCATTGCATGATCCCAATACGTGTGTGCACCATATGCTACCCATGAATAAACATACTATTGATGTGCCATATACTTGCATTCTCAATTTGTGTCCCCATCGTGTCATACATAACAACTATTCTTTCATGATGGATGACATGTTCATATACCATGCCTCAAATTTCTTTGAGCATTGCTTATCTTGTGCTAATTCACACGTGCACATACACATCATGATGGATGATGTGTACATTTACCACGCGCACAATTTCTTTGGATTGTGTCTCTTTTGTGTAGGTACCCATGAATACTTGTCAACCTCGCAATCCCACGAGTTGACGAAACGAGCTCTTGAGAGCAACGATGCTTTGGGATCCCGTGGATTGTCTTTACCACCGTCCCCTTCGCGCAAGGACTACGCGCAACTCCTCTACTTGGCTCTCACACGGCTATGGGCCATTTACCACTTCTCACATTATGCTCATTTTACCGTGTTCACTTTGCATGCTATGCTTGCTTCTATGCCTTTGCCATGCAATTGTGACCCTTGCTTGCATCTACCCATGTTTCATCATTATGCTACTTCTATGTGTATTTGCATGCTTGGTGGAGATCCTTGTTGCTATTGCCATGTTTATCATGTGCCCCATGCTATTGTCCTCATATCTTGCTTTCATGATTGTGCTATGACATGTGAATTATTCATGCCCACTATTTGCACCAAGGACATGTTTGCCATGATTCATTCTAGTATGTCGCATCTTCGCACTACTAGCATACTTGACTTGATTGCTATGATTGCTTGCTATGTTGCATCACCCATGTTCCACTACTTGCTTTCTTGGGTTGATGACATATATGCTCATGCCTCTCACATGCGTTGTCTCTTGTGTCATACTTGCTCATCTCATGCGGTTGATGACAACCATCTATATGCTTTGCATATAATTCATATTGCTTCGTGTCATATATGTCCATGTGTTGCATCTCTCATGCTAGATGATTTGCCATGTATTGAGTGCAACAATGCTTATAGTCTTGCTCATGAGATTGCCCCATAGCATTCTCACACATGTTTGGAGATTTTGACATATTCCTTGTGAAGCATGCTTGTCTTACCTCTTTGCACAATATACCTAGTGCCTTGAATATCACCATTGTTGCATCATATTATTCATGCACTTGTGCTTCTAATGGTTATGTGCAAGAGAAGAGAACCATCATGATGGATGATGTGTTTGTCTACCATGTGCATACGTTCTTTGTTTTGTTGTGTGCATGTGTAGGATACTTGGACTTAATTTCGACTTCCACTTCACGTGAGTTGACCATTCGAGCTCTTGAGAGCGAGCCTCATACATTCTACCACGACTCGCTTCTATACCGCTTTGCTTGCGCTTGGCATTGTGAAGAATACACAAGGACATGCCTTCAAGGTGACATCTTTCTTGAGCATGGATATTGCGGATAATACTACTTGTGTTGCTTGCCCGTGAGACTTATTGGTCATCTTGGACCACTTGCTTGCGCTTGCTAGAGATCTTGCTTTGACTTGCCATTATCACATTCCCATGCATCATGATATATATGCCTTGTGTATTGCATCCAATTCTTGGACTACTTGCTACTATCATATGGTTGGTTGCACCAATACCGTTTCTTCACATATGCCATGTTCCTTTGGTTGTCACATGATTCACTTGATTGCCTCACACATGATGAACAATTGCTCTTTCTATTGTGTTGAGTGCCACACTATATTCACTACACCCTATGCACATTATGCGTGGATTGTCTTGCACTTGACCCATGTGTTTAGACATCTCGTCTTATTTGGTGTTGTGAATGATTCTTATGCTTACCATCGACCATTTGTCGAGCTCTTTATGCATGCTTGCTATGACCTCGAGGTAGATGCTTATGCTCTTGTCACACATATTTGCATCTCTACCTCACATTTACATGCTTGTCCCCATGATATCTTTGCTTGTGCTCAATTTATGTGCTTACATGCCATGTCACAATCCTTTGTCAAACCATATGCTATGCTTGATGACAACACTTGTTTGGCGAATCACCTCTTGAATGCTTGGTTTTGCACTAATGCTAACCACATTTGTTTTTCCAAGTGTTTGTTGTCATTGCTCATTTTGAAGGAACCCCAAGACGGTGCGACATTGGAGAGTGCCCATTGCGAGCTTGAAGATGACGAGTACTTGGTGAACGTCCACTTCTTCATGGCGAAGCCATCTCTTTCCCATGGTGATTTGGTTTTCGATCCGAGGTCGGATCTTTTCCAAGGGGAAGGGGATGATGCGGAGCATCCTCGGTCATCACCATGTCAAGAGTCCGTTTGGCAAGTGACACGCGTGCGACCTCTACTTCTCATACATAAAGGTGAATCTTCTCCTTTACATGTGTTCACTTGACCCTTTGAGGATGGTATACTACTTGACACTCCACTGTGTGCATGCATAGGTATTGTCGGAGCTTCACGCACGACGAGGAGGAGTGCAAGCGCCAAGGAATGCCTACACCGTCCATGAGGGAAGCATGGAAGCGAAGACGGAAGAAGAAGGACCTGCCCAGTCCAGAAAGGGCGGTACTACCGCCCAAAGGAAGCGGTACTACCGCTCAAGCGGTACTACCGCCCAAAGCAAGCGGTACTACCGCTCAAGCGGTACTACCGCCCATGAGTCCGGTACCGCCCTGCCTGTGCGCAGCCGCGGGCCTTTGGCCTTGTATCCCTCTCCCACTTACCCCTTCGTGGCTTAGACTATAAATAGACCACCTCCACCTCCTTTCTAGGGTTAGCAAAGTGATAGCTCATTTGTATGTGAGCTTTGCTCCTACCTATCTCTACTCTTGAGAGAGAGAGACCACTACTCCATTGGAGGCCAAGACCTCCATCTAGGAGAAGATCCCGCGGGATATCATCAAGACCCCCTTGAGGGAAGATCCATCTAGGATATCATCAAGACCTCCTTTTGGAGATGAACCTTACCTTGTATCTTTCCCTTTGTTGTTCATGTACCTTGTGATCTTGTGTGTTTGATTGTCTAGTGGATGTGTGATTTGGACTTGTTCTTGAGTGTTTCCCCGTGTGATTTCTCTCCGTTCTTCCCCGTGTTCATCGTGTTCTCCATAGGATCCCCTCCAAACGTGAAAGATCGACGAATTAGGGTTCCACCCTACATCACATTGTTCAGCTCGAACTGATGTAATTCTTCTTGCATAGCCTGAATCCACTCCGGCTCCAGAAATGCTTCATCTACCTTAGTGGGCTCTGAGATAGAGACAAAAGCATAGTGCCCACAAAAGTTAGATAAGTGTGAAGCTTTTGAGCGGGTGAGAGGACCTGGTGCACTGATGTCATCGATGATCTTCTCAACTTGCACTTCTTTTGCAGCACGTGGATGAGTGGGTTGTCGCTGAGGATTTTGATCAGCATTTTCTTCAGCACCATTTTCCTCATCATGTTCTTCAGGTGCATCAGCTCGATGTTCTTCATGAACAGGAATGAATTCTTTAGCAGATTCTTCAGTAGGAATGACATCCTCAGTTGCCTTGAGCTTGATAGCATCTTCAGGTGCTGGTTCATCTAACACAGAAGGTAGGTGCTCTCTTTGCGAGCCATTAGTTTCATCGAACCGCACATCTACAAAGTCAACAATCTTGTGAAGCACAATGTTGAAGACTCAGTAGGTGTCGAGTCCTTTCCGAACCAAGCATAAAACCTTCATGTGCTTCGGTGCAAATTTAGAGTTGTGGTGAGGATCTCTAATCCAACATTTAGCAATCAAGACTTTGAAATAACTCACATTGGGTTTCTTGTCAGTGAGGAGTTCATATGCAGTCTTCTTGAAGAATTTGTGAAGATATACTCTGTTGATGATGTGGCAGGCAGTATCAATTGCATCAATCCAAAAACGCTGAGGCGTTTTGTATTCATCAAGCATAGTGCGAGCCATCTCAACAAGAGTTCTGTTCTTGCGCTCCACAATGCCATTTTGCTGAGGAGTATAGGGAGCAGATAATTCATGAGTAATACCAAGTTCATCAAGATAGGCATCAAGACCAGAATTCTTGAACTCAGTTCCATTGTCACTTCTGATATGCTTGATCTTCACACCAAAGTTGGTTGAAGCCCTCGAGGAAAATCGTTTGAAGACTTCCTACACTTCATGTTTGTAAGTAACAATGTGTACCCATGTATATCAAGAATAATCATCAACAATGACAAAACCATATAGAGATGCATCATTAGTGACTGCTGAATAATGATTAGGTCCGAAGAGGTCCATGTGAAGCAATTCGAATGGACGGGTAGTGGTCATGATAGTCTTCGCTGGATGCTTGGCCTTGGTCATTTTTCCGGCTTCACATGCTCCGCATAAGTGATCCTTGAGGAATTTGACATTCTCAATGCCAATGACATGCTTCTTCTTCGCAAGCGTGTTCAAATTCCTCATGCCTGCATGACCAAGTCGTCGATGCCATAGCCAGCCTTCTGAAGCTTTTGCAAGTAGACACATGGCTGGTTGTGGTCTTGTAGAGAAATCAACAATATCTGAGATCTCCTCTCCTAAAGCCTTCGAAGACTTTGGAATTGTCAGCTTCCATAATCACAACACAGCGATATTTGCCAAAGACAACAACCATATCAAGATCACAAAGCATTGAGACTGACATGAGATTGTATCCTAAGGATTCAACAAGCATGACTTTGTCCATGTGCTTATCCTTAGAGATAGCAACCTTACCAAGACCCAATACCTGACTTTTGCCTTTGTCAGGAAATATGATATGCTTCAGAGGTGACGGTGATAAAGGAGCATCCATCAATAGATTCTTGTCACCAGTCATGTGATTTGTACATCCACTATCAAGGACCCATTCAGTAGTTTTGGGTTGGTCATCCTGCAGATGAATTAGTGTAACTTACAATCTCATATGCTTCATCGGTGAAGAATATGATATCAAGTTCATCAGATGAATTTCATCAAGCAGTAAACAGATATAGCAGTATGAGGACGTGTGAAATGAAGGTTCATTTCATCATGATTCGCCAAGGTCCTTTCAGCATTTTGTCGTCCCCAGAAATTCTTGGGACGTTCGAGCACGTCTGGAGACCTGACCCTGCAGAAGAGATTAGTTCTTTTTCTTCACCACCCACATCTGGAGGGGTGGCAAAGAGTTCATCATCCTGCGAGCACCATGTGAGAAAGGTGGCAAAGATGCCAAACCATTTCGTTTAGCATAGGAGGGGTTAGGGTAAGCATATGAATAAGCAGAGTAATTCTTCGAGGACTTATGAACATAGTGGTTTGAAGAATAATGCACATATTCATAGCCCTTAGCTTTGCCTGCGAGAGACAGATTTGTTAGCACGATGATAATCATGTGAGGACTTTGATCCAGCTTGAGGAATTTGATCCTCGTGAAGAATTTGGTCCATATGAAGAATTTGATCTGGGGTTCTGTTCTTCACCGGTGGTGTCATGAGGACATTCACCAAGACTTTCAACACAGTTTTGAGAACCCAGATTTTCTTCATAGGGGAACCGTTCTGCAGCTTAGTGCCAACATATCTAGCAAATACTTCACCATTCTGATTTTTGAACAGTTTATAGTTGAGTCAAATTCCTCATCGAAAGAATGAGGAGATTCACATGTAAAGCCGGATAAGTTAGATGGATCAATCTGAGGTCCCTTTGCAGCAACCCATGAGGTTTTGGGATCTTGCTCGGGTTTCCAATATGTTCCATCGGCATCGAGCTTCCTCTCAAAGGCAATACCCTCTTTCCTAGGGCTTCGTTGAGGATCTGCTTTTGAGCACATCACAAAGTGTCGATGCCCTTTGAGGCTTTTGTACATGCTGTCATGTACAATTCCTTCAACCCTGCATTGTCGAGGATACTAGCAATGTCCTCGAGATGAGGAATTAGTGATAGCAGAGGCAGATGAAGATTTTGTAACAGTTGAAGCATTTGAACATTCAGGTGAAGAATTAGCAGATTCACATTCAATGCACTTTAAGCATGGAGGAACAAATTCTTCCTGAGAAGCACTGATTTGTTGAGCTAGTAATGAATCGCGCTCCTTCTGAAGATCTTCATAACATACTCTTAGCTTTTCAAGATCTGCCTTTCTTTGAATAGCTTCAAGAGAAAGCTTCTCATTGTCTTGCTTTTCTTGAAGAAATTCATAAGAAAGTTTCTCATGATCAGACAAGAGGGAGTTATGATGACCTTGAAGGTTATCATACTTAGACTGAAGTCTCTGAAGATTTTCAGTCAGGGCTTTAGTGCGATCCATTTCTTCACCCAACATATCATCACTTTTATCTAGCATGTTTTGAACCTTTTCAAGAGCCCGTTGTTGTTTCACAGCAATTTTAGCAAGTTTAGAGTAGCTAGGCTTAAGATCCTCATCAGATTCATTTTCACTAGAATCAGAGGAGTTGTATTTGAGTACCTTAGCTGCTTTTGCCATGAAGCAATAGGTGGGGCGTAGCCATCATTATCTTCATCGGCTTGTTGGTGGAATCAGTTTCTTGATGTTGAAGATGGACTTGTCGACGAAAAGCTGTAGCAACGGCCGACTCGCCACACTGCACTCAGATTCTTGACTCCTCCTCTTCATCATTTTCCTCGATTCAGCTTCAGAGTCCATTTCCTTGCCAATGAATGCCCGAGCTTTCTTGGAGTTGCCCTTCTTGTGAGATGAAGACTTAGATGGTTTTGAAGATGAGGATTTTGATGATTTCTTCTTCTTCTTCATTTCATCAGAACTGTAGTCCTTGTATTTCTTCTTCTTCATTTCCTTTTCCCACTGAGGACAATCTTGAATATAGTGACCAGGCTTCTTGCATTTGTGGCAAAGTCTTCTCTTGTAGTCACTGGATGAAGAATCACTTCCTCTTGAGGGTTTTCCAAAGCGACCACGTCTTGTGAACTTCTGGAATTTCTTCACAAGGAGAGCTAGATCCTGGCTCAGTTCTTCAGGATCACCAAGGCTACTACCAGAATCCTCACATTCAGAGTCAGACACAACCTTAGCCTTCAGGGCACGTGGTTTGCCATAGTTTGAGCCATAGAGATATCTCTTTTCAGCAAGCTGGAACTCGTGAGTGTTAAGCCTTTCGAGGATATCAGCAGGATCAAGTGACTTGTAGTCAGCACGCTCTTGTATCATCAGTCCCAGAGTATCAAATGAGGAATCAAGCGATCTTAGCAGTTTCTTCACAACTTCATGATCAGTGATGTCAGTGGCACCGAGGGCTTGAAGCTCATTTGAAATGTCAGTGAGGCGATCGAAGGTTTGTTGGACATTTTCGTTGTCGAGTCTTTTGAAGCGGTTGAAGAGATTCCGAAGAACATCAACTCGAGAGTCACGCTGAGTTGAGACTCCTTCATTTACTTTGGACAGCCTATCCCGATTAGCTTGGCAGCTTCCAAAGCACTCACTCTTCCATACTTGTCCTTTGCTCGATGGCCACAGATGATATTCTTCGCTTGAGAGTCGAGTTGTTTGAATCTCTTCACATCGAGAGCGGTCGGTGTTTGAAAGGATGGGGACACCATTTTCCACAACATACCGTAGATCATTATCAATTGCCTCAAGATGCATTCGCATCTTGTTCTTCCAGTAGGGGTAGTCCGTTCCATCAAAGGTAGGACACCCAGCCGAGACCTTGATCATACCTGCGGTCGACATAACAAGAACTCCGTGGTTAAACTAAAATCACACGTAACAAGGAGTACCTTGCTCGATACCAATTGAAAGTCGTTATATCGACTAGAGGGGGGTGAATAGGCGATTTTATGAAATTCTTCACCGAGGAATTTGCGGTGAGGAAATTCCTTAGCGAAGAACTATTTGCAGCGGAATATGTACTCAGAGGTAAACATAACAGATTACACACATAGTCAAGATGATGAAATGAAGACTAGAACAGAGTACGAGAAGCGTAAACACAGGATAACAAGATGAAGACAAACAGATCAAGAAATTGAACTGAGGAATTTGTGAAAGTCTTGGTCAAAGTCTTCAAGCACGATATGAACAACATGCAACATGTAATGAGGAAATGGATGAGTTGAGGAAATAGAACCAGTCAGTTGGTGAAGACAATGATTTGGTAAACCAGTTCCAACTGCTGTCTCAGTTGTACGTCTGGTTGGAGCGGCTGAGTATTTAAACTCGAGGACACACAGTCCCGGACACCCGATCTCGAGCCGCAACTCAGACACCCAGTCCTCACCGTATTCTCCTTGAACTAAGACCACGCAGGCCTCGTCCAATCACTCGTGGTAAGTCTTCAGGTGACTTCCAAACCTTCACAGACTTGGTCACTCGGCGATCCACAATTCCTCTTGGATGCTCTAGACCTTGACGCCTAACCGTCTGGAAGAAGCACAATCTTCAAAGGTAACAAGCGTCGGATCCACGCAGGATCAATTTCTTCAGTGATGCTCAATCACTTGGGGTTTTGTGGGTTTGGTTTTGGGATTTTCCTCACTTGATGATTTTCGCTCAAAGTCCTCGGAGGATGGGTTGCTCTCAAATGACAAGTGTTAAGTTCTCTCGAGCAGCCAACCAACTAGTGGTTGTAGGGGCGGCTATTTATAGCCTAGGAGCAGCCCGACATGATAAGACATAAATGCCCTTCAATGATATGACCGTTAGGTGGATAAGATATTTTGGTCCGCCGCGTAGCAGACAAAGAACGGTCGGAAATTTGAGTCTCAAAGTCCTCGGGGCTATCATGTTCCTCATCGTGTAGGCAATTCAGACTGGCGAATTCCTAACTCCTCGATCGAAAGAAGTTATCGTTGACTGTAAGAACTGCGTCTCACATCAAGAATTTGATGAATCTGTATGAGATTTCCAATGGCTTCACTCGAAGGGATTGGTAGGTGTAGGATTTTGAGTTGAGCATCACATGGAAATTTTTCCTTAGTATTTCCTCGACCCCTTTTAACATTACGGTGTTTCCTATGACTCAAGAAAGAGAAAATGAAACTACGAAAACAAAAGTCTTCACGCTTCATATTCCTCGAATGAATATCAAGTCTTCGTGGTCACACCAATTTCTTCACTTTCAAAGTCTTCAGAAAGTCTTCAGAATATCAAAGTCTTCAGTTGAAGAACTTCATTTTTAGGGGTCGACTTTCTATGTAAATATCAAACTCCTCATAGACTTATAGACCTGTGTACACTCACAAACGCATCAGTTACTTAACCTATAAGTCTTCAATACACCAAAATCACTAAGGGGCACTAGATGCACTTACAAACACATTAAGAAAGATGACATGATGTAGAGGAATTAACTCAAGAAATATGATGAAATCCCCATCTTTTTATCCTCGGTGGCAACAATACAATACGTGTCTTGCTGCCCCTACTGTCACTGGGAAAGGACACCGCAAGATTGAACCCAAAGCTAAGCACTTCTCCCATTGCAAGAAATATCAATCTAGTAGGGCAAACTAAACTGATAATTTGAAGAGACTTGCAAAGATATCAAATCATGCATATAAGAATTCAGAGAAGAACCGAATAATATTCATAGAAAATCTTGATCATAAATCCACAATTCATCGGATCTCAGCAAACACACTGCAAAAGAATATTACATGGAATAGATCTCGAAGAACATCGAGGAGAACATGGTATTGAAAATCAAAAAGAGAGAAGAATCCATCTAGCTAATAACTATGGACCAAAAGGTCTGTGGTAAACTACTCAAGCTTCATTGGAGAGGTAATGGTGTTGATGTAGAAGCCCTCCATGATTGAATCCCACTCCAGAAAGACAACGGAAAAGTCCCCTAGATGGGATCTCACGAGTACAGAAGGTTGCGGCGGTGGAAAAGTGGTTTTGTGGCTCCCCTAGATGTTTTTAGGGTATAAGAGTATATATATAGGCGGAAGAACTAGGTTAGGGGAGCTACGAGGGGCCCACGAGGCTGGGGGTGCACCCTACCCCCTGTGCGCGCCCTCCTTCCTCGTGGATTCCTCGTTGCGTCTCTGACTTCATTGCTACCTCTTGAGCTTGCGTTGGTTTTTCCCTTGAAGAGGAAAGGGTGATGCAGCAAAGTAGCGTAAGTATTTCCCTCAGTTTTGAGAACCAAGGTATCAATCCAGTAGGAGACGATGCACAAGTCACTGAGTACCTGCACAAACAATCAAGAGCCTTGCAACCAACGCGATAAAGGGGTTGTCAATCCCTTCATGGTCACTCGCAAAAGTGAGATCTGATAGAGATAATAAAGTAAATATTTTTGGTATTTTTGTTGTATAGATTGGAAAGTAAAGATTGAAAATAGTAAACGAGATTCAACAATATGGAAACGAGACTTAATATAATGGAAAAGAGATTCAATATAATGGAAAAGAGACCCGGGGGCCATAGGTTTCACTAGTGGCTTCCCTCGAGATAGCATGTATTACGGTGGGTGAACAAATTACTGCCGAGCAATTGATAGAAAAGTGCATAATTATGATGACATCTAAGGCAATGATCATGAACATAGGCATCACGTCGGTGTCAAGTAGACCGACTCTTGCCTGCATCTACTACTATTACTCCACACATCGACCGCTATCCAGCATGCATCTAGAGTATTAAGTTCATAAGAACGGAGTAACGCATTAAGCAAGATGACATGATGTATAGGGATAAACTCAAGCAATATGATATAAACCCCATCTTTTTATCCTCGATGGCAACAATACAATATGTGCCTTCCTGTCCCTACTGTCACTGGGAAAGGACAACGCAAGATTGAATCCAACACTAAGCACTTCTCCCATGTCAAGAAAGATCAATCTAGTAGGCCAAACTAAACCGATAATTCGAAGAGACTTGCAAAGATATCAAATAATCCATATAAGAATTCAGAGAAGAACCAAATAGTATTCATAGATAATATTGATCATAAATCCACAATTCATCGGATCTCAGCAAACACACGGCAAAACAATATTACATCGAATAGATCTCCAAGAGCATCGAGAAGAACTTTGTATTGAGAACCAAAGAGAGAGAAAAGCCATCTAGCTAATAACTGTGGACCCGAAGGTCTGTGGTAAACTACTCACGCTTCATCGGAGAGGCAATGGTGTTGATGTAGAAGCCCTCCATGATCGATTCCCCCTCCGGCAGATCGCCGGAAAAGGCCCCAAGATGGGATCTCACGGGTACAGAAGGTTGCGGCGGTGGAAAATTGGTTTCGTGCCTCCCCCTGATGTTTTTAGGGTATGAGAGTATATATAGGCAAAGGAACTAGGTCGGTGGAGCTATGTGGGGCCCACGAGGGTGGGGGCACGCCTACCCCCCCTAGGCGCACCCTCGTGCCTCGTGGATGCCTCGTTGCGTCTCTGACTTCAACTCCAAGTCTTCTGGTTTGCTTTCGGTACAAAAAAGATCATCGCGAATGTTTCTTTCCATTTGGACTCCGTTTGGTATTCCTTTTCTGCAAAACTCTAAAATAGGCAAAAAAAATAGAACTAGCACTGGGCCTCCAGTTAATAGGTTAGTCCCAAAAATAATATAAAAGAGCATATTAAATCCATTAAACATCCAAAACAGATAATATAGCATGGAACAATCAAAAATTATAGATACGTTGGAGACGTATCATTCATCTCCAAGTCTTTTGGTTTGCTTTCGGTCCAAGAAAGATCATCGTGAAGGTTTCATTCTGTTTGGTATTCCTTTTCTGCAAAACTCTAAAATAGGCAAAAAAAACAAAAACTGGTACTGGCCCCTCGGTTAATAGGTTAGTCCCAAAAATAATATAAAATAGCGTATAAATGCCTATTGAACATCCAAAATAGATAATATAATACCATGGAACAATAAAAAAGTATAGATACGTTGGAGACGTATCAGCCATTTGGCCACCACGGCCGCGATCCCACTCAGCCGACTCTCCCCCGGGGTTCGTGGTGTGGGCGGAGAAGCCTGGCTCCAGCTCCTGCGCTTCTTCGTGGACGCGCTGTCGGCCGGGGGGCCTGGTGGCTTCTGGCTCTAGGCCGACGACTGCTGCAGCAAGGCCTCGTGGGTGGGGGTCAAGGTCACGGCCGCCGGCAACGTGTTCCTGACCCACGGATGGTAGTTGTTTTCCTAGGCACGGGACCTGCGCAGGAGGTGCACCCTCCACCTCAAGTATGACGGCGTCGCGACCCTCTACATGAGGATCTTCGAGGAAGATGGCCCACGCGTAGGGTGCTGCCCGGAGAGCGATAGCAATGACGACGGCGATGATGACGATGGACGGAGGGGTGGCATCATCGCTGGTGATGACCTCGCCCTTGGCGGCGGTTGCGGCGCCTCAGCGGCGGCTTCTCCTCCGCGGAAAGCTCCAACGGTGACAACTCCGACGAGCCACCGTGTTTCCGGGCCCAGATCGGGAGGCATGCCCCGTTGGAGCGGGAGGAGGGCTCTAAATGAGCGCGGGTGCTGCCAAAGCCGGGCCTCAGGAGCTGTCGTCGACGCGCGCCCATGTTTTTCTTTCTTTCTTTTGGTGCAAAAAAGAAGAAGTAGGGGGCCCTATAGCGGCATGTAATGGACTATGGCACTTGTGCCTTTATGTTATTATTTTAATGCTTCCTCATAAGGCTTGTGCTGCTCTTGAGTGCGGTTGGGGTAACTTATCTTAGAGTTCCTGACGGTGAATTTCGACACCGCGAAAGCGCTCCTTGTTGAGGGACGCCCTTGTGGTCGCCAAGCTTCAAGAGGGGGAGCCCTCGTAGTTGTGGGACTAGGAGGCCCCGGGGGCGCAGTGCCTGCAAGCTCGTCCGAGAGCGTCGCGCAAGGACTAGTACGCCAAAGGGCCAGGGACTGGGGCTTTGGCGAGGTGTGCTCGTGGGCAAGCCTGAAGTGCGCACACCTGCCCAGCCCCCATGCACGGGACATGCGAGGAGGAGCGGCAGGCAACTGCAACTCCTCCTGAGATCTCCCAAGACAAGGCCTGAGGGAAACGAGTGAGGCAAGAAGAAAAATTCCCAACCCTAAGAAAGAGATGTTGAAACTCCAAATTCCATTCAAGAAGACGCAGATCAGATACAGAAAGCAAGCAAAAGAACAGTCGCGTTCGGCACCTATACTAGTCTTCTCACAGCGCGGAGCTAAGTGCTGCCACTAGGAAGTGGGAGGGAGCCCTCGTGAGGTCCAAGGGCGACGCTCAGGAGACTCCAAGGCGTGTACAACCCCACTCATTATTACGTGAGAGTGTCACAAGTGGAGACCTTCACAGGCGCGGAGCCTTCTTTACGGGTAGAACTTACGGAGGTGCTGGGTGTTCTAGGCATTTTGGATGGGGACCCCATAACGCATCTCCAAGCGCACGACGCCAATCCTGGAGACACGGGCGATCCTGAACGTGCCCTCCCACATGGGGGAGAGCTGGTGAAGCCCTTACCGGGAGAGCACCTGCCTTAGGACAAGGTCACCCACCTCGAGGGTCCTGGAACAGATGGTGTGGCAGTGGTAGCGCCGCAGCGCCTGCTGGTACCTCGCAGCTCAGAGCGAGGCCTGACAACATTGCTCCTCCCCCACCACGAGGTCCATCTCCCGTGCGGCGTCCTGACGCTCCTCATTGAATGCCAGGACCCGAAGGGAGAGATGCCTGACCACGTGAGGGAGGAACGCCTCGGATCTGTAGACGAGGAAGAACGGGCCATTGCTCCGTGGGTGCGCCACCGAAGCATAACATATCTGCGTCCCAAGGTTAGCATAATATGTTTTAAAGAGGTCGATCGTGAACTGGGAGCCGTTGTTGGTGATGATGCGGTTGGGCACCCCGAAGCGGCTTACGAGGCCCTTGATGAACTTGACTGTAGAGCCAGCTAGGATTGTGCGGATAGCTTCCACTTCTGTCCACTTGGTGAACTTATCGATGGCGACGTAGAGGTAGCGATAGCCCCGGGCGCTCGGGAAACGGGACCAAGATGTCTAGCCCCCAAACCGTGAATGGCCACGAGAGCGGGATGGTCCGTAGGCCCTGAGCAGGCTGATGGATCTGCTGAGCATGGAACTGACAGGCCTCACAAGATCTTACCAATTCGCTGGCGTCATTGAGCGCCGTGGGCCAGTAGAACCCGTTGTGGAAGGCCATGCCCACTAGGGTGCATGATGAAGAGTGATACCCGCAATCCCACCATGAATGTCGGCTAGCAACTCGCACCCCTGCTCCTTGGAGATGCATCATAGGGAGACGTTGTTCGGGCGCCTTCGATAGAGCTCGTCGTCCTGGATGCAGTATGCGGTGGCCTGGCAAGGCACCCGCTCGGCATCTTCTTACTTCTCTAGCAGGGTGACCTGAAGCAGGTACGCCTTGAATTCCTCGGTCCAGCACCTCTCCTGAGTCTCTAGCGCAAGGAGTAGGCGGGCCCCTAAGGCCGGGTACCTGAGGATGGTGTTGTATGGGAGCCCAATGCGCACGATGTCGAAGTCGATGAGCTAGGTGCGGTAGTTGTCGCGCATCCCGAAGGTGATGGGGAGACGGATCTGCCCCATGTGGCAGGTGGAGCCGCAGACCACTCTAGAGAATGGCTTGGTGGGGAGGAGCCGGTCGTGCGGCATGTGGAGCAAGCCGAACACCTCCACGGAGAAGGCGTTGAGGCCGGCGCCACCGTTGATGAGGGTCCTGGTGAAGGAAATATGCCCTAGAGGCAATAATAAAGTTATTATTTATTTCCTTATATCATGATAAATGTTTATTATTCATGCTAGAATTGTATTAACCGGAAACATAATACATGCGTGAATACATAGACAAACATAGTGTCACTAGTATGGCTCTACTTGACTAGCTCGTTTATCAAAGATGGTTATGTTTCCTAGCCATGGACAAAAGAGTTGTCATTTGATTAACGGGATCACATCATTAGGAGAATGATGTGATTGACATGACCCATTCCGTTAGCCTAGCACTTGATCGTTTAGTATGTTGCTATTGCTTTCTTCATGATTATACATGTTCCTGTAACTATGAGATTATGCAACTCCCGTTTACCGGAGGACCACTTTGGGTGCTACCAAACATCACAACGTAACTGGGTGATTATAAAGGAGTACTACAGGTGTCTCCAACGGTACATGTTGAGTTGGCGTATTTCGAGATTAGGTTTTGTCACTCCGATTGTCGGAGAGGTATCTCTGGGCCCTCTCGGTAATGCACATCACTATAAGAATTGCAAGCAATGTGACTAACGAGTTAATTGCGGGATGATGCATTACGTAACGAGTAAAGAGACTTGCCAGTAACGAGATTGAACTAGGTATTGGATACCGACGATCGAATCTCGGGCAAGTAACATACCGATGACAAAGGGAACAACGTATGTTGTTATGCGGTTTGACCGATAAAGATCTTCGTAGAATATGTAGGAGCCAATATGGGCATCCAGGTCCCGCTATTGGTTATTGACCGGAAACGTGTTTCGGTCATGTCTACATAGTTCTCGAACCCGTAGGGTCCGCACGCTTAAGGTTTCGATGACAGTTATATTATGAGTTTATGAGTTTTGATGTACCGAAGGAGTTCGAGTCCCGGATGAGATCGGGGACATGACGAGGAGTCTCGAAATGGTCGAGCGTAAAGATCGATATATTGGACGACTATATTCGGAGTTCGGAAAGGTTCAGTGATTCGGTATTTTCGGGGTACCGGGAGTTAGGGAATACGAGGAAGAAGCAATGGGCCTCATGGGCCAAGTGGTGGAAGAGAGGAGGCAGGCGCGCAGCCCCCTAGCCCAAAACGAATGGACTAGGGGCGGCCCCCTTTCCTCCTTTTCCTCCCTCTCCTTCCTTCTCCTTCTCCTTCCTTCCTTCCCTCTCCTACTTGGACTAGGAAGAGGGGAATCCTACTTGAGTAGGATTCTCCCCCTTGTCTTGCCTCCTCCCCTTGGCCGCCTCCCCCTTGCTCCTTTATATCGAGGGCAGGGGCACCCCATGACACGAAGTTGATCTACGGATCGTTCCTTAGCCGTGTCGGTGCCCCCTCCACCATATTCCACCTCGGTCATATCGTCGCGGAGTTTAGGCGAAGCCCTGCGCCGGTAGAACATCATCATCGTCACCACGCCGTCGTGCTGACGGAACTCATCCCGACGCTTTGCTGGATTTGAGCCCGGGGATCGTCATCGAGCTGAACGTGTGCTGAACTCGGAGGTGCCATACGTTCGGTACTTGGATCGGTCGGATCGTG